>OY744609.1:60970696-61052017 GCA_963556255.1 Allolobophora icterica | reverse complement strand
TTGCCTTGTTTGGTGCTAATTAAAAATAATCGCTGCCACGCACTGCCTTAATTCTTTCCAGTGATAATATTGTAAGCTTCAACTGCTTCTTCTTCTTCTTCTTCTTCTTCTTCTTCTTCTTCTTCTTCTTCTTCTTTCTTCTTCTTCTTCTTCTTCTTCTTCTTCTTCTTCTTCTTCTTCTTCTTCTTCTTCCTCCTTCCTCCTCCTCCTCTTCTTCTTCTTCTTCTTCTTCTTCTTCTTCTTCTTCCTCCTCCTCCTCCTTCTCCTCCTCCTCCTCCTCCCTACTCTTCCTCCTCCTCCTCCTCTCCAATGTTGTTTAACCTACAGCTTCACCCTTTCTTCGTAGCTCAGATCGTTACAACCCAAAATCATTTGTGTCGTACGACTAGGCCTACATGAAACCCGCCTGAACAGCTCCTCTGCCAGTCTGCCCTCTCCTCTCTCTCTCTCGTCTCTCTCTCTCTCTCATCTCTATCTCTCTCTCTCCTCTCTCTCTCTCTCTCTCTCTCTCTCTCTCTCTCTCCTCTCTCTCTCTCCTCTCTCTCTCTCTCTCCTCTCTCTCTCTCCTCTCTCTCTCTCTCTCTCTCTCTCCTCTCTCTCTCTCTCTCTCTCTCTCTCTCCTCTCCTCTCTCTCCTCTCTCTCTCTCTCTCTCTCTCTGGTCTACATGTATATCAACCTTGTCCATCTTTGGACAAACTCTCTGACACGACGCAGCGCTCGTGAATAAGCTGGTGCCCTGCGCTTAGCCTTTAGAACAGCGCTTTGGAAATTTGGAGTATAAGATTACGATTTTTAGACCGACATTATTATTTAACGTAAATAATAGCAATTGGCTTCTATGCAATGCACCTGTTTGAAATGTTTTTGAAATACTATTAAAATAAAGAAAACTATTAATGAGTCATTGTTTTAAAATAAGCTTTTAAGAATCGGTAAAAAAATTGACAAGAAACTTTCATTTATCGCCGGGTCATATCTATAGACACAACCCGATACGAGCGCGTGCTAATAACAATCTAGTGGCCTTATGTTTGCAAAGGCATGAGCTACGTTCATTTGTTTGAATTAGTTAATTAGTTAGTAATGCAATTATGACTATCTTGTAAATACTAGGCCCTAATTAGTATTGTCAAAGAACTACTCATAGCTATAATTGTTCTCACGACAATTAAGCCTAATCATCTTCGTGATTGATAAGGACATAAATATTCATGAGTTCATTCTCACCGATCGTGATTTCTATAGAATGTCACGAATAGACAGGCATTGCACGCAACAGCGTCGTCGTGATTTTCCATCAATCCCGCCGTCCAAACACCTGTGGGAGTTGAGCCTCATTCCGAAGTGCCACTTCCAGGTGATGAGTGGCAAAGTGTTTTTCGAGAGCATGAGCTGCTACTCGCAGTCGCGACGCCTCGGCAGAAATTTATAGAGTGGTCATTAAACTTGCGGCGTCCCCCCCCCCGCAATTGTGTGTAAACATTTGGCCACCGTACTTGTGCTTTCGAGAAGAACATTGATCGATCAGTATCAGGCCGTACCAGCAGTACGGACCGACACTTTACGGACCATATTTACGGAACATCGGACACTCGACAGTAAATCCATTCTTGGTCGAGCATCATTGTGTTCCGGACGATTACTGCAGAAGCTAAGCGTCGGCCAAGGCTTTCAGCGTAACTTTGATCGGCAGCCATGCCTGCTAGCATGCCCAGGGTGGGAATTGTTGGGGAGGGATTGGGGGCTCAACCCCCAGTCTTTCTTAGGACCCCAGTTAAGCCTTCATTGCACACCCCCAGGGGGTCGTTTCCAACCCCTCAGTTGTGCCAGTGTGATTTAGCACTATTTGACTCTCAGCTTCTGACAAAGAGAAGAAATTTCCATGGGTTTTCAATCCATCAATCAAAATCTTTATTGTAACCAAGCAATGAGTGAACAGGTTATCAATCACAGAAGCGCAAAACCAGAATGATCATAACTGGCCACAAAAGGTGGCCCTTAAGGGATTATTTAATCCCGCTAAGCATGCGTGAGCACCCTAAAGTGGACCAATCACCCTAACTATATGACTGTCATTGAGAAGTAGTCTCGAGAGGGTCTATTTCTGCATAGAATATAGGGCGTGTCCCCCTATTGTCATGTGAAGACCACGGTGACAACAATGTAATTGTATCTTAGCTAAGCTTAACTAATCTTAACCAGAAACGTAATATGATAGCCACTAGGATTGGATAGGCCCACGTGCAGACGTATTCAGATTTGTTTAAGTTTGCATTAGTAACATGCACAGTGATAAGGGAGCAACTTAAAGAGTATCTTGTAGGCCTATGCATTTTTGAATTTTCTTCAACAAAGGAATTGATTTTGATTCGTGTCTGACTTGCAAAACTGCTAGCGATGAAATTTCGTTGACATCAGTTTGCAAAATAAAAAAAATGTTCACCCCCCACCCCCATTTTTTTTCTACAATTTCCACACTGAGCATGCCCATATAAAACCCATATTCCCATATGGAGCCCGTATAGAACCCATATTGGTCCCATTAGGGCCTAAATGCCAATGGAAATGCCGGCAGGGATGCATCAGGACGAAGAAGCATGGTCAATTGTTCCATCAGTTTTATTTATATAACTTCTATTATTCTATTGTTCTAGTGTGTTACTGGTCCAATTGCTATTTTAAATCAATCCGAAGACGAGAAATTTTGGAAGCTGAGGATCGGACGGATTAGGGTAGGAATTCTTAAGGAGGTGAGACTTCAATTTCGAGTGGATAGCAGAGGACAAGTAGAGGAGTATGAGTCAGATGACGGTGGGCGATTGGCGGCATTGTTTGAGAAAATGAGAATATGCGGAATTCAGAGAGAAGTTCGTTCTAGAGTCGAAGTGCAGTGTGGGGGTATGGATCGGTTGGAGAACTTGAGGCGAATAATCGTAATCGTAGGCCCCCTAATGTAGAGATTTCTACAGCGCCCCAAAATGCGAAGTCGCGGGAACCAGCTATATGTCACAGGCGCTTAGTCAAATCAAAATCGAAAGGCAGAGGGTGAAATCGGTTCCAGGTCCACAATAGTGATGGGGGACTGAGTCTTGATTCGGTCATTTCGGTGACTCGCTTTTCTTCTTAGCCACTCTAACCTTTTACACGAAAATACAATGTTTGCACAGCTGTCCTTACCTCTGTGATTCTTTGTAAGTAAGTAAGTAAGTAAGTAAGTATGTTCTTTATTTAACCGCTTGCAGACGCACTGCGGCTTACAAAACTGGAGCATGCGAAACGAGGCGCAATAAACAGAATAAGGGAAATCAATAGATATGTTAAATAGTGATAAATTGGTGATGATGATGTAAGGTTAGATTTAACTAATTAAGCTTGGATTAGGTGTATAACAATCTTGTGATGAAACCCTGCGGTTATCATATATATATATATATATATATATATATATATATATATATATATATATATATATATATATATATATATATATATATATATATATATACATATATATATATATATATATATATATATATATATATATATATATATCGGCTCTGGGATTTCACGGTCGTGCGGGCGGGGACGGAGATCATAAGTGCACGCCCTCACAGAGGGGTGCAGAGCATGGAGAACGTGACCTGGGTTATTCAGAACGGCCGAGAATAAGGGATTATCGGCCTTCAGACAGAGAACATCGTAGGGGTCAATGTCGGAGGGCAAGTACCCCAACCGGATCAGCTTTCTAGTGAGCGCACTCAGACGGGAGCGCCGCTCAGCGTTCGTAAACTCCCACCAGGCAGGGATGCGTACTGTAGAGGCGGGCAAGCGTGGTAGCGCGAACCACGTCATGTAGCCTATGCCCTGAGACCCCGTGCGCTACTAAGCAACGAATTGCGTATAATGACTGGCTCGCCTTGAATAATGACTGGCTGGCCTTGAATGACTGGCTCGCCTTGGTCAAATATCTACAGGGCCTATAATCCACAGGACTGAGAAGTCCTTTAATAATGTCGCAACGTGCAGCGACTAACTGGTTTGAGTGCAGCCCTCGGGCGAACAGTAATATATCGCGTCATAATAGGCCCCCTAACAATAATAATAATAATAATAATAATATTATTATTATTATTATTATTATTATTATTATTATTCCAGATATTTCTATAGCGCCTCTCGAAGTCTACTACTACTCAGAGGCGCTCCCGACTACAGCATTTGATACTGTGCCGGAATTTTCACGCTCAGCGTTCGTAAACTCCCACCAGGCAGGGATGCGTACTGTAGAGGCGGGCAAGCGTGGTAGCGCGAACCACGTCATGTAGCCTATGCCCTGAGACCCCGTGCGCTACTAAGCAACGAATTGCGTATAATGACTGGCTCGCCTTGAATAATGACTGGC
This sequence comes from Allolobophora icterica, assembly GCA_963556255.1. Taxonomy (NCBI): domain Eukaryota; kingdom Metazoa; phylum Annelida; class Clitellata; order Crassiclitellata; family Lumbricidae; genus Allolobophora; species Allolobophora icterica. The sequence goes on along the minus strand of OY744609.1, from coordinate 61,047,614 downwards.
TGGCCTTGAATGACTGGCTCGCCTTGGTCAAATATCTACAGGGCCTATAATCCACAGGACTGAGAAGTCCTTTAATAATGTCGCAACGTGCAGCGACTAACTGGTTTGAGTGCAGCCCTCGGGCGAACAGTAATATATCGCGTCATAATAGGCCCCCTAACAATAATAATAATAATAATAATAATATTATTATTATTATTATTATTATTATTATTATTATTATTCCAGATATTTCTATAGCGCCTCTCGAAGTCTACTACTACTCAGAGGCGCTCCCGACTACAGCATTTGATACTGTGCCGGAATTTTCACGCCGAAGCGCCACGAGCAATTGCGAGTGAAGGACTTGCCCAAGGTCCGTACGCAGTGGCTAGAGTGGGATTCGAACCTGCAACCCTCCGGTCACAAGGCGCCGAACTTACCACTGAGCCACCACGCCCCACAATAATAACAAAATAATAATAATAATAATAATAATAATAATAATAATAATAATAATAATAATAATAATAATAATAATAATAATAATAATAATAATAATAATAATCTTTTTCTTTATTAATTCAAACCGACAAACGCAGTAAGATTACATGGAGACATGACAGTACAATTATCGATATCTTAACTAAACACACGTTATGGCAGCCATGCAAGGCGCCCGCCTGAGGGTGTTGCGGGAATCGAACAGCGTAGGCCTAGGCCTACTGCTGCTTTCCTGCTGCTCTCCTGGCCATGAGTGTTAGCCTAATCTATCCCCCTCCCTCATGTTTAGTTAGATAACAAAATTTGCATTGCAATTTGTTATGTTTGTGAAGAAAATTAGTCGAATAATTATACCTGTGGAGAAAAACACCAAATTATAATACCCGGTGCAAAAATTGAATCGGGACAACATCTGTGGGTAAGCATGCAGCTGGATATTGCAATAATATTTCCACGTCTCCATTCCTCTCAGTACACAAATTATGTTTATGCGTGTTTGTGTTTGTGCACGTATGTGGATTCCTCTCAAAGACCATATATCTAAACGAAAATAATCTAAAAATTAGTCTATGTTTAAACTTACGACTATCGGGCGGTTGAGCTCTTAAGCCGCTGAGTCAGTCTAAACACAGGAAACTTGATTGTCCTGTTTTACAGCGGCTTGATTCCGCTTAACTGGGGCTGGAACTTCCAAGGCCCAACAATCTCAAATCGTTTCGTTCGCAGATGGTCATCAAATGTGGATTGGGATCGAGCAGTGAACTTGCGCACAGTCTTTCGTTTAAATTCTGCGCTTTGAAGGCATTCAGTATGAGTGAATAATTGTGTAGGGATCGCAGCCCCAATATAAATAAGTATACGCCAAACAGCACCGAAAATGCGCGACGTCCTCACCCGTTCTCAGCTAAAGCGGCTCATCGAACACAAATACAACGTGGCTGGGGTCTCCCTCGCCGAACCCCTCTTTCAACCGTTTTGGCTGTGGGTTGTCGACCGAATACCACACTGGTGGGCACCAAACGCCCTAACCTTTGTGGGTCTTATAATCAACATAGCCACTACCGTTGTGCTGATGGTCTTCGGTCCAGACGGCGTAGCAGAGGTAGGAATATGATTGAGGAAACCTTTTTCATATTAATTCATGTATAAATGTCTCAAGATATTTTATATAGCATATTTTAAAGTATCTTCCACAGTACTTGCGTAATCTACTTCTACGGCCTCAATCGCTGCCTCATTCTGCTGCTTCGCATCCTCCGATCTTCTAATCTTCTTCACCTCTTAGTTCCTCGTGTCAGGACTACTATGGCTCAATCCAGGTGCTTTGCCTGCATAGGTCCCTCACTTTGGAACCGACTTCCTCCTTCTGTCCGCACCACCATGGTAGCATTCCTTCTTCCTTTTCACACCTTAAATCCTGCTTTTTCTCTCGGGGTCTCGCGCACCGGGAGCACCTCTGAATGGTCTATACCACAAGGGACGCTTTATAAATGCCCATATACAGTAGAATACAATTCTGCAACCTGCGACTGTCTGATCTAAATGAGTGCTGTTAAGGCAGTTTGAAAATGTTTCCTGCACAGAATCTAAGCGCGCGTACCAAAAATTTGATAGGAGACTTGAAGGAGCATAGTCTGTTACATGAGAAGATACGATGTGCGCAAGTTGATGTCCAGAAGCATTGCACCTGCTCACTCTCCATAGGCTGCAGAGTGCAATGATATACAAGAAGACATTTGTATAACACCATCTCTTTCTGCATTGGCGTTCCCACGGGGGCCATGGCTGACACTTGAAAATCTGGGGACGAGGTGTTTTCTATCTTCACTTTTGATCCTCAAGATTTAAGCTTTGTTGTGCATTAGTTTGGGTTTGCTTACAATCATTGAAAACCTGCTGGAAGAAGGTAATCAGTAAATATTCTGATGAATAAAAAGTTGTAGGAAATATTAGGTGGATTTAAATGCAACTTTGCTTGATTGACCCTTCATCTGATAACTTCTGGATGTGTTGCTGGCCCTACTCTCAAAACAGTACTGGCTGCTTTCTGTTACATCTGTGCTTAGGTTGAAGATGAGTACATTTGAGATTAGATATGGGTATTTAGGTTGAGCCTCTGTGTAGGACTGTGATGGGTTCTCACACATTCCTAAAGCTGCAGAGTGCAGAACTCTTTGACTAGAGCCGTAACTAAGACATCAGTATATGAACATATAACCTCTGTGCTTAAATCTGTGCATTGGCTTTCTGTTCAGCAAAGAATTAGTTTCAAATTGGTGTTATTGGTGAACAAATTTTTAAGTCACTGGACCTGCTTTTTGGAACTCTCTCCTGTGCACTGTGCTTTTTCGATTGTGTCATTTCATTCTCAACTTAAAACTTACCTCTTTCAAATTGCTTTTCCACCATAGTTATTGACTCTGTCTTACAGAGTGATCTTCTGGATATTGACCTGTTTATGGCTTGCTTTTGGTGCTGTCGGTTGATGCCTTGTGCATTAGACACTGGCATCATAGAAGTTACTAATTACAATTTCATGTTGCTGCCCAAAGAAATGAAATCGCCTACCAATTTCAGTTCCATGCACAAACTGTGTTCCTTTAAGAAATGCCTCAGAACTCACTGTTTCTCATCAGTTGACTTTTAAACATTATTATTATTATTATTATTATTATTATTATTATTATTATTATTATTATTATTATATCTTCGTTTATTCATAAATTCTCACTGACAGAACCCAATGAGGTACAATTCACTTGGGTACTGAATATATGCCAATTAACACGTTTTTTTAAAATGTCATGCAAGTCAAATGATTACTATCAGTTACTGTTTTTATACGTCATCCGAGCCAGAAAGTTCCTATTGTCTTTGATAGGAAGGCCAAACGGATGCAGTCTAGGTCTCAGAGTGTGCCCAGTGTCCTCCTTTCAGTGCATAGCGATCACAAAACATGCTGCTTACTAGTTAGATATTATAGCCCTAAACAGAGTTTCGTCTGCTGCGTCAGCCATTTCTGCATCCCATGATCCATGATCATGTGGATATCTAACTGCTCTTCACCTGGCGACTGACTAACCGTGCTTCAGGTTTGCATTTCTATGTGACTTAGCATGCATTAAAACTATATAATAATAATAACGATAATAATGATGATAATAATAATAATAGATTGGTTTTTGTGGGTTTTTACAGCCCAGATGTTGGAGTTTTCTTCTGTGTGCCAGCGGTCTTTTCATTTACATGACTCTTGATGCCATCGACGGGAAGCAAGCAAGAAAAACGAATTCAAGTTCTCCACTTGGAGAACTCTTTGATCATGGTTGTGATGCTCTGTCTATCGGTAGGTATCGCTCGGATAAACTGGAAGTCTTCAGTACAATTTTGTAAGATATCTTTGCTATGGGGGCATTTTTACAGTATGTATGAGGAAGTTGGATAGATGAATGGTAATACTCTTGCATGAAGAACATAAGATCAACCGATGGCACACCAAACCAAGCCGTAATCAGGTCTGTATCGAGAAGATCAGTCCTTAAGACAGAGAGGCAGCCTATGGTGAATAAGCAATTTGAAAGTTGAGAACGAAATGACACAAGCGACTGAGCAGAGCACACATACAGGGAAAGAGTTCCAAAAAGTAGGTTCCACAACCGAAAAAGCTCATTCACCAAGAACAGTTCTTGATTTAGGTATGATGGAACGAGGTAAGATGGAATGAGGTAAGATGGAATGAGGTAAGATTGACGAAACAGGTCGTTCTGAGTAGACCATTCTGAATTCTTCCTGCTGTTCAGCTTAGCTTTTCTTTTTTTAGCTTAAGCATCATTGGGTAAGATGTAAATTGCCTCTTTCTGCAGGCACTTGACCATTCTTTTCGATCGTGGTTTCATTGTGTTGGGTCAGAGGTGCGTCTGATGAGTCTCTTTTGAAATAGTGCTATATAAATTTCCAACTACAAAATAACATACAGGGAACTACGTACAAAACTAGATGATGTCCTGATATTCGGTTGTTTACAATTTTCGGTTGTTTACAATTTTCGGTTGTTTACAATTTTCGGTTGTTTACAATTTTCTTCTGTTCAGTATTCATTATCACCGGAGCATGTATTGCGATGCAGCTTGGGATGACTCCTCGTCTCATGCTCTTGAAATGCTTCATTACGATGTTTCTCTTCTACGCTGCTCACTGGCAGGCCTACTGCTCCGGTCAGCTCAGATTCGGCATGTGAGTATTGGATAATTTTGCAAACAATGGCCGCCAGTTGTAACTTGCAAACAATGGAGCTGATGACATGGTAAAGGTGAATGTTATTGGTAAATGGTAAAGGTAAGCAGTAATGGTAATGGTGAGCAGTACGGTAAACTTAAGCGGTAATGGTAAATAGTAAAAGTAAGTGGTAAAGGTAAGCAGTGAAGTTAAATGGTGAAGGTTAGTGGTAATGGTAAGCAGTAAAGGTAAACAATATGGTAATTGTAAGTGTTAAAGGTAAGCAGTAAAGATAAATGGTAAAGGTAAATGGTGAATGGTAAAGGGAAATGGCAAAGGAAAGATTCTTGTGTACGTACCCCTCTAGAAAAGCGATGGAAAAGTGGTTGTAAGGTTGAAAGATGAACATCATTTGGCTAAGATGCAAACCTGACTGCAGCGATCCGGAATCAGGACACCTTATGTATAAGATGCGGTTGTTGTGCCATCTGGACTTCTGTAGTGTTGTGATAAGAATGTACAAGCGATGGTAAACTATAGCTATTCTTGAACACAGAGCATGTGATAACTTTAAATATAAATTATGGTCAAGGACTTGCCTAAATAATTAAGTGTTTTTTAGCATTGAAAAGCGTCTTGGGACTGTTGAAATAATTATAATAATCAACAGATTTTACTTTTGTAAAATATTTGCAAAATCTAGAGGGCAAATGCCCCCTCCCTCCCTCCCTCCGGACGCCCATGACTATGGTTGCATAAGGAGGGTCACATAAATTCGTGCAAATGTGATTGAGAAGAATTGCTAAGTTATTTTAACTAAATCTTTGTAGCTGTACCAATACAGATTTACGAAGTTGGCTCTTATCAGGCTGTTTGGTTGATCTGTTTTAGAATTGATGTCACAGAGGCTGAGCTTAGTATCATCCTGCTGCACCTGCTCACTGCTATCTTTGGCCCAGCTTTCTGGAGTGCAGAGGTAGGCCTCGCTAAATATGTTGCTGGAAAGGTTAATCAGGTTAAGGTTCTGTGCTTGTTGACATACCTCTGTAGAAATACCTTAGAAACAGAATCACGGCCCCGACAGCTATATTTATTGGGGTCGTAGTTGTCCACGTGTATGATAGTCTGGAGTGGTGTGCAGTGGTCTAGTGGTCAGCATGCTGGACTGTTAACCAAGAGGTTGGGGGTTCAAATCCCCACCAGGGCAAATATTTGTTTCAAGGTTTCTGCTCCATCTGCAGCCCCTAACCAACTCGGCTATAATGAGTACACTGACCGTACACTGGCGTTGGATGGATCAGATGGCAAGGGAGAGGACTAGCCAACCGTACTCTAAGAAAATGATGTCGCTAACACTCGATGCTCTTGGGTGCCTCTCCTGACTGCTCCTCTTCTAATGTATCCAACTGGTTCCACTGGTGGACTGCTGTAGGTCTAACAAACATGGTGTCCAGGAACAGTCCTAGGGGACACCTTATATGTTATTGCTTATGTTGGAACTAACCTAGAAAATAATAGAATGTATATGTATATATATATATATTGCTAAGTGGTGTATATATGTGTATCTATATGTATATAATAATGTGTATATATGTATATAGTTATTTCAGAATATAATCTAAAATTTTTGGCTGGCTGAGTGGGTGCTTATGGCTTGCGGATTTTTTGGATGGTCACTCGTGCAACTACTAACAAGGCTTGATGTTGCTTAACTTCACTGTAGCTGCTGGTGTTGTATCAACAGCACAAAGTTGTGTAATTGATCTACGCGCCCCCCCCTCCCCGCCCCCATCAAGCTTCTGCTCGAAAGAACTCGTTCCGTCGTTCTGTGTTGAATGACCGTGAACAACATGCATGCACTTGACTCACCAAACTGCTTTCGACTGATACTTTATTGTCGGTTAAACAGGGAGGCAGTATGCAAAAGAAATGTAGTATAATGTAACAGAACATTTATACAGCACCTCTGGCCACTGCCCAGGTACTGTGAAGTTAAGCAGTGTCAAGCCTTGTTGGTAGCTGTACAAGTGACTGTCCAGACTTGGCCATCCATAAATTTATATTCTTATATAATTTTAGTTAGTGCGTTTGTGATGTATTTAGTTAACTTGAACTTTATATATCTTCATATAATAATAGTTTGTGGGAGAGGTTGTTTTAATGCATGAAAAAACAATATGATAACAATGGATTTGTCTTATAAAATGCATTGTGTTTTGCTGCTATTATCTACCAGCTGCCGTGGAGTGGAGTTAAAGGTGATTCCAATTATCTTCAGCATGATAAGAATGCATTTGTCTTCTACATTGTGCATAAGGCATTTTTTTCCTGCTATTATTTACCAGCTGCCATGGATTGGATTGGAGTTAAAGGTGATTCCAATTATTTTCGCCGTGGTTAGTGCCATTTTGGCGATCTATTCCAACTTCAACGTCATCCTTATGGAGGGAGGAGTCGGAAGAAATGGATCTACTGTTGCCGTAAGTGGAAATGATTATGTTATCAGGTGGAAGGGATTGAAGAAAAGAAAGCTTTCCAGTAAAATATTGATTACTGCAATTTTTAACTCAGTTGAGAATAAATTCAAACCACTTGAGACAAAATTCAAGCGGCCTTTAACTGCGCTTATTTAGGTAGTTGTGTGTGCCGTGAAAGAGGTACTAAAAGTAGCTATATTAGGAGTTTTAATTCTGTGGGTTGCATTTTATAGGAGAACTTTGCCAAAGTCCACTATGCTTACGGAGATAATGGTCCAATTTTCTGGTTTAATGTCAAAATCTCCAGATCTTATGCCAAAATTCCCAGAGCTAATGCCAAAATTTTCAGTTAGAGTTAATGCTTAAAGTGTCGGCTTTAATGCCAAAAACCGAGCTTTGTGCCAAAATTTTCAATTCATGAAGTCAATGCTTGAGTTGTACATGGTGATGTGGTTTTAGGGCACCAGCGTGCTGTCTCCATTCATTCCGATTGGCATTCTGTTCGCTTTGGCTGTCACCATCTGGTCGAAGTCAATAACACGAGTTTTCCAGCAAAACATTGTTCTGTACATAATCAGCTTTGGTTTGGCCTCTTCAAAAGTCGCCGTTCGCCTAGTGGTGAGTAGCTTTCTGGTTTAAATTTCAGCACTGATTGCAAGAAGTTTCAGCGTTAACTCTGTGTTTTCAGGTATAACAGTCCACAAATGTGTACCAGTTTATCTAGAAAGTAATGATAGAAATTTTGTAGTTTCTTTTTAAGAACTCTGTGTCATAGTGAAGATGAAAAAATCACCCATCCTTCTCCAGCTTGGGACTGGCACTACCCGAGTATGGGCAGGGTAGAGTTTGGAAACTATGGATATCCTTCCCTTATAAACTATGGATATATCCATAGTTTATAGGGGAAGGTATGAGAGATTGGAGCAGTACTGTGTGGTTCAGATAGGTGCTATGTAAATAGCCATTTACATAGTGAAGAGTAAAATGCAGTACACAGACGAAAAATCTTCATAACTGCATAAAATATGTTATATTGTACTTTGTTAAGCAGAATTCTTGCACAAGATGGCTTTGCCGCATTAGCGTGTCTAGTCTACCCATCTGTGTCAAAGTTCATGATATTGACTGACATTTAACACTTTAAAGATGAGCTGCATTGTCGCTTTAATACATTCACATAGAGTGTTGAACAGCCTAGCAGAAGGCCGGCTGGTTCAGCATAAGGGCCTCGTATGTCATGGGGTGTGAGAGGTTGTGCAGAAATCTTCTGTGCTGAGAATAATCTCAGGTTGAAGACTGCTTCACGAATAATTTCCTCATCCACAAAATGCCCTGTTGTCATCTAAGTCTTTTCTGCATTTGGTTTTTCTGGTTCCATCCAATGGATTATTCTTTTGGGATGGTAGTTTTGTTTGATACTTTGTGCATTGAAGTCCTTCAACAGTCACCCACTGCACTTGGAAATATGTGTTTTGCCCTTTGGCATGTGAATCTCGACCTCTGCACAGTTGTGTTTCAGTATCTTCCTTGTCAGGTTGCAGATTCCTCTGCTCTGCAAAGCACGGCAACTTGGTTGTTCTACCGGACCAAAGTTCCAGAGTCCATCACAGAAGGTTTCCTGTGGTTGGCCCATCCTCCTGGAACAAGCTGCCTAACAACCTGCGACACGAACTCCTCAGCCTGTCTTTGCCTATTTTCCACAGACACTTAAAGACCATTTTATGCAATCGTGGTTTCATTGTGTAAGCTTGGGAGCGCCTCTGATGAGTCTCTCTTGAAGTGGCAAAAATATAAATTTGCAATTACCATTACCACTTACATGCTGTTCCTTTGACTCTGCGCACTTTTGTTTAGTCTGTCAAATAGTTATCGATACGGCACCTTGAGAGGTCTTTACTATTCACTATACATGTATTAAACGTCCCTGTACATACATACTTTAAGTTTGCACCTTCGTAGAAGTTTCCAGATTAGATTCAGTTAATTTACCTGTTGCCAGGTGGCGCACATGTCGCGGACGGAGATGGACATGCTTGACACATCGCTGTTTGGACCGGGACTGCTCTTCCTCAACCAGTACTTCAACACCTTCTTCAATGAACTCTTTGTCCTTTGGGTTTTCCTGGTCAGTTTCGTCACAGCTCACAGATATGAAGAAATAGATAGTTGGTCATAAAGTTTAATGTAATCGATTTTAAGTTCAGGAAATTTCTTTTGACATCATCTTTCTAGTCTTGTTTAAATTTCTTATTTCATGTGTTATTTAAAAAAATCTAGAGTGTAATAAATTCTCAGTGTTGTTAGTAGAAGACCTCTAGGAACATGTGTAAAAAACACTTACTGGTATATAATACAATGCAACTGTATTTAATATTGCCCTCATTTCAAAGTTCAGTATTACAATCAGTATTATTATTACAATTAGTATTACGATCAGTATTATTATTACAATTAATATTACAGTCAGTATTATTATTACAATTAGCAGTGCTTTTTTCAGCCGGAACCGCGTTCCGGCACCTTTTTTCAGGTACCAAAAACAATTTATTTATTTTAATAATAATAAAAACAATAATTTAGTTATTTTTATTTAATTTCAGTGTTTTGAACTGTTTTCAGTGTTTACTGAGACCCCTCCCAACCACCAATCCCGTTTTTCACGCGATTTTAACCCGCTCATAATTATTCCGTTCCGAAACCTTTTTTCCAGAGAAATAGCACTGACAATTAGTCTTACAATCGGTATTATTATTACAATTAGTATTACAATTGGCATTAGTACCTATTACAACTACAGTGGCATTCTTTGTCCAGGTTGTCTGCTCGATAGACCTCATCCTATACTCTGTGCGGGTGTGCGTTCAGATGGCTGCCTACATGAACATTAGCGTATTCTCCATCACTCCGCCATACATGCCTGCCTCTGCCAGCGAAAACCCCCTGGAAAAGCCCGTCAACTCTTCCGTCGCCAACGTGCGGACGAGTCGCGACGACTCTGGAACGGCAAGCTCACACAGTCGGAGCAGTAGCTCTAGCTCTTGCGACACTTCGTCTCGACTGCCGAGCTGTGCAGCCGTGCGCGGTCGAAACGCCCAGCGGTGCTCATGACCGCGCATTGCTGCGCGCTGGAAAGCTCGTAGGCAGAGTAATCGTTGTCGTTCTCCGTGTTGTAATTTCGTTTTTTGTTGGCTGTGGCATTTTAAAATTCCTTGCAGAAGAAAGCACTGCTTGCTGGGTGGCGATGGAAGGAAACCCGGTGACGTAAGGTATAAGTAAAGCATTGCAGTGTTGCTGAATCGTAAGCTGTGCAGTAATGTGATGGTTTCTAAGAGCAGCTGACTAGAACCGCACTTGTTCTGTGCCAGTTGCTGTATCTTTGTGTTCTGTCAATCAAAAAGGTTGTGGGTAAATTGAGACTAAGGTTGTGCTTTATTAGCCAGACTAAGCTGACCTAAGGTGCTGCAGATCATTTTTGGTGCTGCGTCGTTCGTTTTTGCCGACTGCTTTAACTCAAATCCAAGACTGTACTTACGTACTTCGATATTTCTCTATTTTCAATTTCTGAAGTTTTCTTAATTTCATGTTCTGTGCTTGTATTATGCCGGGCTTATCTAGGAATTACGATGTTGATATCAAGGCGTAGCTATGCATTGTGGGTGATTGAGCATGCCTTTTTAGGGGACCTGCTTTTGAAGGGGTGACGCTTCTTTGTGGCATTTGTGGTGTAGATACTCTGAGCACACCTTGAACCTACTGCATAGTTATGTTAGAGCATCCCTATGGCATTGGGGTCATCCATAAAGGATGTCTGCAAAATATGATCTACTTTGAACCCCATCCCCCTTGTCCACATTTCACCTTACCTTCCACTTTGCGGATAACCGCATGCCAAAGCCAATGAACCAAAAACCAACATTGTGACTGACGTCACAATAAGTTCTATCTTATTTAAAATCACCTTGCATACAATGTCAACCAATACATGCTATTTAAAATTGAGAAGTAAGCAGTGTTCTAAATCAACTACTGCATTTTGAAACAACGGACACAAGTAATATAAATAGTAAGCAAATGTTTAACTATCCGCCTTTTAAAATGGTTTTAGACAATCACCTCACTGACCTTTTCGTCTCTCTGGGAAGGTTGAAACAAGGTGTTTAAAAAACTATCAAATTTAGATGTGGAAATCTGCATTGGTCATAAACCCTTGTCCACATTTGAATGAGCCTCTCTCCCCCAATAGCAGACGTCCTGTATGGATGACCCCTTAGGATCTGGCACTCTATAAATATGATGAAGTAATAAAGAAGAAAGGAAAGGGCCAGCTGAGTTTGAGTAGCGTGACCTTTTTCGTTTGGCATTTTCTCTCGATGATCTGTGTTTTGTTTGACAGGTCGCTCAGTGATGATGAAGAGAATTTGAGAGCACCCGTGTTGCATGTCCGTCTAGGTAAAGAACGTTCTAGTGTTGATCAGCTTGAACAGCGACTCGTACGCTGTTTTGCGGTACTTTGTGGTTGTGAAATTGCATCTGTTTGTACCACGTAGTCGAGTTGAATCGTGGTGCTTCATGAAAATCTTAAATTTCTTTTGAACCATGCAACCTGCTATATTTGACTAGTTTTTGGGTTGCTATTGGCTATGATTCACTCTGGTTGTCAGAAACATGTAACAGTAACTTTGTTACCATTTTTTTATTCGTTTGGAAACCTACGTGGAACCTCTTCAGTCTGTATTCGTATGTACTGGTTTTAATTAAACTCATTATGTACAGATATTTTTATTAGGTGATGAATTATATAAAATGTGCTATATAATTCTTTAAAGTGCGCTTTGTGAGTGTTCATTCTATTAAACATAATGAGGCCACCGTTTCTTGAATGCAGTTGCATTTTACCAGAGATATTATGCTTGCTGTTGGCAGTCCAACATTTTGGCAGCGATATGATGAACCCTCCTTTCATTAAATTTTAATCTTTACGTTTGCAGTCATAGTAGAGACTTCTTTATCTCGTTAAACTTTCCTGTATTGTTATCTGTGCCAGTTGTGTTTGGTTTTGAAGGTTTTAGTTGTTCAAAAGCTTAAGTGTCACACCGGTTTGATTTGACATCTCTTGTTTTGTCATCTGTATGGTTATTGTTTCTGTTGCTTTGTTACCTGTATGATATTTACATGTGGTATTGACCATGCCTAAACGTTATGGACATAACTGAAAACAATTATTCTTTATTGTGCCACTAAACTGAATTATGGTGGTGTTTCAATAAATTAATACATTTTTACAATTTCCAAAGTTTTGTTTAGTTGATGAATTGGATTGTTCTCAGTTGATGATCTGGCAAGAGGCCACTTAATGAAGTCGTCTACAACAAAACTTTGTTTTATAAGTTTGCACAATGGGTTGGAGGTCCAGTGGCTGATTGGTTAAAGTGCTTGCCTTGTAGTGCAGAGAGTATGAGTTTGAGCCTCCGTGAGACAATTTTGTAGAGACCTGGAGTAGGTCCTTCACTCACAATTGCTCAGCACCCTCGATTGATGCTTGGTCATTAGATGGTGGTGCTTAATACGTTATAATAATAATAATAAATAATATCTGAAACTGTGAAGGTTTTTGCATAGCTGTGTCACTCATGTTTTGTGTTCATGTTTCAGTTCTAAGTTCTGATTATGGCTGGTTTAGATGTGCCATTGGTTAGTGCCTGGTGCATTAGACATTGGCGCTGTAGAAGTTACTAACCAACAGTTAATCATATTTAGTGAGCTATTTTAAAGTGTGCTGAAAATATATTCAACGTATGTTCTGATATTATTATATTAATTGCATTTAATCCAGCTTTTTAAGCACTAAAGTATTCGTTGAATTAAACTTGTCTATCTGTTTAGTTTGTCAGTTTAAGATATTTAATAATTTTGCTGATTTTATTGAAGGCTTTAAGACTTTAACGACTAGCTGCATTGGTTTCCCAGTCACTTTTAGCACACTGTCGTCGTTAAAGTGTTAAAGTCTTCAAATACAGTGTGAACCCATTTACGCACTCCCAGTTTATACGCCATTATGCCTAACGCAAAGTAGTGCTATGTCCCTAGAGCTATTAACTTTATACACCACATTGGTTAACGCGCTATCCAAGAACATGCAATGTAGCATTATATATTGACTTTTTCTGCATTATCGCTTTTTACGTGTGGCCTGTTTTACATGCTGTATTGTGAGGCATGTACTTCCAGCAACATCGTGGTGGCGTGTCCGCACTGTAAACAGATTAAATGCGTGCTTCTGGGAAATTCTTAGCTACAATGTAAGAAGTGTTATTTGCCATTGCAGTTAACAGTTTTGCAATAGGGCATGGCCTGAAGGGTAGTGGCTTTAAAGATTAATACATGCTTCAAAGCTTGTTGAGAATACGTGCTTTTCGTGAAGACTGATATTAACACTGTTACCCATTTGCGTTGTATGTCTTGTACTGCAGTCATCAAGTTTTATTTCGGTTACATTTTCATAACTTTGCAATTATTATTATTTAATTTGTGAAATTTACTTCTTCCTGGTAACATGGCATCCGTGTATTCTTCCTGCTCACCCCTCCTCATCTCGCTTTCTTTGTCTGTATGTCTGTCTTTCCTTGTCACTGTGTCTGTCATTGTATCCATGTCAGCTCTGGGTGCTGACTTGGATAGGCAGGCTGGGTGGAGAATACTTGGTTTGAATTAATTGCTTAAATAAACTGAGTGGCGAGTTCCTTGCTAACGCTAAGCCTAATTTCGCTGAAGAACTAATGTGCCCACTTGGATCCAATATAGGATCCATATTCTTATGTGGGACTCGTATAGAACCCATATGGGTTCTAAATAATGCCTGCAGAAATAATGCATAACAAAACATAAATTTGCTTTGGCTGTGTTCACTGATGATTGTTTTTAACCCGCGATCCTTTCTAGCTTATCGAACTATATGCCAGTATAATTTTTTATGATGTAGTTAAAGTGCATAAGAAGAAGTGTTTGTGCGCTTTAAACCTTAAAACACGGTTGTGCTGAATGAACTGAAATTGGGTCAGCAGTGAATATTTTACATAACAAATTAAAATTCATTGCTGTGCTTTGCGTGTTTTTTCGTTGGATGGTAGTGTATTATTGTCTAATTTGATGTGGGTGGTGATGACGGTGGTAGTGGTCGTCGTGTTATCATCGTCATGAGCGTTTCGTCACAGTGGTGTAGTTGTGGTGGTTCATGCAATTGAACGTTGGCTATTGTCTTGGAAAATCATATAGCAACTGCGCCGAAGACCACTGATTGAGAATGCTTCATAATATTCAGCTGCTTGTGCATTGCCAAATTGGTTTTCTCAGTATATGTGTATTTATGCACTTCACAATAAGCCTATTACACCAGTGCTTTTTTCTAGAAAAAAAGGTTCCGGAACGCAACAATTATGGGCGGGCTAAAATCACGAGAAAAATGGGATTGGGGGTTGGGAGGGGTCTCAGTAAACACTGAAAACAGTTCAAAAACACTTAAATTAAATTAAAATAACTAAATTATTGCTTTTATCATTAAAATAAATAAATTATTTTTTTAGTAGCTGAAAAAGGTGCCGGAACGCCGTTCCAGCGTGTACCGGCTGAAAAAAAAGCACTGTATTACACAATTAGCAGAAGACAAGAGATCTGCCTTACAAGACCCTGCACAGTGGTTTTGTCTTAGTAAGACACCAAGTGGCGTAACTTTAACCTCACAAGTGAGGGTGACCAACCCCTGCCCTCCCTCCTTCCCTTCTGCCTCCTGTCTTCCCTCCCTCCACTTCCTCTGTATACGAATTTCGTATGCTATGTCAGCCACAGATGACAAAATGCATGTTTACATTCTGTTTCTGAACTGTAACATGCTGTTCTGCCTCTGTGGAACAAACTCCAGCCTCAATTACGCCACATATCTGATCCATCCTGTGAACTCATCGAAACCTCGCCTCTTGCTATCTCTCCACAGTTCTTTCACTTCCATGCACCTACCCACCAGCTCTTCATCTCTCACTTTCACCTCCAACTCGCCTGTGTGCAATCTTGGCGTTACATTTGATCCACATCCATCCTCTAATCACATCTCCAACCTCTCGTGCACCTCTTTCATGCATATTCGTGACCTCCGCCTCATTCGACCCATGCTTGACTTTAAAACTGCATCCACTACTGTTGTCCACTCGACTTGATTACTGTAATTCCATTTTCCTTAACCTCGAATCCACCCAAATTAAGCGTCTACAACTCAACCAAAATTCTCTCGCCCGAGCTGTCACCAGGACAACTAAGCATAACCATATCACTCCCGTTCTTAAATCACTCCACTGGCTGAAAATCCTTGAAAGTGCATCTACTTCAAAGTCCTGTCGCTAACCTACAACACCAATATTCCCAGCCAAAGTACCTTTGCGAACTCTTCATCATCCAGCCACCCCGGTCTACCCTTTCTTCCTCATATCTCACTCTCTTCCGTTCCCCCAGTCACTACTCGCCTCGATCAAGTTATCCAACAGATCCATATCCCACACTGCACCTCAACTCTTGAAGGAACTTCCCTATGAATTCCGCATTTTCTATTTCTCGATCAGTTCCTCCACCAATAACGTACGCCACTCACCGTCATCTACCTCAGCCTTCTCTACTCATCACCCCACAGACTTTCCACTCCAAACTGGACTCGCATCTACAAGAATTCCTACCCCAATCCATCCGATCCTCTGCCTTCCAAGCCTTCTCGACCCCATTGAAACCCTGCGTAACAGCTGCTCTGCCTCTCTGGTGTCTCTGGCAACCAGACTCTGACCTCCATTCCTCCAATTAATGGCCATCGATCTCTAGACACCTCCTCGGATACGACGCAGCGCTCGTAAATGAGCTGGTAGCCTACTTTGCGCTTAGCTTTAGAGTAGCGCTTTAGAAAATTGGAGTTTACGATTACGATTTAACTTTAAACTGAAAACAGTGCTCTTTCAGAAATCCTATCCCGATTCTTCCTCTTCTTACCTCCCTCGAGCGCCGTTTCAGTTTAGTTCTAAGCACCATCCATGCATCTTAACCATCTGACTGTCTGCCTGCCTGAACCCTTTGGATCTTGATCTGGAACTGATTTTTACCAACCCCATCGCCCCCTATCGATTTTGTTTTACTAAGCGCCTTTAATAAGCTGGTTTCCGTGACTTGGTTTTTTGGGGGGCGCTGTAGAAATCTCGAGATTACGATTACACTGCGACCACGAATCCACGATGTCGCGAAAATGTCAGCATAATTATGGTGAGAAAGTGATGGCGACTGGCCACCGGACACAACCGTCATAGTACAAAGTTATGCACATGGGGTTAGGGTTTCTGTCAAGGAATCTTTAGAAAGTCCTTGGGTTTCTGTTAAGGTATCTCAATGGAAAAATAAACTCAAATAATAGTCTACTGTATGCGTGCATCAAAATTATACAATAGGCGCCTACTTCTTGTTGTGCAGCTTTACAACTGAACCATAGAAGTGTTTAAAGACACTTACAGAAATCTAAATCCGAGGAGCTCAGATGTAAACGAATTGAACTGTTTGTAAATTATAATAATAATTTTCTTTTAGCCGTCGCTCATAATCTGTGTTATAGGGGGCGCCACCGTGCGTATTCAGTGCGAGTATCAGTTCGATCGTAACCCTTCGTTCAGGGTTTGGGCGAAAATTGGTGCTTAAGTTTGCTTTAGTTTTAATTTATAACAGAAAGAAGTAAAATTTGGCATTCTAGATCAACTAATCGAAGCGGGTTCCTATTAAGATTCTGGTATTCTTCTATGAAGGATAGACGATAGCATCGTGACCAAACGTGTCTTGAAGTGGAAAGTGAGTCAAGGCCAAAGCCCTGGACACGTAGTTGGCCTGTATTCACCCTCCTTTAAGCAGTAAGCCGGTCTCGAGGGCGTGGTGAATCATTTAAGTTACGCCTAAAGAAGGCGAAAAGGGAGGACTAACGTATTGTGGACCTAAATCCAGCTGATTTTTCGATTTCTTGTATCGTGGAAATTAATCAATGACGGAATATAAACTCGTTGTCGTTGGCGGTAAGTTATCACTATTATGTCAGTGTAAATCAATACATAAGAGCGTCAGGCAGGCATTTATGAGTCAGGTAGGCATTTATGCGAACCGAAGAAAGGCCGTTTGAATAGGCTAGTTTATGATAGCATTACTACAATTATTATTATTATTATTATTATTATTATTATTATTATTATTATTATTATTATTATTATTATTATTATTATTATTATTATTATTATTATTATTATTATTGACAAAGAATTTCCATCGAATACCAGGGTTATTTTACTTTTGTGGTCATATCTATGACATGGTTCTGACATTTGAAAACAATGTTAAATTGTAACATCTGTAAGAATTGCTACATCCTAAATGTCTCTCTGTATATTTAGAATATATTAATTTGACTTAATATCCGGGATTTTAGTCTTGCCTGAGCACTAGTAGGGCAAAGATCATATCAGGTGACATCACTTGACAGTTGTAGTACCATTTTTGTTTGGTAACAATCAGAAGTTGTATGTGTGTAGTGGAAGAATTGCCACATATCATTTAATGAGAGTATTTCTTCTAGCTGTATAGGGTCGTATATTTTTGGCTCGACCCTTTTCAGAATAGACTTCTGATGATATTGGAGGAGGTTTGGTCATTTTTTGTGATCTCCAAGAAGCCTTGGTTTGAAGCAAAGAGTTCATTTCGATGTAGACTTGTCTAAACTCTTCTGGTCATTTGTATGAAAATGTATCCTTTTCATTACAAAGAGTTCATTTCTGACTTCAGAAGAGGTATGAATCATGGGTAACCTTGGTATGAATCATGGGTAACCTTTGGTATGTTTCAGCCGGACTTAAAAGAACTTCTTTGTCCAGGGATTTAAATCAGTTAATGCTGGCAAGGTTCATCTACTGGACAGTGAACATCGTTAACAAATTGTCTCTTTGGTAATGAGAGCTGGGTCAGCTGGTATTGTTGTGAACTTGGTAACCTTAGGCACTTATAATGAACTTGATCAATAAGGATATTTGAGAGCAAAGAAGTCCATAGAAATATTAGCCAAAAACCCCATGGGCATTTAATCAAGTTAGTTACTGATGTGAAGGAGTTTTGTGTGGCATCTTATTATTGTTATGCATCTATTGAGCGCAAGCATCAATCAGTGGAGCTGAGCAATTGTGAGTGAAGGACTTGCTCAAGGTACCTATGTAGTGACCATCTGCAGCAAGGCTCAAACCCTTACTCTCTACGTTACTAGGCAAGCTCTCTGACCAGTCAGCAACTGCGGGAGCTTTCATGCATTACACGGGTTGTTTTGGTTGTTTTCTGTGGATTCCAGTTGAGTGTGGGAATCCACACCATTTGCTTTCAATCACATGCAGTACAAATATAACATAACATTTTATTGGTCCAAGTAACAGTGGAAAAGTTCTAAATCAAATACAAGTGTATCAACTGATACTAGCTATATAATACCATAGCATATATCAATAGCATACATAAATATATGTTGAAGTGAAGTACATTTGGTTCCTGGTACACAGTGGGAGACCCAAAAGGGTACAAGTCCCCTTAACTATAGGGCCCTCCATTACCTAGTGAGATGCGATGTTGGTCAGAAATATTCAAAAGACATTGCATGGTGCATAATAACATCGGTAAACAAGAATAACATCCTGATAAGATAAACAGGCCAATAGGCTGTAGCATAAGGATGAAGTTGTAAGAGAGGATGATGATGCAAATAAATTTATATTTGTGACCTCAGCAGAGAAAATGGGCCGCTTGTCAGGATTTAACTTGCTGGCATTTTCCATTAGAGTATACCTTAAGGAAGTCAAGCAAAAATTGTCAGGACTTATGGTCCAAAATTTATGCACGTTTTACATCAGTGTAAAATGCCATTTTGTGGGAATGCGCAAATAAAACTTCAACCTGCCTCTACCTGATGCGTTAATAACATAAATTGGCCTTAATGCATCATGCTGCATAATACAGTTTACAGTACAGTGAACCAGAGATGCAGATGTGTTTACCGGTATTAGATGAAGATATCAGTATTCGTGGTCTGAAAGGGCTGATCTAGGAGCAACAAATGGTCCCTTTTCTCGGTCAAGGTCATATATATCGATGTACATATACATTAATATAGACTTTATTTATGTAGATTTACATAAATATTATTTTAAATATATGCCAGCATTAGTACATATATATATATATATATATATATATATATATATATATATATATATATATATATATTGCACCAGGTTTCAATAAATGCTGATCTGTTGTCGTTCTGTTTTTGTAATTTCTATAATGACTTGCATTGACTAGTGTTTTAAGTCCCAACAGATCTTGCAATAATTTAAGACCTGTATATTATCGCTGTATAGCATGAGCGGGAAGCCAGGGTGCTTGATCTCTTCCTTCCTTCTGAATGAGAATATTGCATCTCCAGCCATGGGTCGTAGCATGAATGGAAATTTGAATTCCCCCTCTAGAAAGTTCCGGTGATACTCGACCAATTTCCTTTACTCACAGGTGCTGACACTGCGATTATCTCTCTGTCACTGTGATTGTCTGTGTGTCCTTGTAAATCTGTGTCTGCCTGTCTGCTTTGTCCCCTTTGTTGACAGATGTACTTGTCAACGTGTGTGTGTCTGTGTATCAGCTTCGTTATCTTGACTAATGACTATCTGCACTGATCTGGCATTATCATTATGGTAATGGAGTCCTATTCCACACCATTATCATAATGATATGTGTATAAATATTTATACATACACCATGTATTTATACTGCATGTATGTATGGTATGCATGTTTTATATGGTACGGTATGATATTATATGAGATATATCTTTTGTATGTATGTTATATCTTAAAGGGTATAATTTGTCATTTAATATAGACCACTTATGTTATGTGGTAAACAGAGCTATGCAGCATTTGGCATAAGATGCTAAATGGTGTGTTCCGAGTCGCTATAATATTTGCTAATTAATTAATTAATTAGTATGTATCTGTACAATTGCTTGCATATATACTGATTGCATACGCTTACTGACATGTATCGATATGTATGCAGTCATATTTATGTGTGTGATTGTTTGGTGTGTGATTTTGTAGTACATTTATGTGTGATTGTGTGTGTTATTAAGGAGCTTTTATATTGCACCCCTTCAAGGTGATCTACTCAGGAGCATTCCGTGTGTGATTGTGTGGTGTGTGTGATTGTGTGTGTGATTGTGTGGTGTGTGATTTTGTAGTATGTGTGATTGTGTGTGTTATTAAGGAGCTTTTATATTGCACCCCTTCAAGGTGATCTACTCAGGAGCATTCCGTGTGTGATTGTGTGGTGTTTGTGATTGTGTGGTGTGTGGGTGATTGTATGGTGTGTTTGATTGTGTGTAGGTGTGGATGTGTGCTTGTATGTGTGGTGTGTGTGATTGTGTGTGCGCATGTAATGAAAAATTGCACTGAAGTATGGCAGTGCTCTCATTCACTTTGAAGTGACTCTATATTTTATGGGAGAATGTTGAAGTGACTCCATATTTTATGGGAGATTGTTCTTTGATGCCCTGACATGAGTGCCATTTGCAATTTCTTCCCTACTATGGCATTTACGTCCGACTGACCAGCCTGCGAGAGAGCCGCCTCACAGAGCGTCCCTCCCTCCGGCCGCTTCTGCATTTGCACTGAAATATTCATGTTTGCTGGAGTTGGAAAGATGGGCTTTGTATTTTTCCTCAATTCCCACTTGGGACTCGGTTGGTGCCTGAACTGTAATGCTGTAAAAAAATTTTCAAAGGTTTTGTTACGATTGTTCTGCATAGCAGCTGTTGAAATGCCATGCCAACGAGATGCGACAGGTAGCTTATTAACATCCGATGGACTGTGGACAAGAGAGAGGGAGGGTTAAATGTTGGTTATTTTTCAAATGTCCTTATGTATGACCTCATTTGGTGGAAATTTATGCAGCACTTGATAGTTGTTTTTGTTGTGAGTAAGCGCATTAGTTACTGTTTAACGATGCTGAGTCATCATTATGAGGATGGTTAGTGTCACCCTCCTCTTTTGTCTAGGCTTGGGACTGGTACTACTAGTGGCAGAGCGTAAGTATCTAGGGTCTGTTAAGCATGCAAGACAGAAGTGACTCCTCCAGAGTAAACAGACTTGGCTTAGGAGTGCCTTCTTAGGAGTGACACTTGTTAAAGCAATGCCTTGTCCTGATTCTGAAGGGATGATATTATTACGAGTATTAATACTGCTCCTTATGCAGAATACCCTATCCCTGTCAATTATGGCCTTTTGCATTGGATTATGGTGGTTGTTAGTTCTAAAACTTCAACTATGGTAGTTGTAACAGACCCTACAGTTTTACATTTGTTCAAACGTCAGAACCATGTTGAAACTATTTCTTTTAAATCTGTGGTGCTAACAGCCCGTACATCTATTCCTGTTTTTACAGCATGGTACACTAAAAACTGCTTATATAACATGCTCCATTATAGCCTGAATTCTGGCATAAAGCAGTTGGGGGACATGAACCCAAAATTTAGACAGATTTTAAGAAATTACTTGAATTGTTATAACACAAACTAAATAATATTGTAAGACGGCAATTGTAAGTGTTCATTTTTAATTGGCTTCCAAAGATAGCAATGCTTTGAGGGAAACATAGCATTCTTAGTTGGACTTTTTCACAGCCGTAAGTTTTAATGGTTTTTGTGTAGAGGATTTCCCTCGAATGGACCGATCTGGTCAGAATTGCAGTTGTTGTTTTTGCCACGAATTCTGCTAACATTCGATTGTGTTCTTATTGTTGAAATAAAATTAGTTGGTTTTGTTTGCTATTGTGGGAATTCTTATTGTTGCAACAATTGAGAGTTGGTTTTTTCTTTTCTGTTGTTGCAACCAGCTGGTGGTGTTGGCAAGAGTGCTCTTACAATACAGCTCATCCAAAACCAGTGAGTGTTTTAACTTATGTAAATTATAAATTATGATAATTATGTACATCATATTAGCATATGCAGTGTAGACCTATTAAACTGGCATCAGAGGAGGACATGCCTTACAATATGGTGTGTAAACCAGGTCATGCGGAAAAAGGAAAATGCTGAAAGTCTGTATTTTAGCACAACATCGCAGTTCTTGTACGGCGAATTAACCAAAAGGGCACGTTAAGTTAAAGTTAATAGCTTTTAGGGGCATAACACCACTTCACAGTAAGCAGATTGTTGTGTAAACCATTAACTTGTAAATGAGTCCACACTGTATATGTATATATATGCAGTACAAACTTCTTATATTATATATATATATATAGTCCATGCTGTATGTATGTATATATATTCAGTACAAACTTCATATATATATACATATATATATATATAGTTCATCCTGTATATATATATGTATATGCGGTACAAACTTCATATATTGTATTGGATTGTATAGATATGCAGTACAAACTCCACATATATATGAATATAACTATATATATATATATATGTATATATACACACACATTACAAGCATCATGTATATGTATATACAGATGACGTTGGTTGTATGTGAGTTGTGGTAACTTAATGTCAGCCATGAGTTGAGAAGTGGATTGCTGCGTAGTATGGCAGTCGCTAGACTCCTACTGTTACCATTTGGAGTATCAGGCAGGAAAGCAATAATCATTGGACAGTTGATGCGTTTAGATTGAATTGGTCGTCGTGCTCCTCGTAGCGTTGGGTCCCTCCTGTCTGGCCCGTAATGACGGCATTGATGTTTATGGTTAAATAAAACCTGACCTGTCACAGGGTTTAAGAGTCTGTGGACTGGCAAACACTTGCTTTGTCAGCGTATGTATGTTTGTTTTTCTGTATGTGTATATTTACTTATGTATGAATGAATGTACATGTTTATATGTATTTATTTATGTGTGTTGTGAGTGTCTGTATTTAAGTGTGTGTGTGTGTGTATTTAGGTGTGTGTGTGTGTGTGTGTATTTAGGTGTGTGTGTGTGTATTTAGGTGTGTGTGTGTGTGTATTTAGGTGTGTGTGTGTTTGTGTGTGTGTGTGTATTTAGGTGTGTGTGTGTGTGTGTATTTAGGTAGGTGTGTGTGTATTCATGTGTGTGTATTCATGTGTGTATTCGTGTGTGTTATATGTGTATGTTTGTGTGTGTGTGTGTGTATTTGTGTGTTTATGTGTGTGTATGTATTTGTGTGTGTGTCTGTGTGTGTGTGTATGTATGTGGGTGGTTTTGTGTAGCAATAAAACTGAGACATGGCTGTGTATTGTGTAACAGACGGGAGAACATTTAGCGTAAGATAAGTAGAGAATGCGTCTTGCGGCCATGAGATCAAACAATAGCAACTAATAGCAACTTATACGGTGCCTGTATCTAAATGGCCCTTAGGCAAAGGGTCGTTGAATACCAGAGGAAAGTGTGCTTGTTTTGAAACAGTGGTAATCAGAATCCAGTGTATCATTGTAATTAGTAACTTCTATTGCGCCGGTGTCTAATGCACGAGGCATCAACCGATGGCACACCAAAACGAAGCTGTAATCAGGTCGCCTTGGCATCGTAGGTGACTTTAGACTTGGTTCAGAAGGACACGTTCCAAAGGTGAATGATGCTCGACTAGGTGGAAGTCACCTGTGGCAGGCTCTCACATACACGTAGAACCCACGAACAGGTTCTTCTACAGCTCTTCAAGCTACCCTATCCTGTCATGGTCTCGTTATGAGGTGGTGATTGATATAGCTACCAACGACGACATATAATGTGTATGTACGTATGTATTTATGCATGTATGTATGTATGTATTTGTGCATGTGTGTATGCTTATATGCATGTATGTATTTATGCATATATGTGTGTATGTATGTATGCTTCTATATATGCTTGTATATATGCTTTTATGTATTTATGCATGTATGTATGTCTGTGTATGTGCATACATACATACAAACATATACATGTACAGTGCACAATCACCACCTTTTGCTACAGGCCTTTAGCCAGCCACCCATTCACCCATCCTTTGGACGGGTGAAAATTGTTTTGGACGGGCATAAATTGTGCATGGACGTGATTGGACGGGTTGTCAAAACAACCACTGTTCATCATTAATGGAAAAATCATTAAAATCAAAATCCTTGCCATACTGTACACTGTACACTGTAATACTATATCAATGTCATGCTGAATTTGTAAAGAGACTGCAATGCCACGTGGAACTGACGAGGACTCAGGAAAGTGACAATGACAGCACTGATTTGTTTTTTCGTCTAAATAAGTCTCAAAAGTCGTTGAAAAAGGTCATGAAATTTTGTTTTAGTAACCTTGTGGCAAACCTGTATGTAGCTGTTTAAACTCCCTAGCAGTGGCAACATCTTTGGCTGTCTTGATGTGGTCTGCTTTTCAGGAAACAGACTGACCGGAGAGAAAATGCTGTTTCTTATTCAGTTTGCTTAATTACCCGTTGCTCATTTCTCGATAAGCTATTCTGAGTACTTAGTTATTAATAATCTATGCACCACGAATTTAATTCTAAATCAGTTTTCTTTTCTGTTTAGTTTCGTCGAAGAATATGACCCAACAATTGGTAAGTGCTCCTGAATAAAAACTCAAAGCTCGTGTAGCTAGTTAAGGTCTTTGTTGCCATCTGTGGTGTTTGCTAATAGGCAAGCCTACTTAGTTAATTAAGCAGGTCGATTGTTGGTTTTGGGCCATACATCTGTTTGCCTATGATGCATTTCTTCCTGTGTTCATTCATTCTTCTATTCTCTCGGGTAATGTCTCTTCCTCTTTTACTTTTCTTAAAACTTGCTTTTTCTCTCGGGGTCTCTCGCACTGGGAGCGCTTCTGAATGGCGCTCCCGCTAGAAGCGCTTTATAAATATCTGAATACAATACAATTTCCTTTATGTTAAACTTGAATTTTTTTTGTCAGTTTTTGGAATAAATAAACAAAGATGAATGACTGAGTGTTACGAAGGTGACTTGTCAGCAGAATTATTGTGAAATTATTACATTGCTTGAGTTGTTTTCACAACATCGTTCAAACCAATTGATGTTATGTTGGAGTTTGACTGGAGTCATGATTTCTAAATGCAATGTATTTGTGGCAATGGATGGCATTCAACCAAAAGACTAATTAGGTGACCCTCAAAGACTGATTAGGTAGTACTGCCCAAAAGACTAATTAGGTGACCCCTAAGAACTTGTTATCGGGGGGGGGGGGGGCCCGATAGCGCATTGGATAACAGCTGGCGTAGAGTGCGAGAGGTACAGAGATCGAGTCCCATAGGCGGACATGCTTTGTAGGCTGCAATTTGCGCCGTGTATTGCAGGCTGTCTGTTCTGTTAGTAGTTAAGGTTTATTGCATAACATGTACAGCGCAGTGCGTTTGCAGGCGCTTAATTAAAGAATAAATATTATTATTATATGACCCCAAAGACTTATTAGGTGACCCCTGTTTGATGTTTTTGAGTCTGGTTTCTAACCCATGTGTACGTTCAACTGGGCTTTTCCAGTTGCTGCTGCTGGTAATGACTCTCTGAGCTCCTCCCTCCTCTTCGAGATACCTGTGGTTCTGGCCTGGGATTTGGTCTGATTGGCTCGATGCCATTACCAGACCTGCAGGCAACATGGCGTTTTGCAACAACAGGTGAACAGATAACAGAGGGAAGTTGTTACAAGGCAGGAAAATGGAAAAAACCAGACCGTGGGGAGTGCCATTGTTCCTTTGAATATTTATAGCCGCTAAACGGTCGTCAACAAGTGGTACAGCAGTGCAGTTATTGTTAGGATGTCAGACCAAACTGCTGACTGGAATTCTTCTAAGTTCTGGTTCTAGGAAAAGGCCCCAGGATCTTGAATTGTTTGCTACTGAACTAGGCTAATTTTTATCTTGTTATTGTTACAATTTAATGCTCCCTGGGTCCGTGTTTGATTGAAGGAGCCTGACATATTATGAGCCCTCACATATTATGAGGCTAAGAAAAGTAAATGACTTTTCATATACTGAGGCTGAGAAAATAAAGTCGTTGACCTCTTGTTGTCGTAAGCTGAGGCCAAGAAAATAAAGACCGTGACTTCTTGTTGTCATAAGCTGAGGCCAAGAAAATAAAGGCCGTGACTTCTTGTTGTCATAAGCTGAGGCCAAGAAAATAAAGACCGTGACTTCTTGTTGTCATAACCTGAGGTCAAGAAATTGAAGACCTTGACCTCTTGTTGTCATTTGCTGAGGCTGAGCAAATGAAGTCATTGACCTCTAGCTGTCCTATGCTGAGGCTAAGAATATAAAGACCTTTGCCTCTTGTTGTCATAAGCTGAGGCCAAGAAAGTGAAGTACCGTATTTAACATTTGGCTGTGATATACCGAAACTGAAGCAGTTGACTACAGGTGCTGTGTGCTGCAGCCAAGAGGCTTAGCTCATGTTATGCTCTTTGTAGGTTGTGCTTACTGTAGGTTATGATTTTGGTTATGCTTCTTGTAGGTTAAGCTTTGGTTATGCCTAGTATAGGTTATGCTATTGGTTATGCCTATTATAGGTTTTGGTTTTGGTTTATTGTAGGTTATGCTCAGTGCCATTGAGTGATGCTTTGTCATTTGGTTGTGATGGTTAATAAAATGTAGGCATAGTAATGATACTGATGTGTTGGATTTTTGGTATTCTGCAGAGGACTCGTACCGTAAGCAGGTGGTCATCGATGGCGAGACATGTTTACTCGACATTCTGGACACTGCAGGTCAAGAGGAGTACAGGTCAGTGAAGCTGAATTGGTCAGTGGGGGTGGAGTAAGTGAGGGCAGCCTTCAAATGAAAGTTTTCGTTATGTGTGTTGTTGGAATGATTATGATGATGACGTGTACAAGCATACTGATACTGATAAGTAGGAAGAGGAAAAGTGTTGTGATGGCGGTGGGTGGATGGATGGTGGTTGTTCAGGTGGTGGTGGTGATGATGATGGTATCTTACTGAGAAAGAGGAGGAAAATCGTGATGGTGGTGGTGTTTGGGTAATGTGGTGGTGATGGTGTCTTGCTGAGAAGAAGGATGAAAAGCATGGTGATAGTGTGGTAGGTACTGATGGTTATCTTGCTGAGGAGGATGAAAAGTATGGTGATAGTGGGGTTGGTAGTGGTGGTAGTAGGTACTGGTGGTAATGGTGTCTTGCTGAGGAGGAGGAGGATGAAAAGCATGGTAATAGTGTGGTAGGTACTGATGGATTTCTTGCTGAGGAGGATGAAATGCATGGTGATAGTGGTGTTGGTGGTGGTGGTAGTAGGTACTTGTGGTGATGGTGTCTTGTGAGGAGGAGGAGGATGAAAAGCATGGTGATAGTGTGGTAGGTACTGATGGTTATCTTGCTGAGGAGGAGGATGAAAAGCATGGTGATAGTGGTTTTGGTGGTGGTGGTAGTAGGTACTTGTGGTGATGGTTAGGGCATAACCGAAAATCGCCTCGGACATTCGCCTCGGCCGAATATCCCGTTTTTCGGCGCTATTCGCCTCGGCAAATACTGTACACACAAATAGTTGCAAATAAAATTTATAAACTTATTCAATTAACCGAATTTGTAGGCTCATAATATCAGCTTTCAGCTTCATCTAGCATATTCATTCTGAAGAAGAAAAGTGCAAAAACACCAGCACCGGAAGTCCACAACGAAAGTCAAGTCCATTTATTTTTATATATTTATTTATAAAATTCAAAATGTATGAGTGAGTTACTAAAAGTACAAAAAATTATTTCGATAAATTTTTATTACATGAAAATGTGAAGCTTCGCATATGGAACAAATGGTACTCGGTTCGTACCCGGATCCGGCAAATAGTACATCCAAATACTCGGATTCGGTACTCGGTGGAAAATGTCTACCCGGTTATACCCTAGTGATGGTGTCTTGCTGAGGAGGAGGAGGATGAAAAGCATGGTGATAGTGGTGTTGGTGGTAGTAGGTAGTGGTAAGATCTTGCTGAGGAGGAGGAAAAGCGTGGTGGATGTGGTGTCTTACTGACCTTTTACATGTGATTCCTCCGGGCCTGGACTGATCAGAATTAGGCCTACCGACTTCTCGGTTTATCGATTTGACGAGGCTTGTGTTTGCCATTTGTGTTTTGATCTGAGAGCAGCTGTTCATCTGTTTGCAGTGCCATGCGGGATCAGTACATGAGAACGGGTGAGGGCTTTCTCTGTGTATTTGCTGTCAACAACACAAAATCGTTTGAAGATATCAACCAGTATCGCGAACAAGTTGGTGTCAACAGCCTCAAGTTTTTAGCCATCATTTCATTATTAATTGTTTTAATTGTAAAAGCACTGAATCTCAGATATTTTATTTAAAAGTTATAATATGAAATAAATGCCAGTCAATACAAGGGACAATGTGATGATAAGACAGCATTCTCGAGTGGCAGCTGTAGTACATGTGTATGAACTTTATGAAGTGTACTTTATGGTATAGTTTGCTAAAGGATGCTAGATGTTGAAATATCGTGATTTGGCTTTGAGCCTAACGACTGGCTTGTTAGCCAAGCTTGCTAACCACTAGGCCATGGCTTAATGGGAAATTTGGAGAAACTGAGCATATGTTGATTAAACTGGGTGTTGTTGTTGGCCTGTGGTTGTGGTATTTTTGTTTTTTCATTGTCTTGCTGCTGATGAGTTTTGGCTAGATGTAAGATTATTTGAATGGCTTTTTGATATTGTAGATAAAACGTGTAAAGGACGCCGATGAAGTTCCAATGGTCTGTAAGTATTGCAATGGCCTTTGGAAATTCCAATTTGGTTTTAAGGTGTTCCTTAATTTCAATGATCTTTAGAGATTCCTGTGATCTTTCTACGGTCTTCAGATAATTCAGGCTCTTTAGATATTCCATCAATGGTCTATAGGTCCAGTGGTCTTAAGGTATTCCAGGTGCCTGTGATATTCTTTCTTAGCCACTAGCCCTTAAATATTCCAAGGGTCTTGAGTTATTCCAGTAATCTTTAGATATTCCAATGACCTTTAGGTATTCTAGTGACCTTAAGACATCCTTGTAATTTAGTTGAAGGCAGCCTGCACTGGCAGTCTCGCACAGACATGTAGCAACCAATCAATGAACGGTCATCCCGTGG
Organism: Allolobophora icterica; assembly: GCA_963556255.1. Taxonomy (NCBI): domain Eukaryota; kingdom Metazoa; phylum Annelida; class Clitellata; order Crassiclitellata; family Lumbricidae; genus Allolobophora; species Allolobophora icterica. Next base: position 61,018,248 of record OY744609.1, on the reverse strand, counting down.
ATGGCAGGTGATTGATTGACAGTTGCAGTTGCTATGGGAACATCCAGAAGCACAAGTAAATACTCAAAACTTGGTGGTTTGTAGAAATTTTCTGTGTTTCTTTCACAGTGGTTGGCAACAAGGTGGACTTGCCTTCACGAACGGTGGAGACAAAACAGGGCAAGATGAAGGCGGACTCTTACAATATTCCGTACATTGAAACGTCGGCGAAAACTCGGCAGGGCGTCGACGATGCCTTCTACACTCTTGTCAGAGAAATTAGAAAATATGTAAGCCTCATTTAAATTAGAAAATATTTAAACCCTCATTTAAATCAACTGATTTAAGTCAGCTCTGCAAATATTTAAGCGCAAACAGATATAAGTTTACTTAAATCTGCATCTGCCATAGATTGTATTTGAGTGCAGATTATCCTCGTGCATGGGGTACATAGATCCATCCAGCCCTCTGCCCTGCAACTGTTGCCTTGACAGTAACTGGGTGATGGTGTTTTTGGTGCTGGATTGGCCCCAGACCTCTGTATTTGACACACTGTTTTGGGTATAAACTTGGCTTTAGATACTTTGACTTTGGGGGCGACCATGCCATTTTACTTTTACTTGATTTACCAAATTCAGTTTTCTAATTCTGTAGTTTGTTTTGTTGTTATAGAAGGATAAGAAAGACAAGAACCCGAATAAGAAGAAGAAAAGGAAGTGCATCATTCTGTAAAAGGGTGCAGCGTGGTTGCTGCGTGGACTTGTTATTAATCCTTTTCGTGCTGTAGATTGCATGTCCGTGCTTGATGTAAATGTTTCTCGAAAGGCAGGTTGTATTTCGCTTTAACCCAGTTATGCACGTTTAACCTCGGCTTCACATGGGGTTGGCAGCCCCGCCTTCAGTTGGTATCTCTCTCTGCATTGTTCTGGCTGGTTGTGGAACCCAGTTTGGCATCTGTATAGTACATTAAGTGTCAAATATTGTTTAATAAGGAATGTACTCAGATGCCAAACTGAGAGGCGGCTGTAGACACAATTAAGTCGAGCAAAATACGTGTGTAATATTGTTTAATGGTTTTGTTTTTTTTTAAGTGTGAAGTTCTTATCGGTGGGCAGAAACGTTTTGTTCCTTGGAGTAAGGAATGTACTTTATAGGTGTTTATGTAAGAGTGAGCGATGTTTAAAAAAATGGCATTCTTATGAAAGGCTCATAAAATGGCACCTTCGTTGCCATGAATTATTGGCAGTTGTCCTGTGATGTTGATCGACACATCTTTTCTGGCTGGACGTTGGTGTATTGTTAACACAGGATTTGTGTGCTCAAGGGAAACTAGCTACTCGTAACACAGAACACAGAAGGATGTTCTGTTTCAGAATTTTGAACTGGCTAGCTCTCCATTTTACTTTCCAGTTAGGAGCTACATGTATTTGAAATCTGGTTTTGCAAGTTTTGCCGAGTCAGTAGCAAGCCATTGTGACAATATGACCGACGCATTGCATAGAACGTGTGCTGAATTCCATGCTCATGTAAGGAAAATTTGGGACTTGTTGAAAATTTGATTTTGTAGCATTTGTAACGGAAATTATGTAACCTGTTTACAAATTGATTTGTGTAAGAAAGTGGTGTGAAACACGGACTCGATCAATTAGTCGAAATTTATATAGCACTCCTTCACCTGAATCACTGTTTTGAGCTATATATATATTTTTTATTAATCGTAAGAATTATGAAGAATGTTTATACGTGTAAATCTGAAAGAAGTTGGTTTTCTGAATTTTTGTGGCTTGAACATAAAGCAAATCTGATTTTTGTTCATTTATATAAATTAAGTGAATTTCTACTTAAGATTGTATGGTAACTGCATGGATTGTGAAAATTTTTGAATTAAGTGTTATGTGACGTGCTTTCAACTAAATTTGACTTCCTACAGCAAAAGGATGTCTTTCCTAAAGAAAAGTTTTAGTGAACACCATTATAAACCATTTCCAATTCAGCTGCATTACAAACTCCAGTAAAAGTCTGGCTATTTCATGAGTCCTGTGCTCTTAGGGTAAATTACTGATTATTATGGGACCCATTTAAAAGATTTAATGGAAACGGTCTTGTCAAAATTCACCATGAGTAGCTAAGTAGCAGCAATTGGCAAGTCAAAAGTAAATGGTTTCTTAAACTGATTAGATATTAACACCTCAACGACAAGCCACTCTTGTTGTTAAAGTGTTAAAACTGTGTTTTCGTTAAGTTTCAATCATCCAAGTGCTTTGGGTCAGAAACTCTACCTATTCCTGAAACCTTCCTTCTTCCTGCAATCCACAGACATTGCCATTTGCACCAAGTAAAATCATTATCAAGAGAATTCTGAGAAACCGTTTTGTTATTAAACTTCCACCAAGATACAGCTGCCATCTTGAAAAGACCAATGCCACAGACATACATCATATACAGCATTTATTGCAACAGAATCGACAAACTGTACATTTCCGTATAAAATTTCTCTACAGTCACATCTAAATCTATAAAAATCTACAAGTCTGTACATAATCTTGCTGCCTGTTTAAGAGACGTTCAGAATAGATAAGATACTTGTTATATACATACATAAAAACGCGCACACCCGACATTTATTTAAAACACTTCAAGTGAACACCGAAGCCACTTCATGTCGAAAATCTAAGCTACAGTTGGTAATGCCACCTCGAAAGCCAGTTATCTTGTTCATTTATCAACAACATTATTCGTTAGTTTTTAATCTTCAAGGGTCTGATATGCTAACTCAAAATGTGTCCAGGTCCTCCATAAGACAACCATCTGCCTACAAACTAAAAATAATTCCTGTGGTATTAAGAGTTTTGACAAATATCAATTTCCTCAATCAGGTATCAACATACCACAAGCTACTACCCAACACCAAACTGTCTTGCATGTATTACCATTAGTACAATGCTTTAATTAGTTTTACAATACCCACAACCATTCCAGCAAACTGCTTCCTTGGCAGGTTTGACTCTTGTGTTGCCCACATAGGACAGTAGTAAACTTGAATGATATTGGGCCAACTGAAATGACATTACGCAACACGTTTAAAACATGCAAAAATAAAACCACACGTGGAATTTCAATTCAGTGTGGCTTGCAGATTATTCTTATATACAGCATACACGGAACAACACACAGCCAATCACACCAGCTAAACTACTAAGTATTTAAAAACAAATGGTAAGAATTACGAAAATCCAACAAAAAATTCCATTCCTCAATAAGAAACCGATTGCATTTTGTACACCATTTTAACTTCCCGCAACACAGATGCCAACAAACCTGGTGCAGCATAAAGCTCAAGTCAACAGCTGACAGAGGTGAAACGTGCTATACAACACATAGTTTAGAAACATCTTTCACTAAACCCAACTAAAAACTGCACATGAGACCAGTATAGGAATTGTAGAAAAAAAGACGGGGGGTTGAACATTTTATCCGTATTTTGCAAACCGATGTCAACAAAGTTTGAAAGCTGCTGATTTAATTTCAACACTAGCAGTTTTGCAAGTCAGACTTGAATCAAAATCAATCCCTTTGTTGAGAAAATTCAAAAATGCATACATGATATACCATGGAAATGTTTTCTCTTTGTCAAAAACGTCAAATAATGCTAAATCACACTAGCACAACTGAGGGGATTGGAAACAACTCCCGGGGTGTGCAATGAAGACTTAACTGGGGGTCCTAAGAAAGACTAGGGGGTTAAACCCCCAACAATTCCCACCCTGCACGAGACACCTCATCCTGAGCCTCATGCAAATTATGGACCCTATTCCCAAACTTCAAAGCCAAATACTCCACAGGCTGCTCTTAAACCTCATTTGAGTTGTGCTCTGAACACAAATTATATTCGAATATCTCGCATGCAGAAAGCTTGCCATTACTGGCTACTTCCAAAGACCAGTAAGAACATTCTTCACAAAAGTCTACTAGAGATCAATTAACAGTCAAGATCGCTGATGCGTCAGATAATGGCTTAAAAAACGCACAAGTTTTTCACAATATTTTCCAGCCAGTGCCGGCCTTAGGGGCGTGCGAACCGTGCAGTCGCATGGGGCCTGCAACGTAGGGGGGCCAAAAAGTCACAGGAAATTAAAATGAACAAGACACCCTAATAATATTATGGTTCGAGGACATTCTTCTCGTGGACACAAGGACAAAAATCAAGAGGAGGCAAAATCCACCTCTCCTGGGGTGTAGTTTCGATTAAATCTTCTCTTTTGTCTTTTTATCCCCAACATCTGGGTTTACAGTCTTGCCCCAGAATTCTCGTGTATAGTTAAATTTGACTTGTAGCCTACTTGTTAGCAATCTACTAAAATAAAATGATTAGTAGTGAAAAACAATTTGACTTGTGTCATGTGGGGCCCGTACAGAATACTCTGCATGGGGCCCGAAATATCCTAAGGCCGGCACTGCTCCAGCAAAGGCATAAGAAGCACGACTTGATAGTAAACAAGTTTTACATGGCAAGGTTAGAAATTTAATATCAACATAAAAACTTTGGTTCCACAAAACAAAGAAGGTGCCGAGGATTGTAGCTGCTATACGCGACAGCATGTCTGTCTGCGAAGCCACTAAGGACAGCCAACAATGATCAAAAGGCAAATGTAAACTCACAATAAATACAATAAAATTATTGTAAAAACAAACTGTAACAAGAACCTGAGTTCATGATAACATATCTTCTGCTGAAATTACATTCTGTTCACAGCAGTGTTTAAAATCATTTTGTTTAAAACAAAACAGGAATCGCACAGAAACGGGACACATTTTTCACCGATATTCTCAACAGTCTTTAAATTAAATTCATCAACACAAGAAAATCAACAAGTTCACAAGCAAGCGACGACAAATGTTTGAGCAATTTCAACCAAAGCACAATCGCAAATCGCACAAAAGCCAGTTTGCCTCAAAGGTTAGAAAGCAACCGGTCAACAAGATTAGCCAAACAGAATGAACATGCCACAATTCTCACAAATGCAAACCATCAGAATGTCTCAAGCATTTTTTTTATTTTTTTGTGTGCTTTAAAATACAAAAACATTAGTGCTCACAACTTGTACACAACACTGTTATTCTCATTGTAAGACCCTCACACAAAGCTGAACTTCCAGTATGCGAGACACTTTTCCGCTGGGATAAACATAAAAATTAGGGAAACAAACAATGCACTGGACACAAAACAATGTATGACATCAAAACAAAAGATACTTTCTGGGCTTCTGTCTGCCTCTGTGCTTTACTTTCCACAGATGTCCAATGTTAACCATAATCACATCAACAGACCATTTACACATATCGTAAATTTCATTTTTATCTATGTACAGATACAGTTTCTTCAAACATGGTTGAGGGCCTGGAATGGAGACAGCCACAGTCGCTGCTGTTCTCTTTGCCACCGCCATCGCCAACCACACCGCCTCCATCAGCTGGCGTTCGAGAGCGAGGCAGATGACAATGCTGCCGAACCAGAAGGCTGTTGCCTTAGCGTGTAGGTTGTCAGGTACTAGGCAAATCCTATCAGTGTTTTCAATGTCATCGATGATTCTAGAAAATACAGAAAGAGTAAAGAGCGGTGGACAGACACTGTCCGAGCTATGTCATCTGCAAAACATGACACACTTTGTTATGATCAGAAGTTCAGAACATCCCTAGAATTCATTGCAAGGCTATGTTATGGCTGTGAAGCAGAGCAGACTGACAGTTTCATTTCCAGCTGCTATATCTCAAATCCACTTCCACCGCTTTTGTCACGTACACTGCTATTTCTTGCATTAGGTGAAAGACAAAGTCATTAGCACAACACAATACAGTCAATAAAACACAATCCTAAACTGTGCCAGCTGTAACTTTCTCAAAGATTCTAAATTCGAATCAGGTTGTTTTACATTTTATACAAGAGAAGTTCCTGAGAAGCAGCCATAGGTATGAAGTGTTAGCAGCTTCCTTTTCTTACTCACCTTGTCACCGAAAATAGATGGACAATGCACTCATTACTTAGCCAAGTTTGCTAGATTGCACAGGCATAGCACACATCAACAGATGCATAGCACAAACATCTTTCTACTCTGATGGGGATTTTTATCCCCGACATCTGGGTTTACAATCTTGTACGCTAACTACTAGACTATCACGCAACCCATTTAGACCACCATGGAAACACGGAACCAACTGTCAGTCCGAAAGAGTCCAACTTTCTGAAGCATTATGAAGACTTGAAAATATAAATTTACAGGTAGTCTATGCTTGATGCTTTTGAAGCTGTATGCTTTGGCACACAAACCACAGCCAACTAGTAAGTCGTTGCTTCGATTCACACAGAAAGCAATCGCTTGGTGGAAACAACTTATAGCACCTAAGCATTTCCAACTTGGCAGTTGCAAAGCTAAAGCTAACAGAGAACATTGGAGTACATGCCATTGGAAAGACGACATACACTTTGCGGAGACGACTGCGTCGTTTTTGACGAGAAGGATTTGAGAGCCTCTCGCAGTTCCCCCGTCTCAGTCAAATCATCGTAAAGACCATTCTGAAGAGAAAACAAGACGAGTTAATGCTAACAGGCCACAAAGTGCTCAACTTAAAATCTGTTAAGACTACATCTTTCCGTCCAGTGACTACAAAAGCTTTGTGACCAAGCTGTCATCCTCGTATTCAGATGTGAGAAATGAAAACACCATTTCAGCAAAACAGAATCTTGTGTAGGTGTATCCTTGTTGCTGTCATATTATGATATGAGCTCTTGGCCCTACGCCTCTTTTCCATCAGCATTTGAGATGCAATGCCTCGGAGGAGAATCTCCTGAGGAGGCACTATACAAACTTGAAACTAGCTTTTAAAAATTCAATCATAATCAATCCAATACTTCAGCCAAAACACCAAAGATGCATAATGCATTACACAGGTTTTATGTAGCACCCCTTCAAGGTTATCTACTCAAGAGCGGACATACATACGACATATATATAAGAAGAGTGGTCCCTTAAGCCAATCTCAAGAACAAGTAGAAGAGCCAGTTACTTCTCTTTTCTAAACCTCAGATGAGAGATGAATAATTTTTCTGATATCACAAAAATGCAATAAAAAGAAAGACTGAATATGAAATATAGCCACAGCTATTAAAAACTACTGAAAAAGCTATGCTCTTGGATGGCTGACTGGTGGCACAAGGCACAGCTCTGAATGACATTACTGCATTTGTTACTTGTCATCATGAGTACCTGAAATACCTGGGTGCGGGTAAAGATAAAAGCACATCTATTGCCAGAAACAATGCCTCTCCATACCTGTGCATTCAGACCTCCGACCATTGGATCACAGGTTTTGTAGGAGTTTGGATCCTCGTCAGGAATGAGAGGCTGCACAACTATGGGTTCAACATCCACCAGAACCTCAGGTTCTTTCTTCACTGTAACTTCGGGTGGCTTGCATGGCTGCTGCTACAATCATAAAAAACAAACTTGCTACATTAATTTATACTTACTTTACATGACATATGACAATCGGCCAGCAAGCTTCGCAAACATAAACCTAGATAAAAAGTGTCATTTAGTGACATTTCATTTAGGACATTTATGTAGCGATACCTTAAAGACACCTCCTCAGAGGTACTCACAGTCCAGAATCAGCACAGACAAGGGAACATCATTGTTCATCTGATGTTAATGATGGCACACAATAACTTACACATAATCAGAAAACAGTCGTTGCACCTCAGATTCACATTTGTGTCTGCACCTCAGATTCACATTTTTTTACTGAGCACATTAAAAATGTTTGTAACAAATAAATAACAATAAATTTAAAATAAAAAAACATAAAAATACTTCTTACTCTACTTCATTACTGTCAACCCCGGTATCAGGGACTCAAATCTCCGCCAGAATGGCAAGATAATTCAGGATTTCTCTTCTCCTATCCCTAGCACCATCTAAACTGAACACATTGACTGTAAATCTGTTAATATATTTCGCTCCACAGACGACTGGCAAAGCTATAAAGTTGCTTAAACATCTCATCCAAAGCTGCTTTTGAGGGTCAGCTTAGAGACTGATCGTCTATCATTAGATATCATTGACAGCTCTAGAATAAAACCCGTCGTCTCAATCATTCTAACAGCAAATGCTAAACAGAAAGAATAGAGCAACGAATTACATGATTGTTCTCTGGCGTAACTTTGTAAATCTTGAACACCTTTACGTCAGATTGGTCTGCGAGAGAACTGATGTAGGTGGTCGGTCGTGGGTTTGAAGGCGCAATCATAGGCACCTTGGCTTCTTCGCTTAAGACAGTTGAGCCCACTTCTCCGTTTCCCACCTTTTCTTGCCATTCCGCTTTATAGCTAGATAGCACTGTAAGAAAAACATTTTGCTCATACCTTTAAGTTCACATATATAAACAAAACTTCAGCTGGTAAAAGAATATCAAGCTACATTTACTCATCATTCCACTGGTTGTATTGTGACCAACCAGTTAAATTAGCAGCCCTCTATGCATCTGTGTATGCATTCACGTATGCATGCGTCAGACACCTAGCGACTTCAAAACATTCTCAATATCACTGCACAGATTCACATTTACCGATCTTGCACACTTAATAAATGCAAAAACTGGTGAAGTCTTCAAATGCAACATTTTTTTAAAATTGCAATATTTTTATTAAGTCTAGTCAGCAGTTTTCAAACTTTATTTTTATTGTACCACCAAATGAAAAATATCGAATGTTGGCGTACCACCACCAAAGGTCAGATCAAAAACAACAGGCAAGCGCAAAGTCCCCTAGTGTAGGACCATAGGTAGACAAATTTAAAAATCAATATATAATTTTAAGTATGTAATCTTTTGAATTTTTTTGCTTACCACTTAGTGATACCTGGCGTACCATTAATGGTCCGCATACCACCGGTTGAAACCACTGAGCACTCTAAGTGACCATACACTGATGTCTTGGATGTTATTATAAAGGAGCTATAAAAGTAATTGGATTAGATTGGATCATTAGACATTTATCAACTGACCATGCTTTGAGTCAGGAGTTCGCCGTGTCCACTTGAGAATGTCCTCGTCTAACCGGGCTATCTTGTCTTCATTGAGGCCCCACAGACATGCCTTTCGCGTCGTACCATTCAATGACGGCGTCTCGAGTTTTTGAAAGCATTTATTCAACGAGAGGTTGTGGCGAATGGAATTCTACAGAATATCAAGTACTACGACTATTCACGAGTCATCGTCATTGAAATCAAATACAAACCAGAGAACAATGCTATCACTGTTGAATAATAAAATTGCAACGTTAATGAAACTGTGCATCACTGCACTATTTATAGCTTCGTATACCCAAGTCTTCCAGCTGACTATATATAAAGTTACATGAAGACAAACCCTAAACAGGGCTCGTGATTTAAAACATAATGGAACACTGCCATTCCACATTCTGAGCAGATCACACAAACAAAACTCAACATTACTACACTATAGATTACCAAATTTTTCAGTGGCAAAACAGTGTTAACACACTGAGCTATTGTATACTTGTTAAATATTGCTACTTAGTGAACAAAATCTTTTAAAATTGCAACTTAGTAAACAAAATCTATCTAACCTTCCATCCATCGGGTGCGGTTCTGAAGAATGGAAAATTTTCTCTGCAAAAGAATAAAAAAAACAACATTGTGTAAATACTTCAATTCCAGGTACAACCAGGCAAACAACTCTACCACTTCACAACAATCAATATTTCAAAATGTGATAATTCTGCAACTTTCTTCCTTTATCATCATCAAAGTTCTTTTCCCGTTTCTCCATTTCCAAGCCTCTCCCAAACTATAGCCGATAACATGCATACCACTCACAGCTTCCTTTAAACCAATTTCTGATGAACTTTGTAATGGCCACCGATTTACCCGATCCTTCAAGGGCATACTTGTAGTTTTCAAGCCTCGCAGATACAGCAGTCAATATTAACAGAATTCCCTCTAGTCAGCATTAAACTGCCATCCTTTTTTCCCTCATACATTATTTGCACTCTAATTTCATTTCATAAACCCATGTTTTTAAGTGAATTAAAACCATAACTAAACACACTCCAGAAATAATAATTCTGAGCAAAAAATGCTTACAGAATGAAACTGTAGATTTCGCTGACCGGCAGAAACCCGGACTCGGAGTTCTTCAAGGCAAGCGCGATAAGGCAGCTGTAAGAGAAGGGTGGCTTTTCAAATCGTTCCTCTTTTATCGGTTTTGTTTGCGTGACCACGTTTTTTGTACAGTCCGTAGGCTTTATTTTCAGACCAGAGCTGCCGTTCGATTTCGAAGTAGGCGCGATCTGGATTAAAACAACCTCGTGATTCCAAGGCTGTTCTTCGAGGACACGGGTTGTTGGTGGCGGAACAGCCACTGCACTTTCTGGTTGCACAATAATGGGAAGCTGCTGCTGCTGCTGCTGCAACACTGGTTCTTCATCGAACTTGATGTCCTCGTTACCCTCCGGCATGTCTTCTAGGCCCTCCAGCTCGATTGATGACGGAAGGTCGAGGATGTCGACCGGATCGTCGGAGACTTCGTTTTCGATTCTCACAGGTGCCATGGTGAGTGGATTGAGCATCACCATTCCCAAATCACTGTCCAGGTTTGTATGCTTCTCCAGATCGCAAGGCGTACCTAGATTCCAGCTTCCGAGATAAGACACGTTCGAACCCTCGTGTTTCACGCTGGGCGAATAAAGCAGATATTCCGAAGTCCACGTATTCAGAGAATCCGCTGGTTCCCTGTTCGGATTTTCCTGCTCCAGACAGCTCCCGCTACCCAGTCCGCTACGACTCATGTGTGCAATCTGCTCAAGAAAGGGCATTCCTTCAGTGTCGAAGAAGGGATGCCTGCAGGACATTTCCACACTCCTAAAAACAAAGCAATCGTCAACCTTGTTATGTTTCTGTTTCATCATGCCTAAAGGCAACTAATTAACCAAACAAAGAAGAAAGTTACACCATTACTTCAAGATACCTTCTCCACTGTCTTCTAACATTCACCAGAAAAAGGTATCTGCAACTTCCTCCCTTACAGGCAAGGAATAGGCTGGTTCAGTTAAGGAACATTAACGCTGGAGTATTAACCCAAACCTACAGACTTCTGAAGTACGACAGTAGCTGATATCATGGTCAAAATGATAACATGATCAATTAATTGCGCAGTTAATGAATTAAGTGGACAATTAATGAATTACTGCTCATTACATCAAGATTCAGCAGTTAGATCAAGCATTGTATGACCAAGGTAATCAGTGGCTCTATTATAGTCTCCACAATTATTAGGGCCAATTGATACTGAGTGGTCAATAGTTTCAATGATGTGATCTATTGATCAATTTCAGGGTCAAGTAATTAATGAACCACTGACCACTGGTGTTCAAAGCAATCAAATTCAGTTCAAACATCAATAGAGAAACTGAAATAGACAAAGAGGAGCCCAGCAATATGGATTCTGACACAAGCTGAAATCCCAAAAGCATGGCATCCTGGACCAGAGGTACGACTACTCTAAAATTACCAAACATGCATCAAGATTTCTTAATCTCCCAAGAACTTTCTTGCCTGGGAATAGATACAATAGTTAAAAGCCACCTTCGCACACAACTGCCAATCACCTACCATATCGATGGCGCTAATTAAACTCATCACCATATAAAGTTAGTCGCGCTACTCAGCAATCAAAGCATCAAATTTCAAAGTCTTTCGATCAATTTATTGCAACAAACCAGCCGCCAGAACTGAAACCCTGCACGTGGAAGAAAATAGGACAACGAGTGGGAGGAGGAAGAAGCAAGTCATCGGGAAATACCCTCAAAACGTAGTTCTACATCCTTCGCGCAATTCAAATTTCACGCGGTCTCGTCACAAATCAGAACTCAAGACACCGCTCCTGTTCGAATTTACAGCAATTACCTCGTCCAATCAGCCTGAATTAAACATGCTACGTTCGATTCCGACAAGATGTCATCCGAAAAATCGTAAAAATCGCTTCAATTTCGGCAGAGAAAGTCAATCGAGTAAATACCAGTAGCCCTAAATCTAGGTCGATCGCACGACCGCCATGTTTTTAATATAGGGCAGAGTCAACGTGCCCCAATTTTGACGATTCGCATTCAAAATCCAGGAAACGTCAGACAAATCCAAATATCACAACATAATCCTCGTAAAAAACGTAAAATATTTATACAAAAATTACCGTAAATTACGTTTTGTTAGCGCAGTAACTTAAACGATTTATTTGGAAAAATACAACACCTCTTGTACATGTTGAACGACCCTGGACAAAGAAATAGGCAAGTTTAAATTGAGCGCTTCTGATTGGTCCATTTTCAAATAGGTCAATAAATGGCGCATGATCATTGGTTTGCATACAGATTTTTCAGCATAATTTATTAGGGAGAATTTCGTAACTCATGCGTAGTTTTTCATTTTTCACCCAGATGATGAATCGCTAGAGGCGCTGCGTTCGTTCCTATTACAGCAGCGGTTCTCAACCTGTGGGTCGCGACCCCTACGGGGGTCGCCTTACGATTTGTCAAGGGTCGGCTGGAACCTTCAGAAATTTGGATTGCAAAGCTCCATCATTTTTCTAGTTATAGGGCCTAAGTGAAATAATATTGGGGACCTTCTTTAGCTCTGTTTTCTTCTTAAATCTGAAGTAATGTCCAAACTTTAAATTTAACAGCTGGCATTGAAATGTTTAATCTTAATTTTACAGTCATAGTAGGCCTACACTGCACAGTACACAATAAATATTAAACGTCAAGTAAAAAATTTCATTTACTAAATTTTACCTTTAAAATTTTCTAAACTATTACGAACAAAAATTGAAAATTGTTTTGTTGATTAATGATTTATTATCTATGATGCGTATGGACTGTCAAAGGCTGAGAAGCGAAATGCATCACAATGGTAGCAACAATCAATTTTTTTGGGGGGGTCGCCACAACTATGGAAATATTGTCAAGGGGTCGCCGCACTAAAAAGGTTGAGAACCGCTGTATTACAGTGTTAAATCAAGTCCGCAAGAGTTGTTTGGTCGTTTTCGGCAGGTCATAATCCGCGGAGGAGTAAAGCCAAGAAGAAAATATAGGGCCTACGATACTTCGGTGGGAATGATGGTCATGGCCTGGTGACATCTACAGTAGTAATCTGAGACTCTGAGCACTAAATTTGCAACGTATCCATCTGTTCTGTTTCTAATGATGATGATGATATTCGTTTATTGTTTATAGTAAACACATGCTGATCGACAAACCGCAGCATGGAACAAAGTTAGACAGAATTTTGAGAAGTAGATAATGCTGAGTATAATGTTCGGGAAACAGTCTCTATTGTCTTTAACTGGAAGACAGTACTAGTGAATCTGGGGACGCAGTGAATATACAGTTTTATGGACTGGTGGCAAACCACAATATAAATAATTACCAGTCTTGTTGTCAAGACCTTAAACCTCAAGACCAAGACCAAGACCTTGAACCTCAAGACCAAGACCAAGACCAAGACTTTGAACCTCAAGACCAAGACCAAGACCAAGACCTTGAACCTCGAGACCAAGACCAAGACCAAGACCTTGAACCTCAAGACCAAGACCAAGACTTTGAAACTCGAGCAAGACCAAAACCGAGAAAAATACCTAAAAAATCACAACCATAATCCAGACTTCTATTCATTAGGCTACTAAAAAAATTGTCAAATTGGACTACTCGCTATTTAAATTAAAACATGAATCTTTTATTTTATTCAAACAAAACAACTCCAAATGCAGACTGCAGAGAATTCCGAATTCGTATTTGCAAAAGTCCTTCATGCGAAATGTTGTTCCAAATGCCTGTTGCATTTTATAAAAACCAATTCGCTCAGAATTTTCTGACCAAGACGTGACCTGTGGGGCCTCATAAAAATTCTGCCATGTGAAAAATACGTTCTACAGTGCTGAATTCACTGGCACACAGAGCAGCTTTTCAAGTACCGGATGTAAATGTACAAAGTGTGAGTCTGTTTTGAAATAATTCCATGGTAAGTCAAAATAAATGTCCAAAACAACAGTAAAGCCTCACTCACACCGTGTAAATACTAAAGCAATTGTATTAGTAATTAATGAATAAATTTTTAAAATTCTTGCGTGTTGTTTAATGTTCATATTGTCAAAAGTCTTGGTCTTGGTCTTGCAAAACCAAGACCAAGACCTTGAGCCTCAAGACCAAGACCAAGACCAAGACTTTGAACCTCAAGACCAAGACCAAGACCAAGACCTTGAACCTCAAGACCAAGACCAAGACTTTTAAAAACGAACTCGAGTGCACTCGAGACCAAGACCTTGGTCTCGAGGACAACAAGACTGATAATTACACAGTATGTCGACTCCCGGCCTCTGTAGCAGTCAGAATGTGTGACCGACCGCCATTTTGAAAGGGAACGTTTACACGCCGATACACCGGAAACAATCATGTCAAATATTTGTTAAACGTTACAACAACATTGAGGACTACACGCCGATACACCGGAATCCATCACATAAAATATTTTTTAAACGTTACAACAACATTGAGGACTTCATTAGAATTAACAATATTATTTTTAACGTTAATTTCAGCTTGAATCTATGATTCAAAATCTCACTTTCAAAATGGCGTCACCAGAAAAACTAGTCAACAGTTAGCAACGGGAGTCGACGTAGGGCCTACTGTGTAATTATTTATACTGTGGGTAAACCGTAAAAGAGGCCAAAGATCATAGGTTATCCTTAGTATCCTATGATCTTCATTGTTCTGAATAGATGGCAATAAGCAGAATTGGCAAGTTCAGCTCTAATGGCATTTAACTAAGCTATTACTTCCCTCAGTTGTGTTTTTCGTGTACACATACAGCGTTTTGCGTGTTGTTCTACTTATTAAACAATGTAGGCCTACGCATGTTCCATGTGGAAATATGGCTTCTATTTGGGTTCCCTGTGGGCATGTTGACAGGCTAGGCTAGGTCAACTCTGAAATCGGATCCGTTGAGCCATAGGCGTGCGCAGGAATTTTTTTTTTTGGGGGGGGGGGGGGGGTGGGGGCTAAATCTTTGGGCAAAATTTTCGAAGTAATAATCATAATAATCAAAAGATTTTTATTTTTCTAAAATATTTGCAAAATCCAGAGGGATTGCCCCTCCCATCCGGACGCCCATGCGTTGAGCTGGTTTCTGAGTAGCACAGCGAATATGGTTGACTGTATTTTTTAGATGGGTTCTATATAGGCATGCTTTCAATCTCAGCACTCGGACTCCTCTTAATTCTTCACACACAAAATTCCCTCTCTCCCTCTCTGAGAGTTATCTGTCTGTCTCTGTCTCTCAATAACCTAATCGCTCAATTTTCAAATATTACGGTACATAAACTACACTATGTTGTATTTGAATGTGATGAAAAACCACGAACTATATTATTCGTAGAAGAAACTGATTTTGAAATGCTACTATGCTCCTTACTTACTCAATCATTTATTTTAAACGCAGACAAGGATCACTAATATAAATTCCTTGGCAAGTAGGAAGAAAACATCCTCGTTACAGAAGGAATCTATATTTTTATTTTAGGTCCCCATGAATAATAGGTCCTTGCTTGTTGCCAAGTGTATTAAATATCCTTGCCTCGTTGTGAAAGGTTTCGGAACGAAGTCAAGGCAGGTCTAAAATAAATTATGAAAATTTCAGATGCGCAATAAAGTGATGAATGTGCCGGAATTAGCTAACGCGTGACGCATTGAATTTCCTGGACTGGGGCGGTATGTTAAAATAAAGTGCCATGCGGCAAAAAGGTTAAAACGCTAGACGATAAATCACCAAACGCAAAATGTTGGGACAAAACGTTATACACTTATTTTCATTAAATGTCAATGTAGTAGCTGGTGTCTTCCTGCTTCCTTGATTCCAGCCACCCCGCCCATCGTATCTCAGTATCTATATGGCTCCGTTGGAGAATTTGAGATAGTATCTCAAGTTCTCCAACCGAGCCATAGAGGTCTACCACACCTCGACTTGCTGTAATTTACACGAAGTGAAGACTGGTCATTTGTGCCAGTTTTGACTTGAAAATGCTCACTAACTTTCTGCTGTGGGAATAAACACCATAGCCTGTCAAGAGATTTTCTCAGTATGCTACTGCTGAACTAATAGTAATAAATCTTTATTAATTCAAACTGACAAGTACGCAGTAAGATTACATTGAAACCTGAAAGTACAATCAAGATCTTAATTAAACACACGGTTTGGCAGCCATGCAAGGTGCCTCTTTAGAGGGGGTTACGGGTATCGAACCGTGAACCTAATGCTCTCTAGCCATGAGTGTTACCATTACTCTATACCCCCTCCCAACGCAAAAGTGGAACTATTGGTATTGTAAATACTGAATATAGATAACTGAATAATATACTGAATATAGATAACTGAATAATAATAACAATGATCACCTTGTCACCTTGTGCTGTCAACTCCTGGAGCTCTAGCGATCGCCACGACACACATTCTCCATTGCTTCCTATTCGAAGTCATGTCCCTTAGTGCTTCCAGATTCATGCCAGTTACATCGTGAATCTCATCCATCCATTTCTTCCTTGGTCGACCCCGTCTTTTTTTCCCCTCACCACAAGCCAACATCATTTCCTTTTCTAGCCCATCAGATCGCATAACAATGATAATAGCAGTATATGTAATAAACAATTGCTGTAAGGAATTAGTACTGAATAAGAAATAACTGTGTGGTTTCAGTCAGACGAGACGGGAATGGCGTGCACGCCAGAGGAATTGGTGAACATTTTGACATTTCCTAGTGGAGGGCTCATGATGCTTCCAGGAAACTCGCTGGACGAAGTCTTTCCAAATCTCTTCATTGGAGAGGAGTGAGACATCACCTACTGATAATAGTTTCTGAAGCTGCGTCACAATTGAACGTGATAGGGTTTCTATAGCACCCTTACACTATGCACAATAATAATCCTAACAGTTATTAGCATAACAATAATAATTTATATCTGAGGTGCCTTGAGATGGCATTCAACAATAGTAAATTTATATTGTTCTTTTCTGCTTCAAATGACAGACTATGAATGCAGAGACTGCATACCTGTGTGTCACATGGAATAATGTTGACCATAAGGTAGAAGGTAAACTAAGATAAGGTAAAATAAAGTATACTCAGTTTTGATACATATTTAACAGGGTCATGGAATTGAATAATCTTTCTGCTGAATCCAAAAAACTATAAATCCATGGTTACATATTTAAAAAACAAAATATCCATTTCATTTGATGGACTGGGAATCAAACCCGATTCAAAGGTGAATCTTTAAGCAGTTGGCCATGGTAAGTGAACTAGCATTCTACATAAATCCTGTTAGAAATTTTCACTGCTGTGCAACATGAAGAGAGCATTCCCTTAAGCATGGGTGCAAAGTGTTAGTGACTTCATTTTCTTAGCCTTGGCATATGAGGGTGAGTGGCCAGGTCTCTGTTAATGCTGTCTACCCAACAGACGGCATACTATCAGTGTACTCATTGTTTAGTAGAGTTTGTTACATGAATAGTGTGAAAATAACTAAGGATGTGTATAATAATTGCATAGGTCTGCAGCTCGAGACCTAAAGCTCCTAAAGAGGATGAATGTAACGCATGTGTTGAATGCAGCTAAAGGCAAAACTGTGTATCATGTCAACACAAACGAGGATTTCTACAAGGCCGCAAAGATTCAGTTCATGTCCATCGCGGCCTTCGATGGCATGAACTTCAAAATCAGTCCGTACTTTAACAAAGCAGCAGAATTCATCGCACAAGGTCTTGCTTCTGGAGGTGAGTACGATTTGAAAAAATTTATAGACAAGATCTGTCTGTCTGATAATTTTAGTGGTTAAATTTGCCTTAAGAATAGGAAATGTAGTAATATTTGTAATGAGACATCTGATAAGTCACAGTTTTCTTCACAGGCATTCAGATCCCTAACAGTCAAACTACAGTACTGAAATATGTTTTGCAATTAGTTGCTGACTGATAAAAACAAGTATGTTTGAGCTGTGACGAGATTTTAGTTCAGATAGTTATAGTTGGCACATTGGTCTATGGCAGGGGTGGGCAAACTTTCTGCACACTGGGCCACTTTAAAGGCCAACAAAATTCGGAGGGCTGGGTAACAGATTTTAAACTTTTAATAACGATTAACATGAAAATATTTTTACTTATTTAAAATTAAATATTCCTTGACTGTTACTAGTGTGATGTATGCAACTGTGAACAGTGCATCAACAAGCTTCTCCTAATCAGGAGTGATGGCACTGGTTGCAATTTGCAGTATTGAGTTAAAGTTTAGATCAGTTGACTGAGATCTGCACTTGGATTTGTTTAAAATAGCGATGACACGGACAGTGGCATCTACCCCCACCCCACTGCCTGTAATGGGATAACAAACCCCCACACTCTGGCCGACTTATATAACCTATACTTGCATAGGTTAATTCAAACTTCAGGTGCTGCTGTGTTTCAAGTAGTAAACAATTGCAATGGAGTTAAAAGTTGAGATCCTTGAATTGTATTTCTTCTGTTTGTTGTGTTTTAAGGCAAAGTTTTGGTCCACTGTCGAGAGGGTGTAAGTCGTTCCGCAACTCTCGTTTTAGCATATCTTATGCTGAAGGAAGGCATGACGGTCCAGGACGCTGTACGAACTGTTAGAAAATCACGAGAGATCTGCCCAAATGGAGGATTCTTGCAACAGCTATGTGACCTTGACAAGGAACTGCAGCAGAAGAATAGCAAAACATCCCATGGGGTTGCTGACCATTAATGGATACTAATTGCTAGGCAAAAGGCTGGAGTACAGAATCACATTTCTGTGTGACTGCGCATGTTAAAAATGTACGAACAGTGAATTATCTGATTTTTGATAATTTTTTAACACTTTAATGACAAGCTGCATTGGTTTCCCAGTCACTTTTAGTGCACACTTGTCGTTAAAGTGTGAACATCTAATACATGCATAATATCTATGGGTGCACTGGTATCTGTTCACTATGACTAAATTTCCTAATGTTGAGCATAAGAAATGACATTATTTTATAGTTTTTTACAATTTATTTTCTATTACCAATTGGCATTTGAGTTCAGTTTGAACAAAACCGAGTCATCATTACTAGGGGTCCACCGGAAAGACATTTTCCACAGAGTACCAAATCCGAGTATTTGGATGTACGATTTGCCGGATCCGGAAACGAACCGGGTACAATTTGTTCCATATGCAAAGCTTCACATTTTCATGTAATAAAAAATTATCGAAATAAATTTGTGTACTTGTAATAAGTGACTGATACAGTTTGAATGTTAGTCATTTCTGTGCAGTTAACATTTATAATTTTATATACATAAGTTTACTGAATAAGTTTTTAAAGGAAAAAATTTTGTTTAAAGAAATTTTCTTTAGGAACTATTTGTGTCTACAGTATTTGCCGACGTGAATAGTTCCGGAAACGGGATTTACGGCCAAGGCAAATGTCCGAGGCGATTTCCGGTGAACCCCTAATCATTACAGCCAGCATGAGTATAGAAATTAATAACCTCCTTCAGTGTGGTCAACTACGAAACTTAAATGTTTGTCCAAACAAGCAGAAACACACTGTACACGATTTATCACGTCAACTGAAACATAAAATCTAGATGCGTGCAGGCAGAAAAGGAGGAACCAAGACAGAAATAGAGCAAGAAAGAGGAGAACAAAGTTCAAGAAGAATTTTGGAAGGTCTTAACAAAGGTAGAAAGAAGAGTCATGCTATAAATAGAGCAAGAAAGCCAGAAGCCGAAAAGAATGGCATTTTGGCAAAGAAACTGAAAGCAAGACAAATTTAGAAACACAGCCCTACACAGACATCTTAAAATGCTAAACTGCGATGCAACTTACTGTGACGGTAACGATCTAAACATTAAAAACATGACCTAAAACGTCGCGCCTCGAGCAAGTCAACTGCAACACAATTTACGACAGTGCAGCCGGTAGAACACCCTGATCCGAACAGAAGGCACCACAAAGACGCTGCCTTCGGTGCCAATGCAGTGGTGCAATCAGCGGAACATAAGAACAAGTGGAAACGCACGACAACATTAGCAGCACTATGTAAAACAGCCAACAGCCAAATACTATGCAGTGTTCAAAGCTCTGTCCACAGAGAACAGAAGCAGTGGTCAGAAAAAGAGCCGAGTCGCGAGAACGGTGCTTCAGTCCTTTCGGGCTGTTTTTATTTTGTCCAGTCTCTTTTTCAGTTCTTCCAAATTCAGAGTTGAACTAGGTGCATCGGAGGCAGCAGATGCGTCTTGAGTGGAAGACGTAGCTGAAGCCTGTATAACAAACCCAGAAATTCACAGCAGTTAGTCTGAAAACAAGTCTTGCCATCATAAGGCTGCAACTATCAATCTCTATCCAATAACTTTAAATTTACCTCTTTCAGCAAAAAATAACATGGTATTGATAATAAATGTTGGTAAATAGGATAAAAAAATAACTAGCAAGCACCTGATTAGGTGCTTCTTCTAAAGTTGTAGTGTATAAATTTCCCATTAAAATTATGACAACATTGATATTATATGCTAAATAATAAAACCAGTGATAAAGTATTTTTCCAGCAGTTCTCATTTGGTGTGAGACTTGTGTTAATTGGAAGTAAATGGCACCTTGTGACATTCATTGTCTCTTTCCAGCTTAAAATCGCAAAATGAGATGATGGCCTTCTCCATTACAGGACATTTCGTACTGTGAAAATTGTCATGCTTTACCAGTTGGGATGGTAAACTGGAACTGATATTCGATGACTGCATGCGAGCTGCATCCGTTTTGATGCTAACAGACTCGGAAGATGAAGCACTGTCTGTGCGTTGCTTTAAGTCTGAATCGAGCTTTGAGTTGTCGAGGCCACAGCGTGCTCGAAGCACCTTCAGTCGCTCCATGTACTCTGCTGCACTAACATCAATGGTTGCATTGTTCGAGCGATTGTCAACTGAGCCTGACACTGGAGCTGTGCTGGTTACCTCTACAAAACACAAAGTGTTATGAATTCTAGATGCATCTATATTTTATTAACAAGCAGTCTACTCTCTTGCTGGCGTTACTAAAAGCATTGTCGCTAGAAAGCAGTTTAGAGTTCACAATGCTAATGCTTAAAATAGGTGTTACAACTGTTGTACACTTCATATGGTAGTTTTTGCATAGTTATACAGCACTTCGTTAAGCAGATGGTTCAGTTAAGGTGTCATGTATTGTACATTTCATCTATGCACATACAGGAAATGTATGCACATAGGAAGGACCTCTGCTATCCTTCAACAACTCCTGAGAAGTAGCTGTGTGTGTGTGTGTGTGTGTGTGTGTGTGTGTGTGTGTGTGTGTGTGTGTGTGTGTGTGTGTGTGTGTGTGTGTGTGTGTGTGTGTGTGTGTGTGTGTGTGTGAGTGTACAAAGTTCAAGTTGGTGTAAGCTAACTTTACAGAAACAACTGATACACAGCAGCACAAAATGTCAGAGTCAATACACACTCGATGCCGACAATGAAACCAAAGCAGCTGCATGACCAGAGACACTAATTAGTGTTTACCTGACGGCACGGATGACGACGATGAGGAGACTGGAGCCTTGAGCTTTCCCTCTCTCTCCTGTGCAATGTTCTTCAGACCACGTTCTATGTAGTCCTGGAAGAACTGCGACGACTTCTTCAAGAACGGATCAAGGTCTGCGTCTGGGTGCTTCAGTTTGAAGTCATACAGGTTATTCAGACCCTAAACAATCACCAACAGTCATAATCATCAGCAATCAAGAGTTAACCACCAATCAACAGTAAATCAACATCTACTTGCCAATGAACAGTTAATTAGCAATCAAGAGCCAATCCCTATTTAGCCTTTAGGAAATTTCCATAACAATCATAAAAGAAATTCACATCTACAAAACATCTCCTGATTCACATCTGGCAAAAACAGACTACAACAATTCACAGTTGATAAAATATTTAATTCACCAAAATTGATCTTTCTGTAGTATTACTCTAAGCAGTAAGCTGCCACGTTTACATAAGTGACAAAGAGTTGAAATATCTTCTTCAAGCTTCAGCTAATTAATTACCTCACGAGTGTTCTCTTTCGATCCAATTTTCTTAAATATGTCTGCCAAAGTGTCGTGCACTGTTCGAGAGATTCGTCTGGGCGATTTCTGACCAGATTCAGTTCCCTAAAACAATCAACCAGTCGCTTTAAGCTATAATAATACTCAGAACCATCTTACTTAAAAGGCCAACAAATCCTTAAATCAGAAATCAAAATCCACCCACATGCTAAAACCCACTAAGGAACCCAAACTTACTTGTACTAGAAAGCCACGATAAAAAACCAAACACCAAATCCATTCCATCATAAAACCCACCTAAATGCAGAAACATACTGGGTACTCGGTCTCCATGCCCACCAACACACCAATATAACAAACTTAAGCACCAAACCAAATTTACTCTGGAACCGTATCGGAATTATCTGCCTATAGCATACCATAACTCTACCATGGGCCACAGCTTACTGGGGCACCACAGTTAAACCATGAGCCAAGGACTTCACAATGCAACCACGCACCATTAGTCTGAAATCCAAGCATGTGGCAAAACCTACCTCAGTTGTGAGTGGTATGCCAGCCGATGAGGCATTTTCGATGCCCCCATTCAATTGTTCATTTCGTGTGTTTGCTGTCGATACCATCTCGGTGTCTGAGCTGGTGCGAAGCACTTTCCGCAAGTAACTTTCAACTTCCGAATGGTCATTATGATCGATCATAGTCAAATGACCAAGAATCTGCAACAGCAAGAAAATAATAGAAAACATTAATTTGCAGCTACTAAGCTCCAAAAATTATAACACCAATAACACTAATAATTGCTTGTCCTGTCTTAACAGTGGAAGCAGTGAAAATAAACTACAGATATCTAATTTGCACACTTGTGTAATGTAATGTGAGGCAAGGCAATCACTTATAAATCTGCAACATAATACTTGGTTCAAAACCACAATCTTACAAAAGGCAGCCCTTTGGCTGCACATGTCAGATTCGGCTTATTTTCAAATTTTTGTAGTGCACTGGGATAAGAATCCTGGACACTGAAACAAAATCCAGAGGCACTTGCTTTCAGCCACTACGTCTCCATTAGTCAGTCCTGTGGCAGATGCAGATGCATTTACCTTTCATCTTGGTGTCTTGGGTTAGGATCCTCAAGCGCCATGTGATATTTGTAACTATTTGTCAACACAATTTATAACCTTTAAGCAAAGGTCGTTTGATTTTTGCATTACTGTCATATTTCCATGTAAACAACATATGTAAACCTCTACCAACAGATCGTCATGCCTTTGACGATATATTGCGTAGCATGTGAGCTCCTACCTACCTGACCTTAGAGTTCACAAGACAACAACATCTGAGCCTACCTTGTTTCCTTTGATCTTGGCCAGTGAGTGCAGGATAGTCTTGATCGTTCGTAGCGGCATGTCCGTCGCCTTGTTCCTCCACGTGTAGCTTGGAAAAGCCTTGAGAAACTGATTCGTGTCCGCAATCACACGATCAAGGTTCAGATCGTTTATAATTGTTGGAAGCATTCGAACCATCTTCCAAAGACACTAAAAAACCAAAGCCTGTGCTCATAATACATCCCAAATCTTATTACAGCATAATGTATTGATAATGTAAGTTATATACAGCCACTTAAATGCAACATCTAGCCAGGCCAATGAAGCTAAATGGCCGCCCTTCTATTCAGTTTTAATTTTAATAATAATGTAATAACACAATATTTACATAGGAGTCCCTCATATTCAGCTTTACCTTCACGTATCAGATTCAGCTTATTTAGGCGTCTCGGCCGCTGGCCCCAGATGCTGAAACGGTCTTCCTCCTGCCATTCATTCTGCTGACTCAGCTGACTCTTTCAAATATCACCTAAAAGACTATTTCTTTAATGTTCACTCAGGCCTATCCTGCTGTTAGTTGATTGTGAGGCACCCTTGTAACAGTCTAGCTGTGTTATGGTGCCATACAAATCTTTGATTCGCACACATAGGTGCTTCAATAAACAAATAAACAAAAAACAAGTAAATTTAAAATACTGTTATTTATTTAGTCAGTTGGCCTGAAGAATTAGGTGATATGGCAAGTTCATTTACGAGTGACGACTAAATTATAAAATGAATATCATTCAGTCATCAATAAGCTCAATCACGAGCAATCAGATTCATCAGTTGATTCGGTTAGTTGGTTAACAACAAAGACAAGACACACAGAGAAATCTCTTACTTTCATAACAAGTTCGAGGAACTGAGGAGAACAAGTTTCGATCCCAACAGTTTCATGCAGTAGCTTTATGAGAGCACTAAAGGCAAACATCAAAATCGAATGTTAAACTTGTGCAACCGTCAGACTCATACATTGCTCAAAAAGTTTTTTTTGTAAAACAAATGAAATTTATAGAATATTTTCAAACAAAGCCTATTATACTTATCTACTCATCACAGCAGAGCATAGCAAACCCAGAACCTAGATATCAACTTACTGATTCTTGCTCTTCTAAAGGGAATGTTGAAGCACCACTATGAGCAATACTCTACCTTGCAAGACATCTGCCCTGGGTATGAGATTGAAAACTACATTTCAGTTCAAGGGTCATGGAATAAAATTGACTGTCACATAATTCATTCTTATGCTATTTTCAGACTAATATTGTTATTAAGAGAGCGTAGACCTAAAGAGCCAGTCATATTCCACATCTCCTAATAATAATACTGATAATAATGCTCCTGAACTTGAAGCATTTCAATAAGGTTTTCACAGGAAGACTGCAACAAATTTTTTCTTTAAGCATCCTCGGTTTACTCATTCAGTGGCATTTATGAACTGCATCAGGCTAGCTACATCACCTCATGACAATTCATGTCTAACGAGTCACAACATTAGTAACTGACCATCTCAATGCCCACAACTGATTCACAACATTTTCTGTGACCTTAGATCATGAAGATTTCACAATAGCAGCCCATCATCCTATTCATTTGTATTGCTGTTAACAGAATCTCCACCACAACTTCGGTGATCGCACCTAACGATGATTAACAGCTAACGAGTCATAACATTAATAACCTTTGACATCTGCAGCCCATTCAAAGTCATTTAAGTTACTTTACCTCATGATGTTTGTCACGTCAGCCTGTTCGACAAACTTGACGACTGTGACGTTGACTGCGCGTATCACTTCCTGTCCGTCTTCGATGTCGTTGAGTCGATTGTCGAGAAGAATTGTTATCAGATTGTAGATGAGGTCCTTCAGGACATCGCGTGATGCTTCTCGCACTAAGTTACTGCACTTGCACAACTGTAAGAGAAATGCTGATTTTAATACCTCTATATTCACACAGAAATAATAACAATATAGAATAATATAGAAAAATAAAATAATAATGAAAGACTAATACACAAGAAATCACCTGATGTTAAAGAAATCGCAAAGAAACTGTTACTGTAATCTGACAATGACTACGAATTTAATGACAACAAATAAGTCACATTTTTCAAAATTATTAAACAATAAGTCACAGCATATTGCTTAAAAATTATCTCAAGATACATTTCAAGGAAAGTTTCTGGCAGCTTAGTAAAAGAAAGCTATTGTTGCAAAATCAAAATTTCTTTGAAAGCCCAATCATTTTGTTTGAACCTATTTCTTATAAATATTTTTAGTGTCTAGTTGTGTAACACAAACCTTCCCTTATACTTTGAAATGTCTGAATCGTGTAGAACGAATAATTTACAACCACGAGACAGAATAAACGGAAATCAAAATGAAACTCACAGAAATCAGAGTGGCGAGAAGACACCGGTACAGTCGGATAACTTCACGGTTCATCGCATTTTCGCTCATGTGTTTCGAGTAAGTAACTCGCAGCTGAAGAGTGCAAGCAATTAGGAAGTGATCCACATGTTCGTGCAGTGCCTCTGACTTTTCGGAATCTTTCAAGACTTCATCAATCTTTCAATTCAACAATTAACATGTAATTTACAATACAGCAGGCATAAAAATCTTATTTCCTTAATGACATTTATAATAATTAACATTTTATTTAAATAATATAAGTCATTCTTTACACTATTTATATATTTATTTTATTTATTTATTCCGGATATTTCTATAGCGCCTCTCGAAGTCAACTACTACTCAGAGGCGCTCCCGACTACAGCATTTGATACTGTGCCGGAATTTTCACGCCGAAGCGCCACGAGCAATTGCGAGTGAAGGACTTGCCCAAGGTCCGTACGCAGCGGCTAGAGTGGGATTCGAACCTGCAACCCTCCGGTCACAAGGCGCCGAACTTTCCACTGAGCCACCACGCCCCGATATATAGTTGTAAACTGACATTTATAAAGTACCACTTCAAGAAAAAACTCATCAATGGCACTCCCGACCCGAACCAGCGAAATTACTAACGAATAATAGACTTCAGGCACTTGCAAAACTGTGGAAGGGACAAACTGAGGAGCTCAAGCCGCAGCTCTTGAGAAAGGTAATTTCGGCTGGTAGGACCAACACAGGCAAAGCTTCTGGACTGAGCTACAGCAGTATGCATACGATGAACAGTAACGAGTCCATGGAAAGCCGACCTAAGGGTGCCATGACCCAGGACTTAGGAGACTGAAATGCAGAAGTCCATATGGTATGATGGAGCAGAGTCAACAAGATAACTGTGTACAAGGGTCAGGATCTTAAACTGAATACGCTGCAAAGTGCAAAGTGGATACGCTGCTGGATGGGGAGCCAGTGCAAAGTTATTGATCTATGTAATGACTTTTAGGTGCTCTTATCACAATGCATAACGCCTCAATCGATGGTTGAGTCAAAAGAAAGCGTAATCAAAACCATAGTTCGCTAGAGAAGCCATGGGGTCGAAACATGGTAAAGTCCAAGAAACTGGAAGTCAGGCTACGGACGGCAAGCAAGCCAAATTTTTCGAGTTTACTAAATTCATTTATTCAGCCTGCATTTTGACTTAAATCCTGTTTGTCGTTAATTAATTGCACATAATCACAAAGTGCATCCTGTAATGTTATGCCAGTCTTTGACAAATGTGACGAATGTCCAGAATACAAGACTAAAAGACATTAAGAAGCCCTACCTGGCGCAGAGCCTGAAGACTCGTGGTCAGCTCGTTGCTGGCAATCTGCGAGATGACCAGATCAACGGCTGACTTAGCATCGGCTGAATTATGCAACAGTTTAATGGCAGGTGATGGGGGACGCATCCTACAACCAAGGAAGAAGACAACGTATAATTAATTCAATCGATATTCAAATCAATTTTTTTATAAAATTAGTTTCTTGTCTTTTCATAAAACTGGTGGTGCCACAGAACAGGTATCAATAAGTAATGCATAACAGTTGTGCGGATTTCATCAGTGTTCCTAAACAGAGCACACCATCCACGAATCAGCCCCTGTGCCTCATTTTACCACCAATGATACGGTCTTACCATATGTAAAGCTGATGACTTAGGTATTTGATCACAGTGGCATGCCAAGAGTTGTTTGATTAGAGAAGATCTGATCAATAATGTAAATAGTGTCATGAATAAAACTGGCTGTGCGGTTATCATAATAAGCAAAATCAGTGTCTCTGCTGTCACAGGTTGCTCAGAGGAATTTGAGAAGACCAAGCAGTCAACCAATGACCAAATGGGTTAGAGTTAGAAAGCGTCCGACCACCACCTTCAAACAGCAAGAAGGAAGGCCCACGATAGAGCAGGTCGACACGGCTGTGCACAGCTGAGTTTGCACCAGAGAGGGAGGGAGAGACAGACAGACAGAGACAGAAAGAGAGAGACAGAAAAACAGGGAGAGAGACAGACAGAGAGAGAGAGAGACAATATTCTGACAAAACAGACCAATTACTGATACCTGTTTCAGCAAATGATCCATTAATAGCAAGCAATAAAACCAACCTATTAGGAATGACTCACCTTGTAACAGGTAGTTTGACCGGTTCATCTAAGATTTCATTGAGATCAGGTTCTATGAGTTGTGGCATGACATAGTTGTCTGATGTATCAATTTCCTCAAAGTCCAGTTGAAACTGACCCTTCGACCTTGAAGACGCTGGCATCGCATTCCTTGTCTCAGCAGCCCTGATTACGGAGAACAGAACCTCATTAAGCACTATTTTCTTTACAGCTACTGATACACGTTTAATAATTCGCATGCTAAAATATCTTGCTGTAAAAGATTCACTTGCCGATGAGCTTCAACAAGTCACACTATAATCTCTGCTTGGATTACGTAAACCGATCCAATCCAATTTTCCAGTCGGATCAAGTCCATGTACAATAGGAAAAACGATCAGAGTCAGCTTAACTTGCCAAACAGATGATACTGTCCTCCTTTACCTGGCCTACATGCAGCTCTAAGAAGCCCAGAACTGCTTTAACAATGTAGCTTTTCTGTTCAATAAATGTGATTTAGCTGATTTAGTTTCTTTGAACTCTGGCGAATGTAACTACCTTGGTGCTTCGAAAACCTCAGAACAGAACTTACGGCATTTTGGTAATGGTCGAAGCCATAGCCTTTGCTGGCTTTGGTTTTTCATCGGGTGACATTCTAGAGTTTGGTGGTGGAGCTGCCCCGCCTCCAACGGCGGGCGCCCCCGCAGGTCGTGTTTTAGCTGAACGCTTGATCCTCTCTTCCAACATGCTCTGGTCTTTTTCATTCAGCTGGCAAATGTATACACAAGAAGCATTACTCATTACTGTATTATTTCATTAATACTGCTGGGGTGCGTGATTGATAGTTTAGTGGTTAGTGTGCAGGACTGTCCACTGAGAGGTCAGTAGTTCAATCACTGCAGGGCACAGAATTTGTTTTTAGACTTCTGCTCTATTTGCGCCAATAGGCAACTCAGCTATAACGAGTACATCGACTGTACACTGTTGGTGGAAAGATCAGATAGTACGGAAGAGGACAGGCCACCTGCCCTCACATGATGAGGCTAAGAAAATGAAGTCGCTAACACTTCATACCCATGGCAGCTTCTCAGGCTTGCTTAAAAACCACTCTTCCTCTATTAATAATATTACTACTATTATTAATACTATCGTCCTTCATTATCTTACTATCTTATTATTATCTTAGGATGCACTTTAAAAATGACTGTTTCCAAGGCAACAAGCACAAACATGGCTTCCTAACTGGCAATGAGAAGACTGTAAACAGAAGAATGTGTAGCCACAGAGTACCCAGTCTTCTGCTGTTCAGTATATATTAGGAGAGCCGAGAGGAAACACAGAAAGCAGAATCCATCAGTTCGAACTGCCTTGTAGTAAATTCTTCAAAACAAAGTAGAATGCATTGGACCCACTAACACGGTTTTATCTTTCCACGTCATAGTATTCGTTACAGCCGAGTTTCTCTTAGATCAAAGCACTTTATAAACAAGTTTCTGGTGTATAATCATTGTGAGCGAGTTTGATCCGAATTGGCTTTGGTTAAAACATCTCAGAAACAAATCTTACGCAATGCAGCAATAGAAACTCACCACTCCGACGTATTTGAAAACGTTTTCGCCGAGAATGCTGTATGCAGCAACAATTGTATTAAGGGCTGCCGAGCGTACGGGGTTATCGCGGTCACTGATCTGCTGGGCAATAAAACGTAGGGCAACAGCTGGTGAAGGCTGGCACACATTAATGCCATAGGATGTTATAAGGCATCCCAACTCATCCAGACATTCTGTAAGAACACATCAAGCAGCTAATCGGTTTATGAAATGCATACTCGGTATCAATTTCACTGTCACCAACTTCTTGCTCTATTATCCTAAAAACTGCCACTTGATAATTGTGATGCGTTTTGGGAAAAGGGACCGTAAGTCTCTCCACAGTTACTGAGAAAACTGGCTTTAAAGCAAGACAGTGTAGGTCAGTTTGGGTGAAAATGAGTTCTGAGCGATTTCGGATACATTGATGTTGCTAGTAAACATTGATAAAGCAAAGTTTTCAAAAAATCTCAAGTTTTATTCTTCAAATGATGACTTTTGTGTGAGGCTTAAAAATAGAATATAAGTCTCGTGTTATCCGTTCCGACTTTTATAATAGTTTTAAGCACATAATAATTTTTTAAATGTAGAATAATTTTTACCCAAGAATAATGTGCATGTATACAACACATAACACTGTGATTGAAGAGCATTATGAGCTGTGTTTAGTTAATATTTCATAACGAATTCTGTGGTAACGTTTTGTCATAATTTCGCATTTTCTTCAGTGAAGGTTTACACTGAAATATCCGAAAACTCTCATTTGCGCATATTCAGTTCTCAATAAGTTTTAAAAATACTTAGGATCAAGATATCAAGTTAATTTTTTCTGTATTTTAATCAGAAATTACCCAGGATTATGAATCAATCCTTAACTCCATTTGAGACTTATGGTCCCTTTTCTCAAAACGCATCACAATTAGCAAGCACTGACACTTGACTCTGCAAAGCACCCCAGAAGTATCTAAAACCTGATGATATTACAGAAATTGTCGCAATAACAATTATTGCCGAAGTTTAATACATCACTTTACAAAAGCACCTTCAAAATAATGACAACATGCTTGACTACAAAAACACTTGATGACAACAATGCTACACAACTGTCATTATCTTTGTTAATTTACTGTCAATATAAGACCAATTTATGATGCTAACTCAAACTGGATTTCCTACATCATTATCATTGTTACGCATTTATTAAGTGTCATAATCTAGTGACCAAGTATCAACAGATGACGCTGAGCAATTGTGAGTGAAGGACTCGCTCAAGGTCCCTACACAGTAACGATCTCAGAGGAGGATCGAACCCATACTCTTAACCTGTCTCATCTAACTGCATGATTGTCCTAGGGCCTAGTAAGGCTAAGAAGATGTAGTAATTAAACAAAAGCTTGCAAAACTACTGTTCAACTATAAACTTATCCGACACCAAATATTGCAACTAATACCAACTGTATGTATTTATTCATTTATTTAGGATATTTCTATAGCGCCTCCTCAAGTCTACTACTACTCAGAGGTGCTCCCGACTACAGCATTGATACTGTGTCGGAGTTTTCACGCCGAAGCGCCACGAGCAATTGCGAGTGAAGGACTTGCCCAAGGTCCGTATGCAGCGGCTAGAGTGGGATTCGAACCTGCAACCCTCCGGTCACAAGGCTCCGAACTTACCACTGAGACACCACGTCCACATGTATGTATCTTGAAACCTAATATAGCGCCTTTTCACTACCTCACTAAAGCGCTGCACACGTGGCTATCTGACTGATCAACAGAAGTGCGTCTTAAGACCGTCTGATGATGTTTCCTGCACAGGGCCGAGTTCAAAAGCGCGTAAACGCAATGGACAACTTTCCATGAAGATGGTCCAATACAAGAGAAGGCGCAATGAGCTTGAGCTGAAGTAGAGAACCGTAAAATAATTGTTATCCTATTGAAAACTTCAATTCTGAGGTACATCTGCAATACCACGCTTCAGAAGTATATGTCTCCAGCACAGATCTATTTTAACAATCCGATAAAAATTTCCCACCTGTTCTCTGCTTGGCGTTCTTTGACTTGACGCCTTCGAGCAGATAGTTGAACATTTTCGATGAAGGATAGACCCTGCAGATCATCTGAAGAATGGTGTGCACATCTCTGCGAATGTTGTCCTTTGGATCGCCAACCTTGTTGACGAGATAAGGAATAAAACTGACCGCCTCGATCTCCTGCAGATGGTAGTCTTCGGACGCAAGGGCGTTGAATATAACCTGCAGGTAATCGAGTGCCTTTATCAGAAGGGTCGTGTTTGTGTCGAAAAAACGCAGGGTCAGCCACTTGAGGAGGAGGTCAAGATTTGCGATCGTTGCTTCTGGACCTGCTTCACATAGCTAGAGATCAACAAGACATGCAGAAAAAGTCATTAACACATTCCAAGCTTCCATATAGCATCCTTTTGATGTCTCGCAAAAGGCTTACCTATAAATACAACAGAGATTGTAATCAGATGTCTGAATAAAGTGAATAGTTTGAATCGCAACTTTTAAATGCATCACAAAAATCACTTTACTCGTGCACTATGAATGTCAAACGTACTTTGAAAACATCATAACAATAATTGTAACTGAACACCGAAACGATGAGTTTCATAGCAATTCAGTAAGGTCACTTTATGACCATATTAATCAATAGTGTAGTGGTTAGAGTGCTGGACTGTCAATCAAGGGGTCAGGGTTTCAAATCCCCACCAAGGCAGAAGTTTGGTTCGAGACTTAAACTCCATCTGCAACCCTAGCCAACTCAGCTATAATGAGTGTACACCGACCGTAGACTGTCGGTGGGAAGATGAGACGGTGAGGGAGAGACCACCCGCCCTCATATGCTGAGGCTAAGAAAATGAAGTCGCTAACACTTCATACCCACGGCTGCCTCAGGGCTAGCTTAAGGGACTGCTCTTCTCTTCTTCACTTTATCTCTACAAAAGCACATGAACTGCCAGAATGGGCTTCTCATTTTATCCTAGATAAGTCAGAGTTTGCAATTAAGATGAGAGTAAATATAGAATCAAAGTCAGATTTCTCAGTGAAAATTGTAGCAAAGAAGGCACAAGAATCAAGAAAATTATTGAATGGAACCTTGATAAGCGCGTCCATGGCCCTGATCTGGAATTTAAAGTCAACATGGAACAACTGATCTATAACAGTTCTGCTGAACGTCGGTTCCATCTGCTGCTTCAGTATTTCGATGAACTCAGGTCGTGGCGTTGGAAAGTTCCACTTCAAAACCTGCAAACATAAATCATTTGATGCAATTTTACTCACATCAACCGAAGACACATTAAACTCTGCTGTGGAACATGCAACGCAACATTCAAAATGCCAGTGTGAGAGACGACTTATCTACGACTCGATAAGATTACTAATGAATCTGCCTTTAACCTAGAGAGCAGGGAGAGAATCTCGTCCCCATCCCCGCCCCGCAACAAGTAAGTCCTCCCCATCCCCACAGGTTTTTCCCCATCTCGTCCCATCCCCTCCCCGTCCCCGCAGGAACTACATCACATTCCCCGCAAAAAGCCTTCACTAATTAAAATTTAGAAAAACAATTAGTCAGTCTAATTCGTTGGGTTGTTGCTGTTATGTTCGTGTTCCCCTTATGACTTGTAATGCCCTGTTTAGTTACCTTTACAAACAAAACAAAGGTACTATCTTCTAACGACTTCAACCTTATGTACCTCACGTCCAGTAATCTGCCATAACGAAAGCTTGAACTCAAATATGCCACCCTAAATAAAAGCAGTGTGACTGACCTTGAGATTCTTTTCATCCTTGAACCTCTGTTCCTTTCCGTTAGAGACCTTGAGAAGAGGAGCTGTGTCTTCTTCCTCTTGGCCTTTCTTCTTGCCCTGTGCCCCACCGCTGTTGCCTGCTGCTGCTGACGCTCCCTGCATCAGAAGACGTTAACACCTTCCTTAAACTACATTCGCTTCACCTGGACTGGGTAAATCCATTCCCGAGTCCCCACAGAAAATGTTTCACAAAATGTAATTGTTTGAATGTGGGTACGTATCGTACGCAAGTACATATAAAGACAGTTAAAACAATAACCTACTAAGTATCTCACAAAAGAGCTGCACACCAATGTGTGGCCTTGTTTTGTCACACCGGGAGAGCCTCTGAAGAGGCGCCATATAAATCGGTGATTGTGATTGCGATAAAGATTACCATGCCTATCATACCGCCACATCTATCGATCCTTGAAACACTATCACAGAAACATATTTCCGTACCTTCTTGCCAGCAGCAGCAGCACCACCACTAGTTGCTCCACCTGCCCCACCTCCATTTGGTTTGGCCTTTCCCTTGACAGCTGTCTTGCTGCCCGCCGTAGAGGAAGGCCTTGACCCAGCATCATCAGGTTCGTCCTCATCATAGTCAACCTTTACTGGAGCCTTGGCCTTCGCTGCTCCACCGCCTCCCTTGACGGAAACTGGTTGGGATGGCGCCGCGGCCTTTGGCTGTTTCTGTGGCAGGTTTGCCCTGGCTGCTTCTAAGGCTTTCATGACTGGATCTTTTGAGGCAGGCTGAAATAAAGAATGCATAATAGATTAAACAAATTATTACAACTTCACAAGGCTTATCACTTACTTTCCAGCTCATGCTGCTCTTTGGCTATATATGACCCCAGAGCTGCGAATAAATTCCAAGTTCATGAACACTTCACCTCAACACTAATTGCTTACTTCCCTGCTCATACACGCTGGTACCACACCATACCGTTATTTGATAGACAAATCTGTCAAAACAACTCGACCAGAACTCGGTGCAATGCACTCAGCACACTCAAACTTATAACCAAGGGACTACACATGAGACGTACCGGGCAACAGACAAATGTTTCTAGATCAGTAGCAAGACAGTATATCATGTACACGTGCTACAGAAAGAACCCACGTGGACAGAAAAGCAGGGAAGCAGTCTATCAAGTATGGAGACAGCCCTCAGCAAGAGCACAGATTGAAGAACATGGACAGTCTGTAGCAGCAGAGTTGCGAAGGTCGGTCAGTTGAGACAAAAAAGAAGCAGAGATGCTAAATAATAAATCTACAGGAAACAAGTAATACTACTAATGGATGCCAGATCTTCATCAAAGCTGAAAAAAGCTTACCTTGAGCTTTCCAGCATGACGCACCATTGCGTCATACCCAGTGTGTATCATGAACGGAAGCAAGGCATCCTGTGCCTTCTTCCTCACATCAGCATTCCTGTCTTCCAGGCATGTAAACAGATGTAGAAGGCATTCCTGCAGTTCAGCTGGAAGCTTCTTGCACGTTGGCAGCTTCTCCGCCAACCAGCCCAGCAGCTAAACACCACATAAGAGAATTCAAATCAAAACTGTTCTTAAAGCTCAGAACTGTG
The DNA here is from genome assembly GCA_963556255.1 of Allolobophora icterica. Lineage (NCBI taxonomy): Eukaryota > Metazoa > Annelida > Clitellata > Crassiclitellata > Lumbricidae > Allolobophora > Allolobophora icterica. The sequence goes on along the minus strand of OY744609.1, from coordinate 60,983,193 downwards.
TAAAAGTCTGAAAACAGCCTTATTATAGGTATTATATATAATTTAGAGATCATTTCTAATAATGTGACACACTGTGACAGTCTTACAAACAATTCAAACCATAACAAAAATGTTGTGCTAACAACAGATTCTACAAAAAAGGCACACACTATTCCTATAGTAGTAAGAGTAGTAGTAGTAGCAGCAGTAGCAGCCTAGACTTCAAGGTGCAACTGCGAGTGATTGTAAGAAATAACTATCACATTTCAGTAAAATTTATATATAATAAAAAGTTGACATGATTACTACTAGATGATGATGATGACAAGTTCTCTGCCCAAAGGCAGGTCCATTGGCTTTATGCCACATGGGAATGAGATGAGTGACGTAGTTTCCCGTTGCCTTCCTTCCTTCCTCCCAGACAACTGTGGGTGAGCAACTTGTCCAAGGTCACTCACTATTCAGTGGCTTGAAGTAGATTCGAACCTGCGACCCTCCAGTTACAAGGCACAGAACATACCGCTACACCACCACGTCCCATGATAGACTAGTAGACGTCCCACTACTAGATCTGTGACGAGTGTTAAATAGAGCATCAGAAAAGTTGTCTTGCATAGAAGCTCACCTCAGCACGCAGGTTAGGATTTTCGAGTTTGAGTGCGTCGCTGAACATCTCAGCCTCGACAAACACCAGCATACCTGTCTGCTCAAGCCAGGCATTCAGAGCAGACACGGCCTGTTGACGTATGGCAGGCTGAAAAGACGAAGACAACCCAACTATACAACTATACAATTTCCATTTCAGTCAAGTGAAAGACAATAAAATGGTATTCAATGCTATACATATATACCAATTAAACACCATATTTAAATTATCTAAAAGCCAATTAGTCATGAGTTGTTATCAGCAAGGTATTATCACATAGCAGTTTGATCGTAAGAAAAAGAGCAGTCCCAAAAGCTGGCCCTGAGGCAGCCATGGGTATGAAGTGTTAGCAGCTTCATTTTTCTCAGCCTCGGCAAAAGGCGGGTGGCCAGTCCTCTCCCCCGCCCTCTCATCTTCCCGCCGACAGCGTACGATCAGTGCACTCGTTATAACTGAGTTGGCTATAGGTGCAGATGGAGCAGAAATCTCAAACCAAATTTCTGCTCTAGTGGGGATTTTAAACCCCTACCTCTGGATTGACAGTCTAAGACTATTGTATTGTATTGAATTTATGCATTTATTAAGCGCCTCTCACAGTACAACCTAATCAGAGGCGCTCACTAACTCTAGCAAGCTAACCACTATACTATCGAGCGAGTTTTATCGAAAGATCAGTTTAATTAAACAGCTTGGTCTGAAATACTGAAATCTGCAGTCTTGTCACTTTCCAACTTCCTACTCAACAACGATGCCTCAACAAAGATAAGCTGTCATTTAGCGCAGCTACCTTTAAATCTGCACAATATGTAATTTTACTTTAAGGTCACCTCTGTTTTACAAATTATTACAGTGAAAACTTCCCCCAGTGCTATATTCCCAATTGTATTTTACAGTAACATTTCAAGGCCTAAGAGAAAGACATTGTCACACACCTTAGTATCACCAAGATTGCTGATTAGACCTGGACCAATGACACGAACGTGTTGCTTGCAGTTTGGACCCATAGATGTCGCTAATGTCTGACATATGGTGAGTGTTGCTGTCACCTGTTATGTAAAGCAGATGTTTTAAAACTGGGTGCAGAAAGCATTCTCAGCAGTTCTAATTTTAGGTAGAAAAACTAACCCTGCAGTTGTATACATTTTAAGTAAATAACCATAAAACACCAGAAACAAAAAATGACAACACCAAAGAAAACAATAAACTTACAAGATTAACAAAATGTGATGCCAGGGCTCAAAATCCGTCGCTTGTCGCTTCCTACATATTGAGCTAGAAGCCGAAATAGGCAAGAGGGGTCAAAAATATTGAACATTCTTCAATTCACCAGTTGCCTATGAATTTGCCATAATTTGCAATGTAGTAATCCGATTTTGATGCCGTTTATTTTATTCGATAGAGGATATAGCCCTTTATGGCCCAGCAAAATTGTAGTACAATCAAGTAATGGTTGCTGAGGACTTTGATGACATGAACAATCCGAAATTTTTTATTCGATTTTCTCACTATATATTAATGAAAGAATCAAACGAGCATAACTTTTGTTAGAAAACATATATTTTCATTTTGTAAAAAGTATTTTGAAGCAGAATAATTGTAGAATATGACTAAATAAAAAGGTCAGAAACCGACATGTGACGGGTTTTGACCCCTGGCGTCACAAATATGATAAGAACAATCGTTTGGTAACAAGAATAAAAAATTTATCATTCTTATCAACCTAATATTTTAATTTCTATGAAAAAAGTAATATTGCAACAAGTTAAACTATTGTATGTGTAGGTGTTATTGCCAAGTACTAATCTATAAAATGGGCAAAAAAATAGGACCTGTAGCTTAAAATATTTATAAATTCATAATCTATAATATTAGGCTTTCAAACTGCTTAGGTCTTGGACACTTTCAAAATTGGTTATGAATACAGCGATTACTAATAAATGTGACCAAACGGCTTACCAGTATCTTGTTTGAGTCATTTAGTCTAAGTCTGAGTGCTTCCGGTAGTGGACCAACATTAGCCGTGATAAACTTGGCTTCGTTGAAAATGGCCTGCACCTTCTCCAGCCCTTCCTTTCGGAGTTTCCAGTTCTTGTCAGCCAGCTCATTCATCAGAGCTTCTGTCATTCGCTCACTAAACATCGTCATATGAAACCAGCGAGTAAGTAAGCAAGCATGACAGTGTAAACTAAAAAAACTCCAATTCACCATTAAAGCAATCAGTTACTAGACCAATCATGAGCAAAGCTGCCGCACTATCAAGCTTACACAGTTTGACCATTACCATGTAGCATTTCTAGTTACATTATGCTATATACCACCAAGAAACTGGTGAACTGGTTGAATAACCACCTCAGATTTTCACTGACAATACAAGATCCCAACTGACCACATAAGAGCCTCACTGACCATCTATAAGAGTTTGATGAACTGCACAAATGTTTCCCTGACCAGTGGGAACTTGCACCATAGTTGTTTCGGCTTAGAAGTTAAGAAGTTTTTACTTGTACAATCTATACCGATATCTTCTTTGGCACTGGCACATGATTGCATATATATCAAACAGTAATGCACAATTACTGAATGAAATGTTTAACAAATGAGCGATTACCTTATGTCTGTTCTAGGAACGAGATCAGCAATGTTGATGCTAGCCGGCTCACCGCTGCCACCCTCTTCTCCATCTTCAGCCTCCTCAGCCGCTTCATCAGCTGGCTGGATGCCTCGTATTGGAGCTGGTGCCTTCTCACCCTTCACCTTCAATCAAATCAACAAGCTACTTACAATGACAGTTCTCAACAAGACCATTTCACAAATTTATCAATGGAAGTTTCATCGTTTCCCCCGGGCATTATAATATTTTCAGTAAGGGCTCCTCAAACTTTTTGTATGGAGCTCCAGAAACATTTATGCCTGACTGTCCAGAGGAAAAACTTGGCAACCACGTACATTGATACATGGGTAATTGGGTATGGTTTACTTTGGAATGAGTCACTGTGGTAAATCCTATGACATATGTGACGGGGATAAAGTAATGGTAACACTCATGGCCAGGAGAGCAAAAGGTACGCGGATCGATTCCCATAACCCCCTCTAGGGCGGCGCCTTGCATGGCTGCCAAACCGTGTGTTTAATAAAGATCTTGATTGTACTTTCATGTTTCAATGTAATCTTACTGCGTATGTCGGTTTGAAATAATAAAGAATAAAATTATTATTATATTATTAATGGGTTGAGAGGTGCAACACCACACTGATCTGTAACAGCTGAAAGACATAAACCCAATGATGGATGTATGTTTGCGCCTTGGCGTGTGAACCTGTGTGGTTAACGGTTTTCCATCAGTTTTACAGTCAAGAGTCTTTGTGGATAACCTGCAACATGAGCTTCTCAGCCTCTCTTCCACAAACGCTTGAAGACCATTTTGTTCGATCATGGTTTCATTGTGTTAGGTCGGGAGCACCTCTGACGATTCTCTCTTTAAGTGGTGCTATATAAATTTGCAATTACCATTACCATTCACAAAAGACTACCAGAATAATACAGACCTTGTCAAACTCTGCATCAATCTGCTGAAGTAGAGCGGGTTTCTCACTCTCAAAGAAAACACGAAGTGTCGCTCCCATGTACATATACATGATGCCAAGCAGCGTAATGGCTGACGTCCGGACCGCCTATAAACACAGCAGACCACTGCAGATAAATCAGTTCTCATGCCACTCCAAATACAATAGTACATTATCACAACACTGTTCAATATCCATACACCACACAAACCTGTCCACACGTAATAAAGGTTTTCACGATAAAAATTTCTCATGTCTAAGCCACTTCTAGTATAACATAAAATAATTCTAATATAACAATATATAATGAAAGTGCTCGGTAGAGGCTTGCATTCACCCTATATACAGGTACAAAGACTTTTCAGTGTAAACAACTCTCCTGTAATTCTTTTGCCAGCAAAATCCCTTTATTTTCAATTTTTAATCCCTTAAAATCCTAAATAATGATCAAACACTTAAGCAAATCTTATCAAATCGTTACCAAGACATCAATCCATAATCAGAGCGATTCAGGTCAGCCAGTGTCACAGTCATTTCCAACACACCTGAAGCAATCTACAACAGCTTGTTTTTGGTAACACAGAGAACATGACCAGATAATCCTGATAAAGATAACTTCTTTATATTCAATTCAATCTGTTTCTCCAGTGATCTAAAAACGAATTTCAAATAAAATACACAAAAAAAGATGACCAAGGTCATAAAACTGACCGGATTGGTAGCAGCCAGAGCCTTTCGAATCGTCTCCATCAGTGGACCAACAGTAACCCTGAAAACGAACACAATTCCATCTGCTAACACTTTAACGACGAGAGGGATTAGCTTTCCAAGCATTTTAGTATATGCCGGTCATTAAAGTGTTAAGAATTAAAACCAAACTTCATTTCAATCAGGTCTGTATGCATAGAGTTTGACCTTTAACCTACATACATTTATATTTTGCTCTGACTTTGTTCCTGGCTCAAAGGAACTGTATACTGGGCAACATAACAGATCGTCAAACTACCCTGAAAAATTTCTTGATCTAGTCAAGCAGCAAAGTACCGATTTGCAGCGGCAGAATGTTCGAGCCACATGCACACAGGTATGACATCCAAGCATTAACATATAGGAGCTGGTCAGGCACTGATAATCTGGTCACAAGTTGTGAATGTCAGCTTTTAACCTTTGCATTAGGAGTTCAAATCCTTGAGCAACACAGGTACACAGTGACAGTCAACTTTTTTGCCTTGCATTAGCCACATTCACACTTCAGCTGATAGTTGCCATGCCTCTGAACACCAATTGTCAACAAGGTGTGTATCACGTCTTTATCCAACCTTGCTGTGCTGGAGGGAGGTAGAAATCCTCTCCTTGCCTCTTTTCCGCAAACGCTTCTTGAAGACCATTTTATTTGATCATGCTTTAAAGGTTGGGAGCATCTCTGATGAATCTCTGTTGAAGTGGAACTATATAACTTTGCAATTACCATTACCAGTACCAAAGCCGCTGTACATGCACAAGGTAATAAATTCATACTACAAGGGGAAACAGAAATATCCCATAGCAGAGCCAACTGAAAAACGATCAACACTGAGCATAATTCCAATAAGACCATGTATAATACAATCTACTCTGATATATCTAAATCAACGTTGCCTTACTTAAATCCAAACTGTTTAATGGCCGCTGCCAACCAGTTAAGAGATTCCGACTGGTTTTTGGGATTCTTTTGTTCAAAAGCAAACTGCACCACCTACAAAATCAATCAGTTCAAAACATACGCTGTGATGTAATAAACTTCACAAAAGCAGTCCAATATGCAGTAACAAATAAAATCCAAAGCAATACAAATCAAAACAGTTTACCATAAGCATTTTTTTATCACATAAAGATGCAAGAGTACATTTACCACACAGTAACATGTTGAAAATGTGTTAAGTAAAATTTTAAGTAATGCTCACAGCCCACTCTCCTGAACTACGCTAAAACTTAACATAGCATGCTGTCTTCACATGTCTCCTACACAAAAAGACCTTTTTTCTATGACACGTATAGTTCACATAACAGTTCACAAAGACCTAATTTAATTCAAAAGGAAAATATCCCAAATATAAATAAATGTTAAGTCTGACCTGCAGAGCAACAAAATCAAGTGACGTTGCTTCGGCAATGGCCGACAGCGCTTCCTGGACGTGAGACCCGTTCTTGGCATCACCAATTTTGTCCATGAGATCTGTGAGGCAGAACTCGGTCGATCGCTTGGTGAATTTGCTGTTGAGCGCCAGGAAAGTTATCAATTCGACCCTCAACTTCAGCACCTGATGCCCAAATATGAAACAAAATCATTAAAATAAAGTGCTTTGATGAATCACTTAAAATCTAATCCTATCAAATACCGGTACACTGTGTAGTGGTAACAGTTGTAATAATAATTAAATATTATTATTGCTGTTATTATTGTTACTATTATAATTATTTTACCAGAGGTAATTGTAATCCCTCAAAAACCTAAAAATTATGGTAGGAACTTTTACGGACGGATGTCTGGAAAATCACACCTCGTCCTCCACAATATCAGTGAATGTGCGTCTAAATGCTATGGCATTATGGCGTAATCTTATTATTATTATTATTATAATTATGATAATAATAATACTAATAGCAGTAATTATAATTTATTATTATTCTGATGATAATATTTACTGTCAGATATATGTATAGTAGGGCTTTTGTTTAGCTCTCACCATTGGTTGATTGCTTGTGTGTTATGACAAGAGAGGTATGTGGTTTAAAGGTAGCAACTGCATCTAGTAGCAACAAGGAAACACTCTTGCCATCACAACAGAATGTCATATTGCACTGTAAGATTTTTCTAAAAGATGCTATACAAATAGCCAGACGCACAATCACACATACATGTAAAACTTTTGTGAAGTACACAAAGGCACCATAGCAGGTGTCTAAATACATACATCCACGCAAACTGGCAAAATTTCCAAGCTTTGATTTTGACCAAAGTCTCAGTACTAGCTACCAGACACTTATGTTTAACAAGAAAATTCACTAAGCAAGATTACCTGGAAGTTATTATCCTTAAATCCTGGTTTCTTGGCAATAGTTCGAACGAGTGCCTGTGTGGGAATATCATCCCTCGCCGTGCGTTTCACAACCTTCAAGAAAACAGCAAATAACTATATAGCGCAAAGGAAAATCTATTTCAAACACCAAGGCTACAAAGACATAAGTTTATTACGACCATCATGCCCATAATAGCAAACATTAGTAAAGTAAAAATGACTCACAATAACTGTTTATCATATTTCTTGTCTTTCAACTTGCAATAAAAAAAGTTAAGCTGTTACACATACAATGCCCATAGATAAAAAGTATGTACAAACATTAATTTGGCTTTCTGATTGATACTGCTGGGGACTTGGGTATACATTCAGAAGGCCTAAAGAATATATAACTGGAATAGGCTTCAGAAGGATGGCATGGTAAATCATTTACAGAATCAAACACATACCCAAACAGCAGTCATCCTTACATCTATTCACAGCGTGCTCCCAACCTGAACCAGTGAAATCATGGATTCCAATAAATCATCCAATAGCCTTTATTTACACTTCACTGAAGCGTGCATTCAGTCACCAACCAATGTTGGAAACAAATTTCATATCGCTGCCAGTAGAAACTTCAACAACACAAAGAAGAGACAGTACTAACCTCTGCCATCTTTTCCACAGCCCCCAAGCGCTCCTTCCAGTTGGCGTTGTCCAAGCCAGCCACTGTTCCACCTGGAAACAACTCGGCTATCTTCTCTTCCACAGTCTCATCCTACAAGGTTCAACCATCCAAAAGTCTTTACACTTACATAATGCAACTTGTTCAAAGAACCTTGCCAGAGATCTTATGTTCAGACAGTTCGGCTCTGCATATGCAAATAAATGCTCGAAGCAAATAAAGAAATGTCATATAAATAAATAGATTAGTCACATATAAACAAATAAATTAGTCATAAATAAAATTAAATCATTAAAAAAAATACAAGCATGCATCTTACCTTTGGAGAGCCTCTGGTGAAGTAGGCCTATATAAATCTGCAATTACCATTACCGAACCTCAAATTTTTCACTAATTTGTGGCATTTTCACTTATAGGTAACGACACTGATTAGAACAGGTAAACTAAGCGCAACTTCCTGACATCACAACTTACAGAAAGTTCTCGTTCTATGACTTCCTCTTTAACTTCAGCTGCACCTTTCTTTCCCTTTCCTCCGGCTGCTCCCGGTTTCTTCTTACCAGCCTAGAATGAAACCAAACATTGTAAAAACCAAAGCAGAGTAAGAAGATCGAGTATGGTGAAGCCAGTCTTCTCATTTTATATAGCAATGCAATGAACAGTGTTTGCTTCTAACATGATTGCAGACATACAGGTTAACACTGGAGGATATTGTGAACAAAAAATTTAACCAGACCTGAAACTGGCAGCTGCAACTGCATTTTAACTGCATTTTCCAATGCTTCTGGACCACAAAATACCTTTTAAAGGTGCACAAAGAGTGTAACTTACAGCAGAAAATACCACGTAAATATCAGTGACATCATGTACAGATCAGCACAAATTTATCCCATAACACTATCATCATCATCATCATCATCATCATCATCATCATCATCATCATCATCATCATCATCATCATCATCATCATCATCATCATCATCATCATCATCATCATAATCATCAACTGAGCTCCAACTCAGTTTGCTTCCTTTCATCATCCAGAAACTGCCGCCAACAAGTAATTATTGTAATTAGTGACTCATATCGTGCTGGTGTCTAACGCACAATGCATCTATATGTGTCATCAACTGCATCATCAAGGTTACCCTTGGACATGCACTTGCTTCCTAGGACCCTGTCTGATACATTTTATACTAGAGTAAAAACTGTACTCTTTAGTCGTGCTGGAGTTGGGAGTGCCTCCGAGTAGCCCTCTTGAAGAGGCGCTATATAAATGTCCTAATGAATGAATGAGATCCAAATCAGTTCACTTGGCATCACTCAGAAACTGCAGCCATTTGATTGTACACAAGTACACCGGAACTTCCTTACAAGTCTGTCTTTGGGGCCATGTGAAGGATCGCTTATCACTATGTAGGGATCTAGTGATAAGCATAACATCTGACTTGCACCTATGGGTTCAAAACTCATTGCTTTATTTAAAATTGGCAACTGATTGCCATGATAAAGCAGTGCAGCTGTTGCATTGGTTCTGCTGTATTTATTGAGTGAATCAACTTTAACTCCAGACTGTTGTTTATACAACACTGAATTTGCAGTCACAAGAATCTTACTCTACCTTGTGCGTAAGTAAATATGTTAACAGAGAATCTACTGTAGGCAATAACAAAGTAACCTCTCTCTCTCCATCATGAATTCTAAAAACACTTGTATCATATCATATCATATATGGGCATTTATAAAGAAAAACATTGTCAGTACCTTGAAAAGAAAATCAAGATAGAATTTCTGTTGGGTGAGGCAAGAAGCAGACACAATATTTCCAAAAACAAGGCAGTTCAAAACAGACAGAATAGATCATTAAGACAGAGACAGAAGGGTCAAAGGGACATACCGCAGTCGACTGGGGGGCTGCGGAGGATGGAGCAGAGTCTGGGCCCTGAAACAGAACAACCAATTCCACACGCACAACATCAGCCACGCACACAACGCAATCCAACGACAGCCAATGTGTCACTGAAGGAAATCAGAATGCACAGTATACACACAGTAAGCAAAATCCAACAAGAAAAACAGAAGAAAATAAAGGAATAGATGCTGTTTTATGCTGCTATTATATTTAACATCAAATTTCAATTGCATAAGAAATTTAGACAAACTGTCCCCACTTCCAAAAATTAGTTCGACTTAAAAATTTCGTACAGAATTATTTTTGGTAAACTAAATTTTAAAATTTCTCAACTTTGTTTCTAATAGCTTTTTTCAACATATCATCATATATTAGACAGGTACATAAAATTAAAACTATGCTTTTAAGTTCAACTGCAAATATGTGTTTGACTACTAAGCGAACAGCAAACCAGTGCAAAAGAGTAAAAGATGTACATTAGTATTTTGAAGAAGTTATATAATATTGGCAAAACAGTGAAAGCTGTAACAATTACAGACCACAGCAAAAATGGCAAAAAACCTGTACAGTGCAAAGAAAATGAAAAGAATGAAAAGTGCCATCTACATTGGAAGATTTTGGTCCCATAATCAGAATCATGTGCTGAAATGTACAAGGTAGCCAAAAGAAACAGTCAAGAGTACAAAACAATGAATTTTAAAAAAGAAATCTGTAAAAAATAATTTATAGATCACTGCAAACCCAATTTATTTTTTGAAGCTGATCAATTACTGTATTCTTTATAATGACAATGCCACAATCAACTGAACTGTTTTACGGGAATAGAAACAAAGACCCTTTTAAACAACGTTGATCTCAAGCAAGCATTCAATCTGCCAGCTATCACAGCACACATATAATTTACCATACCAATACAACAGAGACTTTCAACAATTTCATGACAGGCTCGGTTGAAAAAGTGGTTCAATTTGAGTCAACTAGTCAACACAATTGAAGTCCGGATGGGAAGTACCATCGAAAACAACAAATTTAAAAGAAAATTAAAAGTAATGACGGTCAGATTGGAAAGTAAAAACCTACAAGAAAATACTTCACTCAACAGTGACTGGACTCTTACAGAAGCTGTGAAGAAAACAAAAGCAGAACAGACCGATGAAGCCGAGTGCATAGAAACAATTATCCAGTGGATACTCACTTTCTTAGCAGCTGGCTTTGCACCTGGCACACCTTTGCTCCCAGCTGGTGCTGCCGCCTTCTGTGCTGGTGGTGCTGTTGCTTTAGGAGCACTGCCTTCTCCTGCAGCTTTTGGGGCACCACCTTTACCTACCACAACTGCCTTCTCGCAGCATTCCTTAATCTGAGAAAAGAAGCAACAGAATGTAAGAACTTGTTCCCAATACGGTTTAATCTGCTAAAAAAACATGGTGGGTAACTTTTAATAAAAACGTTCACACGGTCTTTTTCACCAAACAACCAATATCATACAAATATTGCTTAGGAGTTTAAAGCCCTTTACAGTCAAAACCCCAATTTCATTGTAATTAAATTTCCATGAAACCGCAAGCTGCACTATACGATAAGCCATTCTCAATTCCAGCTACACCCTTGAGACTTCTGAATCGACATTACATCTGTCACATTTCATGAAATATTCGTGGGGTATGAAGATCATTAAAATTTAAAGACCTTGGCCATTTTTAAGTTGTCAACGTCGGGCAGAAAAGGCATGATTGCCTTCTCCGTAATGACTTTCATTGCTGTTCCAAGGGCATCGAAAGCTGCCTCACGAACTTCAGCTGCAGGATCATTCACAGCCTACAACAGAAGACAACATTAGGTCGACTCAGCCTTCCACTCCCTAGAGGCCAGCAGCAAAATGAGTGGGTGTCTAACAGGCTGCCAAGACGTGTGTTCAATAAGATCTTGATAATTGTACTGTCATGTTTCAATATTACTTACTGCAGTTTGTCAGTGAGCTTGTGAATAAACGAATATTACTATTATTAAACTGAAAACGCAATATAGTCCTCATTGCTGTGCATTTATTAAGCACCGCTATCTAATAACCAACCATCAATCAATGGTGTAGAGCACATGTAAGTGAATAATAATAATCTTCGTTTAATATCTTGAAACTTACAATAACGCAGTATGATTACAAATCAGTATTACAGGAGTCGAATTTAACTGTACACGGCAGCCGTGCAAGGCACCCATCACGTCCTACATCTCATTTTAACAACGCGCCATCTCGCGAATGAAAGGCTGAAAGAATGAAGAGGTTGCGGGAAGCGATCCCGCTACCTCTTGCTCTTCACGCCAGTGATGTTACCACTACTCTATGGACCCCTCTATGGACTTGCTCAAGGTCCCTACGCAGTAACCGTCTCGGACAGGCTCAAACCCGTACTCATCGCAATACAAGACGAACGCTCTAACCTATTGGCACCCATGTCTCATCATCACCAAAATCATCATCACAGCACTTTCAAGAGGTCCTATGTAAAAGCTCCAATGTCATTCTTTTAACAAGATTTCAACAGAATGACTGAATGAAGAACTGGAGAAGGACAACATACTTTGAGAAGAGGAGCGATGTAAAGCTTCAGCATCTTTTTCGGCAGAGTCACTGGTGTACACTGAGCAAAACACCGAGCAAGAAAAGACGCCG
>OY744609.1:60918111-60970496 GCA_963556255.1 Allolobophora icterica | reverse complement strand
AAAACATTCAACACGAACAATTACTCGTTGAATTTAGAAAGAATGATTGGCTGAATTCATAACACCTACATACACTGAACATCCACGTTTCAAACATTCAATGAAAACAGTTAACTCACAGAAGTTAAACAGAATATGCCAACTTATTAATTTCCAGCGGGAATTCATGAAACAGACAAATATAAATACATACATGCATACATACTTAAAACCTACCTACTTCAACGTGCTTACCCACTGTAGTTTAATTTCCAATCGATTATGATTCCGACTACAGTTTAACTTAATATGACCATCACCTGATGCCTTGTGCATTATGATAACTGCTCTTGGATTAGATTAGCTATAGAAGTCACTGGATGTGATTAGATTAAATTACAACCAATATCCCACAGTTAAAAATATTAGCAGTACCAAAGCAATGAAGGACGCTGAAACCAAAGTAGAACTTACAGAGACGTAGCAGGCATCGATTGCTTCCTTCAGAGTCTGCACCACGGATACTTTCTTCTCTCGAAACTTCTCGATCAGTACCTCGATGCACTATACACAAAATCAGCATAAAAAATGTGACGTGTACAGCATTTTTTCCTTGCTGTATTTTATGAGCTCCAACACCTTCCTTTCCTCTGCCTGCTATGCATCACCAAATTTCGAGCATTCTACTCGATGATATGCTACTATCACCAGACCAAGAATAGTACCATCTTCTCTTAAATGGAGCTATATAAATGGCTGCTTATGTTACATTAAAACTGTTAGAATCTATATAATAATATGCTTAGACATGTCTGTAAGCAGCAGTCCATTTAGAATTTTCAAAATGACACATGTAATGCTGGCATCATTGCCAGAACAGAACGAGAATAAAGTAACTGATTTGCACTTGGAGTGGGAGGACAAGAAAAGGAAAGGCAGAGGGAGGTAGGGGAGATTAGGGAAGGGGAGCAGAAAGGGAGTTGGGGAGTAACAGAGGATTTTCTCATAAGGGACATTTTGAGTTAGGAAAACTGAAGTTGCGCTGCGGCCTGAAAGTAAAAATTTAATGCGGTGTTTCCTAAATATATTTAAGTACCAGAATGACCCATTTCAATCTAAGTTCCCGTATTCATAAAACAATGCTGACAAAAGATGACCATGAAGGGTCAGAGGTTATTCACCACAAACAGCCAAATCTTTTATCAAACAAACTGAGAAGATTCTAAACTACTAGAGCTTACTATGTAACAGATTTCACACAACTTACACCAACTGCATGTGGCCCGAACTTCTTTCGCAGTCCTGTTGCAAGAAGCGCAATGCACTTGGCTGCCATGGTAACCAGCATAACATTAGAATCCTTGGCAACGACCTAAACACATCAAATGTTCTGTTAAGCTCTCAAAACAAGGCCCGTCGCTAACTCACACCAGCCTTCTATGAATTATTAACAATTAAAAACTGGTATTTCAGATAGAAAAATTTGTCCCAGGATGTCTGTTGAACAAAATAGTTTTTACTCAACATAGGCACAGAATATCAGGAATTAAAATTAAGTCAGAACTAGAGAGCTATTCTCTGTATTATTTATTATTATATGTATACAAAATGACAATCTAATCCTATACTTGGCTGCTTTCTAGAGAAGTCGTATTTGGCATAAGAATACGACATGTACTGATTATTACATTACATAGATGGTGACATTCAACTCTTATATTGTAACATAAACAAAGGGTGCGCAGAGTAAGAATGCAACATGGCTACGTAACATCATCTTTTATACATCACCAAGTATCTCTTACATTTTGGTGTTACAGCAATAATCTTCATATAAGACAGAATCATTCTGAGCAAATGGATACTGTGTCAGACCTTTTTCAGAGCCCTGAGAAGGTCACTGTAGTCGCCCTGCTCGAGTTTTGGAGCTTCTGCCAACTTCTGAACAGCTTCCAAAGCTTCTCGTCTTTCTTGCCACTTCTTTTCCTCCTGTACAGAAACAGAGAATGGATCGTTACAGCCCCAATAGATGTCACTGTGGATCATTCCCTATTGGTCTTTTGCCTTTACGTTTGAAGTGCATAATTGCCACATCTCCTTAAACAATTGAAGATAGGAGTGTTCAGTAAATGAGCAGATTCCATTCCACCTTACTTTACATTCCAAATTCTCCAGTAGTCTGTTATTAAGGGCATTCATTGAATAATAACTTTTCCCTGGACAAACTGTTGCACTCTAATGATGCAGGGTAAACACAGATACGAGTGGGATGGAGCAGTGCCTACTTACCACTTTTCAAAAATAGATGGGATGAAAGTGGGATGGAACAGTGCCCACATACAACATTTTCATAGATGGAGGGGATGAAAGTGGAACAGAGCAGTGCCTACTTACCCCATTTTAAAGGACAGATGGGATGAAATTGTGATGGAGCAGTGCCTACTTACCACTTTTTCATAAAAGTCTTTTGGCATCTTCGATAAAATGTCAACAGGATCAATTAATTCGTACGGATCAATGTCTGGAGCAGCAGAAGCACCATCATCAACATCTGAAATAGATCAACAGCAAACAATCACAGCAACACTCGTTGGAATGTAAAGAAAGATTCTAATTACATGCCATTATCATACGTACTTACTTAGCGAGGAGGTGCTGGAGCTGACCGATCTACTGGCCAAAGCATGAACATGATGACCCTCCTTAATGCTATGCATGGATAAAACACAGAAGCTTTCCTTATCTGTCACTTAGTTAAAAACAAATTCCTATTTCACAATATGCATCAGGATCCAATCCTTTTCTAGCACTCTTACCATAATGATAATTGCAAATTTATATAGCACCACTCATCAGAGGCATAATGTATCGGTATCAATGGTCGTTTCAAAGCGAAATCACACTCTGAAACACAATACTTTGGACAGTATCAGTTCGGATCTATAGTATAATCCAAGCTAATCCAGATAGATTAGGTTATACATCTCAACTGTCTCTGTGTCCAAACTGGTTCTATAAGGTCTTAGAAGGGACTCGACTACAGTGTAGCCACCTTGACCTACAGCAAAGTGGCAGCCTTGAGTGAAATACTGTCATGCTACCCATCACCCAAGAATTAAGAATGGCCAGAAATTGGATTTCTTCTTTTAGCCGTGCTTCTTCTGGTATGACAAAACTACAGCACAGTCAAGTAACATAGTGTGGACTGGTTTACATGCGCCAGGTGTATGTGCCATTCCACTTACAGCTAAGCGGTGCTATGTCCCCAAAACCTATTAATTTAACATCCCATATTGGTTAACGTGTAGTACAAGAACTGCAGTATGGCACGGAATATTGCCTCTTTAAGCATTATCCCTTTTACATGAGACCTGGGTTACAAGCTGTATCATGATGCAAGTCCCTCGCCGAATTAATCGTAACATTAATCATTTTACAACGAGAAGTATTGTTTTCACAGAAGCTTATACAGACTCCTCATCTGTAAAGGGTTAAAGAGTCCATGCTATACAGGGAAATAACCGGGATTGCAAGTAGCTACCTTCAGCAGTGGCTTCCTCAGCACCTGCTGCAGCTCGTTCGAGCATCTTTGCTTTGAGATCCTGCTGGGACCGGAGAAACCGCGTCTGCTGAGGCTTTCCGGGTGGCAGCTTCTCAAACTCCGATTCCAGCTCGGTCACCTGAAATTAAAAGACAATCAGTTCTCGCAGATTCTTTCAGGTATTTAAAGCCCAATGACCTTAATTTTTTATTATTTCTAATTCATATTCTCTTGTTCCTTGTTGCGGTATGCCAACCAGTTTTGCTTAAGCAACAAATATATATATATATATATACATACATACACACTTTTGTATGTGAAATCCAACATACAAACATCGACTAAGTACCTTCTGAGAAACAGGGGAATTTCCTAGAATCAAATCAAGGGAATCAATTTCATGGACTACTGTCAGATGCCGTTACACAGGAGTAAGCCGATATCGCTTCTGTGAAATCGAACGTAACAATCCACTTAGTACCTTCTGAAAAACTGATCCAATTACTGAACCACCCTGAACAGAATTAATTAATGAACAGCCCTCATCTAGCTTATTGTTGAGACACCATCAGCTGGTGCCTTGCGCATCAGACAGATGTAGCCGATTACCTATGAACAGAAGACGTACCTGAACTGGTTTCAGATTGGCCAGTTGGGGTTTAAGAGCTGGTCCGATCCATCGGAAGATCTCCACGGCGAGCTGTTTTGTCTCATCTCGTACAGTCTTATCTCGATCCTCAAGAAGCGCTTGCAGTTGCTTCAAAATCGGCTTGATGCTGATGATCTTGGTGCCAAAGTCCCTAAAGAGGCAAAAACCACATCCAGCAACATTACTGGCCAAGCGCTGGTTTACCAACTACAAAGAAGCATATTCAAGATCACAAATTTATACAGCACTTCTTCCACGGAAACTTATTAGATGTGCTATCGATCTAACAACACAAAACCATAATCAAAAAGAACGGATCAAAAAGTGTAGCTGCGGCAAGTTGCCAAGCCTTGAATTTATACAGAGTTACAAATCAAGTTTAAGTGGCCTCAGTTTCCAGCTGCTCTGAACAACCTTTAAAACAAATGCTCTCCATCTATCCCTAGAAATACACTCACGGTTTCGTCGTTAGGTCGGGAGCACCTCTGATGAGCCTCTCTTGAAGTGGTGCTAAATAAATTTGCAATTGCCATTACCATTACACTCACGCGATAAGAATAGTTGTATCAACAATGCTGTGCTACAGTGAGCTAAGTAAAGTTCTGCTTCCAGTGACCCAGAAACCTAGAATCCACCTGGCCAGCTGTGGTAGGATTGAAATGAATCTTTTTTTATGTGTACACTTGTACTGATATTTGGCAACAGCTGGAAGTCCAGAAGTGCTCAGAGAAACAGTCAAAGGTAAGATGAATCATTCATAAAAACCTCTAGAAATATATACACTGTGAACGGGAAAAAACCAGACCTCTCTTGTTACTACGATAATTTTTGTAATAATTTGCATATTTTAATAAAACGTGGTGGAACTTCAGTTTAAAGGATATAAATCATATAACTATTATTTTTTTAGTTATAATGTGTGTTCAAAATGTCCTCCTTTGGCCTCAACACACGCACAAAGACGCGCTCGCCACTGACTAATTGCCGAATCGATTACAGCTTGATCAAATTCATCCCATGCCTGAGTTATGCGTTCACAAATGACGTCACGGTTACGTCAGTTTTTAACTGCTTTAGAGCATTATTATCTGAGATTAAAGTTTGGAATAAAATAGTTTTAGACTCAATAACATTTTAAATATTTGGTGTTTATTTCCCTATTTATTGCAAAGGTCTGGGTTTTTTCCGTTCACAGTGTATACTTGAAAGGGTTGACAACAATAATGTGGCAACTAGACAAGCTTTCCTTATAATATCATGACTCAAAAACAAATTACCAATTCCATATGAAGCATTAGGGAAAATCTGTATAGTAACCATCAAAGATATTGCTGGATTATTCAATTCACCTATGGTTAACTGAGAAATGGACAAAACTCACAAGAAGATAAATTTCTAAATGCCTCCAGGACCTAGACTAAAATAACAAATTTCCTAATTCCTCAAGAGTAATTTTAATCCTACCGAAGTGCCTCACGTAAAGCAACAACACAGACAGCGACAATCTTCGGCTGTTTATTAGTTAATCCTTTTATCAGCTCATCCTGAAATTTAAAATACCATAAATCAAATGACCTTGATCGAGACAAACTTCTGCAAAACTTAAAACATCCATACAAATCTGTGCCAGTCTTCTGGTCATTAGATACCACAAATCATGGCAATGCAGTTATCAACTCTTCGCAGTTTCAATAGTTGCCAAGTCTCCTCCAAGCACAGATTTCTCGATAAGGACACAGCATGCACCTTTCATCAACACTTACACCTGTTCTCTTTGCTAGGGATCGGCTGGCAGCACCAAAGAATGAAGCGGCACTATGTAAATTCTCAGAATGAAAGAATGAAACAGATTCTTGCCTTGTACTCTGTTTATCAGTCAAATAAGCAATTCTCTGCCCAACTACACAACTAAAAATTAAACTCTTGTCACTGGAATAATGCTATCATTTTCAGCTGAAGAACCATTCCATCCAAAGCACCAGCTGCAAGATTAAAGCTCAAAACAGCATAGCATAAAATGCAATGGCCACAAAAGTACTTTCCCTACCTTTTCATCAAAATCACGAGTAAAACTTGAGTAATGTCAGCAAAGAGCAGCATACATACCTGCACAATTTCCTGCTTTTCCGCCTCTATGAAGGCCATCAGAATTGCAACACCCAAGTCCTTTGTCTTTGCTCTTTGGTTGAGACACTTGGCAATAACCCCACTGCACACTTCACCTGCCGCTCTGCATAATCACAGAAATTCACAAGAAACGATTAAAAGCCAATTAAGCAAATCACATAAGCAAGTAAAAAGTGATCTATAACCTCCCACATGGTCTGAAGGACTGCGATTACAGGATATCGTTTTATTTACAAGCAACCCCCGACTGTGTGCTAATCTAACACTGCCACAGACGTTTTCAGATTATAGTTAGAACCGAGTAGTTGACTTGACCACCCCTTTTGTATCCAGATGCCTTGGCTTGGAAGCGAATCATGAATTGAACTTGCTTCATGTGCCACAGATGCTTAGCCTTGAAAGCCACAGTTAAGAAAATGACACCGAAAGGAATGACATGATTACGGAAATGACTATAGATACAGAAGAAGAACAGCAGTCTCTTAAGCTAGCCCCAAGTATGAAGTGTTAGCGGCTTAAATTTCTTGGCCTCGGCATATGAGGGCAGCTGGCCAGTCCTCTCCCTCGCTGTCTCATCTTCCCACCGACAGTTTACAGTCACTGTACTCAGCTGAGTTGGCTAGGGGGTGCAGGTGGAACAGAAATCTCGAACCAAATTTCTGCCCTGGCGGAGAGTTCAATCCCAGACCTCTCGATTGACAGTCCAGCACCCTAACCACTACACTATCGAGCACCCTACAGAGTATGACATTATTAAGATACAGAGTAAGACATGATTAAAGAAATGACTCTTGATATAGAGTATGGCATGATTAAGGAAATGACTCAAATATGGCATGATTAAGGAAATGACTCTAGATACAGAATATGACAGGACTAAGGAAATGGCTATATAGTTACAGAGTATGACATGATTAAGGAAATGACTCTAGATACAGCATATGACATGATTAAGGAAATGACTTTAGATACAGCGTTTGACATGATTACGGAAATGACTCCAGATACAGAGTACGACATTATTAAGGAAATGACGAGATAGATACTTACTTTCCAGCCACAGCTGCATTCTCAACAAATGCCAGCGTTGCCTCAAGTCCTTTCTCTTGTGCAATGGCATTGTTGTCGACGACAAACTTCTTCACTAGACCGAGGTACTTGAAAAACTCCGGACTCTTTTCATCGGCCAACGTCTGAAAGAGTTTTATTGATTCTTCGTAGCCTGCCAGTCGGGCCTTCCACAGCTGAAAATGCACAGACTCTGTTATTGCCTTATTCATATTATGAGAAATGCAACATCTGACTTGCAGATTTTATACAAAGAGCTAGATATGCTGCATTTTTCCATTCAAAAGACAATCGAAACTGTATAATCAACTCTCAGCATTTGCATTGATGACTGACAATGTAGTGCACAATGTAGTTTGCAACTTTAAAAATGTTCTAGAAAATTTTGCAATTGTAATTACGACAACTTATATACCATCATCAGTAGCAAGCCACTTCTGTGGTGCTTTACTACATAATCTGTTAGCAAAAATACTAAGAGTTATACAAAACAGGTTTTCAACTATTTTTTAAAAACATGAATAGCTTTGGCCTCTTGAACAGACACAGCCCAAAAGGCTCGATCACCAATTTTAGTCTTAGTTGCTGGCACAAATACATCAGCGGACTTTGATGGTCACTGTCATTATAGTACACAGCTTCTATGCGTTGACAGTTATTTCGAAGCCAATGCCAATACAATGGAACCTCATTCTTATAAAGACTGTGTAATAAGTGGTTCCAATGATGACATACACAGTGCCATAAAACATTTGCTGCATAAGAGGCACCCACCACAGCATGAAATCTGATTGGCTTGTTCAATTTCTACATAATTGAGTTTGAAAACTCGAGCCAATGAAATCCAAACCAAATTGGAGGTTTCACTGCTACACGCTGATTATCTACTTACGTAAATACACTCAATAATACTTCCAGAACGTGCATTGCTCTACTTTCTCTTGCAGTCTGGGGTGGTCATATTGTTTACAAGCAGGTCATCAACAAGCAGCTATTATCAAGATCTATCACCTGATTTTCTCGCCAAATACTTTGCGTAAATTGTCATATTGCATGAGGTGAAGAAACTTTGTGGCACCTGTAGTGTACCTTACACCAGAACTGTACAACATGATAAACTCAGGAAACTGGCAGACTGCAGGTACTTGCCTTGTGCTGACATTTCTCATCTGTTGGCAGCTTTAGCCATTCTGAGTCATCTCCCATCTTGGAACAAGATTATCTTCAAATCTAGGTTTAAGTCACAGATGCACAATTTAGAAGTCCATTGCTTATTGTTACAGTACAGACACAGAATTACATAACGTTAGAAGTACCTCTAAAACCTGCATTGGCTTTTTCACAGGCACTCTTAAGTCAGTATAGTCTATCAAAACAGTAGCCTACTCAGGACATACTGCAAAAAAGTGAATGCTATCAACAAAATTTAACCAATAACAACAAGCACATCAAACACTTTGGCAAATCAACGGTAACAGAAATTACAAAAAGCAGATTTCG
Organism: Allolobophora icterica; assembly: GCA_963556255.1. NCBI lineage: Eukaryota > Metazoa > Annelida > Clitellata > Crassiclitellata > Lumbricidae > Allolobophora > Allolobophora icterica. The sequence goes on along the minus strand of OY744609.1, from coordinate 60,961,632 downwards.
TTGGACTAGATGTAGGGCAAAAATAAATTATCCATGTGTCGTTGCCGCCACCAACTGCTTCGGGGGTATCTGCTGACATTGTACGACGGACCGACTTCAAGATCACCGACACACTACGCAACATAAATCCAGCCTAAAAGACACGACCCGATATCCACCTGTAAGTCTCAAAGCAATTTCTGGCGCGTAACCGTGTCCGTCGAACGTTATTTTGAGTCGAATACTTATTATCCTTTAAGAAAAATGAAATTTTAAAACGGCCATTAAGTCACGTGATCTCTATGAAGTCATTCATTGGATAAAAAGAACGGGAACAAGACTGATACAGCGCCATCCAGCGAATTCAATACAACTATAGCAGGTATTCGCTGTGGGCACAGTAGAAAGTATGGTATGGTAAGGTATCTGGGAATTTATTATAAAAAATTATAGATCAGAGTGTGAACCTCACGGAAACAGAAAAGACTTTAAACGACGAACAACAAAGAGAGAATCTAGTAAGTAGGGTCCCACGCAGACCTCATAACTTTAACCTCCCTGATAAAGACTCACGAAACTTTATTTCTCGTAGGCCCCTATGTTATTTGCCAACTCATACTAAGCTATTACTTCCACAGTTCTATTTTTCATGTACACCTACAGCGTTTTGCCTGTTGTTCTACGTAGTAAACGAATATAAACATAAACATAAACAACAGTACTAAAGCAGGGAGTTCCATAGGTATGGGCCCACGACAGCGAAAGAGTGAGACTGAGCCATGGCAGACCTCACAAGAGGAACAAACAGATCAAAATGATTCAGATGACGTAAAGGTCGATGAGAATAAGCAGAGAGAGGTTTGCACAAAGGTAGGCTGGAGCTAAAACCTGTTGCGCCTTAGAAACAAGTGTTATGATCTTGAAGTCGATACGAGTGGAGACAGGAAGCCACTGCAAGATATCAGTCATGTAAGCAGAGACGAAAGTCACTTAAGTAACTACCTTAAGCTAACCACGAGAGGCAGGAAATATTAGAAGGGGAGACAGGGGCGTCGCCAGGCTTAAAAAAATTGGACGCACAACCCTCCCGTCTCCTCCCATTCACACCCGTCTTCTGTCTGCTACTCATAGTCATGCACTGAATATGACTCAGAGTGACTCATAAAAGTACAGTATAACACATGCATATGATATCATATGATATTATTTATACATTCTGTATGGTAAACCAAAATTACACAGTGAAATTGTCAAAAATATCGATGCGATGCCCAATCCTTGTGGGGATTTGATTTGGTGGGTGGACGCACGTGCGTCCAGTGCGTCACGCTGCCGGCGCCTCTGAGGGGAGACACTGAAATTCAAAACTTCTAGAAAACTCAGTTTCTGCATCACTGGAGGGACTTGAGTCTGTTACGGTTCCCTATTGCCGTTCAGCCCTTCGATTGCATGTGAAGGGTAACAGGACAGACAGACAGACAGACAGACAGACAGACAGACAGACAGACAGACAGACAGGCAGGCAGGCAGGCAGGCAGGCAGGCAGGCACGAAGACAGGCAGACAGACAGACAGACAGGCAGGCAGGCAGGCAGGCAGGCAGACAGACAGACAGAGAGCATAAGCAAAGCCGACAGACACATAAACCTTCGAGGATGACTACTATCGTGCTCGATTGTCATTACCAAAGAGCAGAGCAGCCGCGGTAGCAGCGGAAAAAGTTGAAATAGTAGCCGAATGAAAGTGGATAATTAGCAATATCTAAGGACATCAACATCAAAATTTCTGTCTGTCTGTCTAAAGAGTAGGCCCCTATAGGCATTTCAGCACAGGGCAGAAAGTGAATGTCAACACCATTTTCAAAAGTGGTGGTTACCGTACACCACCGTCACAATAACTTTACAAAGTTACGCCTATGACCTGCACTGCCAACCTTTTCGTTGGCATTAGATGGGGAATCTGGGTCCTATGTAGGATACATGTGGGCATCCTGGCAAGGTTAGTCCTATCTTAGTAGGGTTACCATTCGTCCGGGTTTCCCCGGACATGTCCTCTTTTTAGGCCCGTGTCCGGGCGTCCGGGCTGTTTTCCAGAAGTTGGGCTTTTGTCCGGGTTTTCCACTCTACAATTTCTGACGTGGAACCCTGGACGGTGAACCCATGCTTTCTTACTGACTTACTTGCAGCCTAGAACAGCGACATAACCAAAAACGCGCCAACTTGTATTTGTTAGCTCTATGCCATTGAATCCAGTACCGCATTGCGTTCAGATGGTTGTAGAAGCAACAAGTCGTGTACGTTACTGTAGTGTTGCTACAGTCAGTAGCAATCGTGGGTCTGTGAAGTTATTTCCTATTCTAATTCAATACTTTGATTTGAAGAATGGTGATTTACAGTCGAAACACATTTACGTGCACAGCACTCCAGATGAAACTGCAGACGTCATTTCGAGATGCATAAAGGATAGCTTGGACAGGCATAATTTATTTCAGAAGTGTATAGCCTTTGCCAGAGACAATTGCAATACTAATTTTCGGGGGTGTTCAACGTAGAGCTGATAGCAATTATGTGTTTGCTAATTTAAAGCAGATGAAAAGGCAAAACAGTGGAGCTTTAGTTGGTATTGGTTGCCCAGCTCATGTTTTGAATTGCGCTCTTCACCATGGTGCTGATACACTTGAACTTGACATTGAGCCAATTACATTGAAAATTTACAACTATTTCTCAATTTACACGGTTAGAACTAAACACCTGAAGGAGTAGTACTGCGAATTTGTTGCAGTTGAGTATCGTAAGCTACTTTATCACAGCAAAACTCGACGGCTGTCTCTATTTCCTGGTATTGCTGCAGATGTTTCCAGCCTTGAAGTCTTTCTTCTTGTCTCAAGAAAAGCCACCTACTGTATAGTCGGGTCAATATACCATCGGACCCCAAAAAAACTGCAAGAAAACGTTTTATGGTGATTTTCGGGTGCATTTGGTCTGGATATGAACATACTAAAAGTTTACCGAAATCGGACCACCGGAAAGGGTCTAATTATGGCGCCAAAAAAAGATGGCCGCCAATGGTGGAATGAATGACTTAAATGTACACAACGTGCTGAAATTTACAGAAGCAAATCATGTAACAATTTGCTAACAGGTGTTTCTAGACTAATTTGACCCTGCTGAAACCGAAAATCGCAGTTAGCAAGCTGGATTTTTAGCGGTTGCATTTGAAAACAAGATGGCGGCCAAAATGGTGGCCAAATATCTTCGAATGGCTGTAAGTAAGGTCATGTATGAGATGGAAACATGATTTTAGAGTCTAAATTAACATTTTCGAGGCCAAGAAATGCGATGAAACTAAAGACACATATGTAGCACTGCCAAAAAACAAAATGGCGAACAAAATGGCGGCCAAATATCTTCAAATGGCTGTAAGTAAGGTCATGTATGTGATGGAAACATGATTTTAGAATCTAAATTAACATTTTCGGGGTCAAGGAATGCGATGGAACTAAAGATACATATGTAGCACTGCCAAAAAACAAAATGGCGGACAAAATGGCGACCAAATGTCTTCAAATGGCTGTAAGTAAATCACATATGTAAAGTCGTGACTCGTGAGTATGATGGAAACATGGTTTCAGAGTCTAAATTAACAGTTCCTGGGTCAAGAAATGCGATGGAACTAAAGATACATATGTAGCACTGCCAAAAAACAAGATGGCGACCAAATGTCTTCAAATGGCTATAAGTAAGGTTTGTGTATGTGAAGTTGTGTTTATGATGGAAGCATGATTTTAGGATCTAAATTAATAGTTTCTGGGTCAAGAAATGCGATGGAACATCTATAGCACTGCAAAAAATGGCAGAATAACTATCCAGAGGCGCTCTTAACACAGAAGCCCCGGGTAAGCAGAAATGTCTTTAGGGAACGCGAGACCTATGAGGGCCTGGCTGAACAACATGAAAGCAACCCAAAACGTCTTTGGTCCTCAATATCCAGCCTCCTGGGACAGAGTACGTGCTCAGTGGGTCCTCCTGCCTTTTCTGCTGAGGATTTTCTCTAGATGGCGACATGGAAGATTGCTGATCTTCAAGCGAAGACTCTTGATTCCCCTCCTCCGCAATTCTCCCACACAGACGACCTCTCCGAAGGATTCCTCCCATCCTTGAAACGGAACTTCTTATAATAATTAGATTATCAAAGAAAAATCAAGCGAACTGGACCCTCTTCACCCATTTTCGTGAACATTTTAGACGATTTACCTCCATTTCCGGTTTATATATTTAACAGGTCGCTTTCTCAGGGTTATAATCTACCTGCTTCCCAAAAACGGGCTATTGTTTTCCCGACCTTGAAAAAGCAAAACCTTGACCAAAATGCCTGTCAAAATTACTGGCCCATCTCCCATCTTTCTTTCCTCTCAAAGACTCTTTAAAGACTAGTTTCACTCCAGCTACTTCCCTACTTTGAGCATGCTGAGCTTTTTCCGGCCGCCCAATCTGGCTTCAGGGGCCACCATTCCACCGAAACTTCTCTCTTATTCCTTCTGTCTGATATTTTTTTTAGCTATTTATCACTCTCATGTCCCTCTCCTGGCGCTTTTGATGTATCATCTGCATCTGACATGGTTGACCATGAGATCTTGCTTCAGCGACTGCAACTGTCCTATGGCCTCTCTGGTATTCCTCTTCTTTGGTTTAAATCATACCTCTCTGACCGCTCACAGCTGGTTGTCCTTGGTGAAACCAGGACTCAGTGGACAGAGGTCGAATTTGGTGTTCCCAGGGCTCGGTGCTCGGTTCCATACTATACATCCTCTTCACTGCTGATATTCCATCTCTATTTACTAAACATGAGGCAAATGGCCATCTTTATGCAGATGATGCTCAGGCTTTTGTACATGGTCTGTCAACTGATCAACTCTCCCTTCTTCGCTCCATTGACCATCTTGTCTCTGACTTTCACTACTGGATGTCGACTAACCGTCTCTGCCTCAACACGTCTATGACTCAATTGATCTGGTTTGGGACTAAGCAGCTGCTTGCTAAACTTGACTTTCCATTGCTGACTGAGAAATGTCCTGCTTACACCTACTCTTCCACCGTCCGCGACTTGGGTGTCACACTTGACTCCTCCCTCACATTCACAGATCATATCTCCAAGATGACTCGCTCCTGCTTCTTTCAACTGAGGCGTCTCAGGCCCATCAGACGCTCGGTCTCACCTTGTCTTTACCACCGTAGTTCACGCATTTGTCTGCTCACGCTTGGACTACTACAACTCGCTCCTCATGGGTCATCCTAAGCAGCGTCACTCCCCCTTCAATCTATTCTAATTGCTTCCGCTAGGCGCATCGCTCGACTCCCCAACTTTGCCCATAGCTCTGCTTACATGCTTGATGTCCTGCACTGGCTCCCTATTGCCGCGCGCATCCGCAATAAAATCCTCCACCTTTAATTGTCTCCAAATCTCAGCAGGGTACTGCCCCGAAATATCTCTCGAACTGTTTGCGAAAGCCGCTATCTGCATCTCCTTCTCGCTCACGGCGCTCTGTGATTGGCTTGATCTTTCTTATGTCAGGGCTAAAACTGTCTTGGCCCAGCACCGGGAGATTGCTGTAGTGGGTCCAACGATCTGAAATGAACTTCGCTCTCTGCTGAGGGCCAAACTAATGACTCGTTTTCTCATCGGTCTCGCATTCTCTAAAGGCATTTCTGTTTCCCCGGAGCTTCTGTGCTGAGAGCGCCTCTGAATAGTTAGTTTTTCTGCGAGATGCGCTTAATAAATTTCTAGAGACAATACAATAAAAGACTTCCTTTGTATTCTTTGACCAAGAAACAGTACTCCAAATTGACCGCCATTTTGTCTGTCATTTTGCTTTTTTTGGCAGTGCTACATATGTATCTTTAGTTCCGTCGCTTTCCTTGACCCCGAGAATGTTAATGTAGACTCTAACATCATGCTTATATACATGACTTTACTTATAGCCATTTGAAGACATTTGGTCGCCATTTTGTCCGCCATTTTGTTTTTTGGCAGTGCTACATATGTATCTTTAGTTCCATCGCATTCCTTGACCCCGAAAATGTTAATTTAGATTCTAAAATCATGTTTCCATCACATACATGACCTTACTTACAGCCATTTGAAGATATTTGGCCGCCATTTTGTTCGCCATTTTGTTTTTTTGGCAGTGCTACATATGTGTCTTTAGTTTCATCGTATTTCTTGGCCTCGAAAATGTTAATTTAGACTCTAAAATCATGTTTCCATCACATACATGACCTTACTTACAGCCATTCGAAGATATTTGGCCACCATTTTGGCCGCCATCTTGTTTTCCAATGCAACCGCTAAACATCCAGCTTGCTAACTGCGATTTTCGGTTTCAGCAGGGTCAAATTAGTCTAGAAACACCTGTTAGCAAATTGTTACATGATTTGCTTCTGTAAATTTCAGCACGTTGTGTACATTTGAGTCATTCATTCCACCATTGGCGGCCATCTTTTTTTGGCGCCATAATTAGACCCTTTCCGGTGGTCCGATTTCGGTAAACTTTTAGTATATTCATATCCAGACCAAATGCACCCGAAAATCACCATAAAACGTTTTCTTGCAGTTTTTTTGGGGTTCACCACATTTATTTCGTAGATTGACCCTACTAGTAAGTCTGTTTTGTTTTGTGTGCGTGCTCATTGCCTAAAAGTCTTAAGCCATTTACATTACTTTCTGCAGTTCAAATTTCGACAGTAGGCCTATAAAATAAATCATAGTGGCGTAACCGCCAGCTAGCGTACACCGTATACGCCGATACGATTTTGATTTTTTGTCCTCTTTTTCCTCTGCGGAAATATGGTAACCCTATATATCTTAGCGATCTATGAATTGCAATTTCTACTGCACATGCATGCCTGCTTGTCGAATAGACAAGTCATTTACTACTACACAACGAGCCTGTAGCCTACCTGAACTATCTGCGTCTATTGTAATCGTAATCGTAAACTCCAATTTTATTAAGCGCTACTCTCAAGTTAAGCGCAGGGCACCAGCTAATTCTCGAGTGCTGATTATGCAGACGTAGGCCTGAGGGTGGGGAGGGGGGGAGGGGCGACGTGTGAAACTCCGAAAACAGATCGTGATTTCTGTCGCATCGTGATTAGCAGATTCTGATTCTTTTGACTTAGACCTGGCCAATGACCAGCGGCGTAACTTTGGTCTAAAAAGTGGGGGTACCAATTTCTTACAAACACGAAGCAAGGCGGAGACTGCGATCTCTGGGATGGCTCAATAATAAAATATTGATTGGAATTGTTTAGAAAGTCAGGATGTGGTACCCCTCAGTCCAAAAGAGGGGGTATGCCCCAGTCCAAAAGTGGAGGTACGGGTACCCCTCGTACCACCCACAAATTACGCCTATGCCAATGACCGGAATCATCGATAGATAGGAGTTGAGATGACGTCGAAGATTTTCGATCTACTGTTGCTTTTGAATAAACCGGAGGACGAATAATCTTTTGACAGTGTAAGGATGGGAATATTCTGTTTTAGGTCTAAGCTACAAAATGTTCTTGAAGTTCGTTGTAATTACCATTGATTTCTTAAAAACAGGTTAATGAGGTAGGCCTAAATGGCTATTAGGCCTATCTATAGCATCGAAACGATTACCAGGTACTTGTTTTCGGAGTTTAGTTAGCCTATGAGAGACTGGAAAGGATCTCAAAGCTGCAGCGTAATAAATTATAAATTATAATTTGTGGAGCGTGGTAGCTCAATGGTAAGTTCGGCGCCTTGTGACCGGAGGGTTGCAGGTTCGAATCCCACTCTAGCCGCTGCGTACGGACCTTGGGCAAGTCCTTCACTCGCAATTGCTCGTGGCGCTTCGGCGTGAAAATTCCGGCACAGTATCAAATGCTGTAGTCGGGAGCGCCTCTGAGTAGGCCCAGGGCCGGATTAACCACTCGGGGGGCCCCATGCTAATTGCACTCGGGGGGCCCCTTGTCATATTGAGCATGGAATCATGGGGATGCCGCAAAGACAGGGTCAATGCTGTAGGGTAACGTGGGGCAAGACGTCCCATGCGGGTAAGACGTCCCCCACCCTTAACATTGTTGAATTACAAGTCCTGAGGTTGCGCTGTCTACAGTTTGTTGATGCAGTCTAGAATTACCATAAAAACTGACTCTGACACAAATTTAGTGATTTACGAACAGTTTAACGATCAAACAAGGTTTGGTAAGTACATTTTATAATATTTTGATCACGCTAAATGATTTATTCACCCGCAACGATATTGTTTCATGTAAAATCGAGATAGCAGTTCAAAAGGTACCTCTGTTTCGAGTAATTATGATACACGTGGTGAGCCATAATACAGTCATTAACCTGTAGTGTGCCAAAATGTAGTTGTTATATACATAGGGGCAAAACGTTCCCGGGTAAGACGTCCAGGGGACGTTTTGCCCCAATAGGCCTACAGTATTTCATTTGGCGGTGTAATGGGAACGATTTGTTAATTTAGGTGTGGTCCATTAAATATTATTATAGAACAATACACCATGAAAGGGTTAATAAAATAAACTGCCAAGTCGTTTTCATTGCTTCAGGTATGTAGCTCATTTTGACAGACGTGCTTATAGCATTCTTGCTGTTCACTGGTTGGACCTCATATTATTCACAGGGTTGCTGTAGCTTACGCTATGCTTTTCGGCTGCAGGAAAGTCTAAACCTAAAAGGAAAATTAGAAGTGACTCGTGGTAAAGATGCAGCTGCTAAAAAATTGAGGTCGATACGACACCCTTGCTGTAGGCCTATATGTCAAAAGCGCTAGTGTGATCCGCCATTCGAGTCATGGCAAGAATGTCCTACATGCAAAAAGTGGTATCATGAGTCGTGTGGACCTTACGATACGGATGCGTGCTATAAATGCCTTTGGTAATTACTGCACGAAAGCAATAAGGCTTGAAACCTTGTTTTAGGAATGACAAATTTGGATACAAGTTGAAAAAACATGAATGTTTAATTAGCTTGTTTTAGTATAGGCCTATAACCTGGGTTGTAGTTAAGTCTTGGGCTAAAAAATGAATGAAGAGAAGCATAATTGTAATATTTTAGAGTACCGTAGTTAGTTCATTTAATATAGCTACTTATTTTATTTATTTTATTTTTGAGCAATATCGAATCTATATGTAGGCCTATGTTTAATTTGTATCATCTTTCAGCGTGGGGCAAGACGTCCCCAGCATGGCCGTTTTGCCCCAACCGTGGGGCAAAACGTCCCCTATTTTTAAATATTTGTTTCTTTAAAATGCATAAATATTGGATGTTCAATTACTTTCTGCTTTCGGGGACTAGTAACCAACCCTGAATGTCAACTAAATAACACCAATTAATTATCTTATATCAAATGCAGCAACAACAGGGACCATTTTTTCCTTGCCCCACCTTACCCTATGCCAATAATGCCATGTTGCTCAAGTTAGTAGTCAATGAAAATTACGCAACTTTAACGTTTTGCATAATTTGGGACTATCTAAGGTAATTTCAAATGTTTGTTACAGTCGGCCTATATCACAACATGCAATTAGCTTAAAATTATAATCAAAGTTCGAATCTGTTCTCTTATGATCATTTTTAACAGCTCAGAAGCATTTGCGACTTTTAGCAGCAGCAAACTGTGTAATAATAAATTATCATCAACTGAAATCAAGTGAAGCACATCAATTTCAACACAAAGAAGTTCCAATGTAGTTTGACGTTTGCGAATCACAGAAGTTTGCAGTTTGCTTTTAATAAGTCACATCTTACTTAAACAGCGTTCACCTGAACAGTTGGAGTTCATCAATTACATGAACACACGTAGAGTGATAGAAACAGACATGGGCGTCCACAGGAATTTTTCCGGGGAGCTAAATTATTCTGTGGGTAAAAACATTTTTAGAGGGCGAAATGACGTTTTTGCATAGCTACTCACGAACACAGAAAACGTGACAACTTTCAAAATCCCATGGAAACAGAGCTTGTTTCCAGAAGGTTCTCGGTGTACAGTACAGTAGCATAGCTAAAGCAGCAGGTGTGGCGCAATCTCTCAATTTTTCAAAATCAGGAAATGTGTCAGACTACTAATCTCTTGTGTATGTCGTGGCCAGCCTGCTGGAAATTTCTCAAATCTTGTCAAATCTATCAAAAGCTGTTACAACTTGGAATACATAACGATTCAACTTCACTGTAAATGTGAATTCTCTGCCTCAGGGGCGTCAACAACGTCTACAATAACCAAATCAGCACAAAACTTGTCTCTACCTTGCAAGATGAGCTCGCTGCTATGTGTGTGCCAGGAAACAAATCGCTCCGTAATAGAAACATAAGTAATTAATGTCAGCATAGATTATTGATTGAAAGAAGTCGAGTCAAAATAAACGTGTACAGTTGTACACAGCAGGTGGTTGCACGGCCAATTCTTGCTTAAACTGAAGCTAGTAAAACAGCTTTTTCTTGTGAACAAATAATTATTTGTGCTATAAATTCTGTGTTTGTCCTGCAGTATTCCGACTCTAGTCGGGGGGCCCTCTGTAAGCGGGGGGCCCTCTGCTAAAGTATATTGAGCATACTGGTTAATCCGGCCCTGAGTAGGCCCTAGTAGTTGACTTCGAGAGGCGCTATAGAAATATCGGAAATAAATAAATAATAAATCAATAAATAAATAGCCCTAGACTTTAGTGCATCTTTTGAAGTAGGCCAAGTGTCTGCTAACTTCCATTAGCATCGACCATTGACTGTGATGTAATGTAAATGTAAATCTCCTAAATTTCTCAGCGCCACCCAAAAGCCACATCAGAGAGACCAGCTTTTACACCGATTACATACAAACATATTAAATGTTACAGCGTTGTATATCTATATCATCAGTACTGTTTATGCTTTGTCAAAATATAGTGCTATATAACTTAGCAAACTTCAGAAGCGGTCCCGCAGAAACAGCTCTCGCAAACGTAACTTAATTTATTATATTCGGTATTTCATTACTAATATTAGGCCTATTACCGCTAGCACTATTTTATTAATTTAAAAAGCGCTGTTATCGTTTTTTTTAATTTTAGTTTCCCAGTGTAAAATATTTTCTGGGTTTTAAACACAAATGACGTCATTGCCGTGTTTCATTTATTCCAATGACGTCATCGTCTCTATGGTTCCCGTCTTTGTTGCAAATTTGCGATTTTGTTGGTTAGGCCGTAACGTTTTATTTTGGACAATAATTGTAATAAAAATAATAATAATATTCGTTTATTAATTCAAAAGTACGCAGTAAGATTACATGATATAGTAGTTACAGATGATAACAAGTTTAACATGAGTCGAATTTAACTGTAAGGCAGCCTTCAGAAAGATGAATCGTTTGCTGTTATCGACTTCTGTCTGCTACAGAAAGATGAGTCGTCGTTTGCTGACAGTTATCAACTTCTCTCTACTGCAGAAAGTGTCCTAAACTGAAACGAACTGCCAACGAGGACAGGTGAGAGAAACGTGTAGCAATTACCATACCTCACTTTACCTTGACTTATCTTGTATCAATGTACCTTATCTTATACCTTTCCTTACCGTACATTACTCCCAGCTCTTCTTCTAACCCCTCAGCTAAGTAACTTAAAAAGCTGTGGGGTTAAGTGTTGGGGGTTCAAAATTATTTTTGTAAACGAGGACAGGTGAGAGAAACGTTTAGTAATTATCACACCTCAGTTACCTCACTTTACCTTTCCTTACTTTACCGTGCATTACCTTGCCTTTCCTTACTTTATCATGCATTACTCTACCCTATCTCAGCCTTTCATCTTACCTTACCCTGCTTTACATTACATTCCTTTACCTTAATATATTACTTTGCCTTACTCCAGTTTAGCTTACCTTACCATGCCTTGCCTTATCATACCTAATGTTACCTTAACTTGTCTCACTTTATCTTACCTTATCCTATCTTATCCTACCCCACCTGATCTAACCTTACTTAAACTTTGCCTATCTTAACTAAATTTTGTGCTTCATGTGTAGTTGACTTGAGCTAATCTCTCACAAATTATTACTACACACTGCACACTGCGGACAAGTCAACTGCACACTCGGCAATGTCAACTGCTCACTATGTGTCGGAAAACACCATATATTTTAGGCCTGAATTCAAGTTTGATGGGTTTCGTCCCATCCTTGAGGCTGATCTCCGTCGTGTTCTCTGCTCTTCAAACTAGAAATCTTGTGAACTGGACTCTCTTCCTACGTTTATTATTACTAACGTTTTGGATGATAGTGTTCCGTTTTTGTTCAATAGATCTCTAGCAGAGGGCCATCTCCCTCCATCCCAGAAGCCTACTATTGTCTTCCCTACCCTTGAAAAACCTAATCTTGACTTGCAAATCTGTTCTAACTATAGTCCTATTTCTAACCTTTCCTTTATCTCTAAAACTCTTGAGAGACTCGTCTCACTTCAGCTTCTTCCATATCTTGAACGGTCTGAACTCCTCCCAAGGCTACTCCTCTGGGCAGATATCCCTCGTTGGATCCATTGATTCCCTGGTACATAATCTCCACTCTTGATGTCGTCAAATCGACTTAACCTTAACTTCTCTAAGACCCATCTGATCTGGTTGGCACTAAGCAGTAGTTACCTAAACTTGATCTCCCACTTCTGTCGTCACTATACCCTAATTTTTCATTCCCATCCAGTGTCCGGCACCTGGGCCTCGCCCTCGATAGTACTATCTCGTTTTCTGAACATCTCTCGCACCTGACGCGCTTCTGTTTCCATCACCTCAGGCGTTTGAGGGCCGTCAGCAGATCAGTTTTCCCTTCTGTGTTTACTACTATAGTCCTTGCCTTCCTTTGCTGTCGCATTGACTATTGCAATTCATTGTTTGCTGGGCTCCCTAAGTTCGTTCGTCCATACAGTGTGTTCTGAACGCTCATTGCTCGTTTCCCTCGGTTTTCGCACATAACTACCTTTATGACTGATGTACTTCACTGGCTTCCTGTTGCTTCCCGCATCAAATATAAGGTCCTCCTCCTGGTCTCTAAGACTCAGCAGGGAAAAGCTCCTAAGTAGGTTACCTCTGTGACCTAATGCGTAAACCTCTCTCTGCTCTCTCTTCCCGCCCTCTTCGGTCCGCGGACCGTCTTGATATCTTTGTTCCTCGGGCTAGGACTTCGATGGCTCAGCATCGCGTTTTTGCCATCTTTGGCGTTTCTTATGGAATGACCTGCCCCGTCACTTCGTAGCAAGATATTGTTTGGGATCTCGCCCTCTTCTCGCCGCTACCTAAAGACTTTCCTTTTCCCTCGGGAAAAGGAAAGTCACGCTGGGAGAGCCTCTGAATAGGCTATATACTATGAACGGCGCTTTATAAACATATATAACATGACTAGAATATTTACCCGTCATATATGACGGCTTGATGAGTACTCCCGTCAGATCGTGTGCATAGGGAGAGGTAGTGCGGTAGGGAGAGAGGCAGAGAAACCGTAGCCCGTCTGTCTATCTGCCTGCCTCCCTCCCGCCCTAGCTCTGTCCCTCCCTCCTTCATTCATTGGCTCCGTCTATCAATCCGTCTGTCTGTCTGTCTGACCGTGCCCAGTGTTCGTGGACCTGTCCAATTTCGGCCCAGGCCCAGTAACACTCCCTAAGGCCGGTTCGGCCAGCGGTTTGTGTGCCCGTATATGTAACTGTCATTTAAATAGGCCATGGCTCAGAATTTGCCAATCAAGTAGACCGACCCAGAGCCGTACACATTATGTTGCGCCCACAGTGCTGCTTGATGCATGTGTATATGTGCATTGTGCATGTATGTATGTCTACGTATGCCTGTCAATCAAATAGGCTACGAGTCAAAGCCTCATCCAATCAAAATAGGCCTAGAGCCGCACGAATATTGGTTCCGCCCACTGCGCCTAAGCATGAGTCAGCGTTTGCCGACACACAGATGTAGGAAATTATTATATAGGATATGATATGAATTGTAGGTTGTCTCGTTGCAACAGAGCGAATTACGATCAGCCGTTGTCTGTTCTTGAACACGCCAAGAAGTAAAAGTCGTCTCTCGTCACAAAATCCTCACCAAGAAATTGAAGTCGTCTCTTGTCACAAAATCCTCACCAAGAAATTGAAGTCGTCTTTCGTCACAAAATCCTCACCAAGAAATAGAAGTCATCTCTCGTCACAAAATCCTCACCAAGAAATAGAAGTCATCTCTCGTCACAAAATCCTCACCAAGAAATAGAAGTCATCTCTCGTCACAAAATCCTCACCAAGAAATAGAAGTCGTCTCTCGTGGCAAAATCCTCACCAAGAAATTGAAGTCGTCTCTCGTCACAAAATCCTCGCCAAGAAATAGAAGTCGTCTCTCGTCACAAAATCCTCACCAAGAAATATAAGTCATCTCTCGTCACAAAATCCTCACCAAGAAATATAAGTCATCTCTCGTCACAAAATCCTCACCAAGAAATATAAGTCATCTCTCGTCACAAAATCCTCACCAAGAAATAGAAGTCATCTCTCGTCACAAAATCCTCACCAAGAAATTGAAGTCGTCTCTCGTCACAAAATCCTCACCAAGAAATTGAAGTCGTCTCTCGTCACAAAATCCTCACCAAGAAATATAAGTCATCTCTCGTCACAAAATCCTCACCAAAAAATATAAGTCATCTCTCGTCACAAAATCCTCACCAAGAAATAAAAGTCGCCTTTCGTCACGAAATCACCGACAATGCTCACCAAGAAATTGAAGTCGTCTCTCGTCACAAAATCCTCACCAAGAAATATAAGTCATCTCTCGTCACAAAATCCTCACCAAGAAATAGAAGTCATCTCTCGTCACAAAATCCTCACCAAGAAATAGAAGTCATCTCTCGTCACAAAATCCTCACCAAGAAATAGAAGTCGTCTCTCGTGGCAAAATCCTCACCAAGAAATTGAAGTCGTTTCTCGTCACAAAATCCTCGCCAAGAAATAGAAGTCGTCTCTCGTCACAAAATCCTCACCAAGAAATATAAGTCATCTCTCGTCACAAAATCCTCACCAAGAAATGTAAGTCATCTCTCGTCACAAAATCCTCACCAAGAAATATAAGTCATCTCTCGTCACAAAATCCTCACCAAGAAATAGAAGTCATCTCTCGTCACAAAATCCTCACCAAGAAATTGAAGTCGTCTCTCGTCACAAAATCCTCACCAAGAAATATAAGTCATCTCTCGTCACAAAATCCTCACCAAAAAATATAAGTCATCTCTCGTCACAAAATCCTCACCAAGAAATAAAAGTCGCCTTTCGTCACGAAATCACCGACAATGCTGGGTCTAAGTGAAACAGATGAACAAGTTTTACAAACAATGAAAGGTAAGCAAATAAAACCTGGCATTTGTATGTAAATACACCAGAAACTCCTTGCAACAAACTCAATTATAACAAGAATTCTGATATAGTGCAGCATGGACCTGGATACCAAATGTAGTTCAGCTTTAGAAAATGAGCTCATTTTAAACTGATCTTGAAGCAGTCCCTTAAGCTAGCCATGAGGCAGCCATGGGTGTGAAGTGTTAGCGACTTTATTTTCGTAGTCTCGGCATATGAGGGCGAGTGCCCAGTCCTCTCCCTTGCGCCGTCTCATCTTCCCACCGACAGGGTACGGTCACTACTCATTCTACCTGCATGAGTCGGCTAGAGGTTTCAGATGGAGCAGAAATCTCGAACCAAATTTCTGCCCTGGCAGGGATTTGAACCCCGACCTCTCGATTGACAGTCCAGCATGCTAACCACTACACTATCGAGCACCCATGACCTTGATGAAGGTGTAATTAAACTCTTTGAAGGAGTTCGCAACGCCCATAATAAACTGTCATATTTGATATCATTAGGTTACAACATGTGCGCTCGCCTGTAATTGAATGGAGGTGGAATGGGAAAAGGAACTGACGTCTCTCTGCTGAAATGGCCATTACGTCAGAAGGTCACTCTGGTGTTCCTCGACCAAAATGGAAAGGATCAACATGTCATGGATGCCTTTCTTCCGGATCCGACCAGTTCCCTACTTCATACGCCCCACAACTGAAATGAAGATTCCCAGTGGGTGCCATCTTTTCATGTCGCTTACTCAGCTGGACAATCCATTGAATGCGTTCGTAAAAGACAACAATGCTTTTTTAAATCATTGTAAAATGCAATGATTTAAACTAATTCGGGCTGTGCCATATAGGACTCAGGGCCCTGAATTGTTTACAGAACAAGGTCTGCATTCCACGCAGGCTAAAATGTTCTGCTAGAGATTGGATTGTCGGTAAGTTACCCACGGTTTTATGAAGGTCCTATGTTGAAAGTAAACTATGGAGGCTCCATCCATCCATCCTTAAAAACATCAATTTATTGATCATCCATCCATCCACCCATCAAGCTATCCATTCATTCATTCATTCATTCATAGTCCATCTATCCATTCATACATACATCTACCCAGAGTCCAATTTGTCAAGAAAGCAGGTGGGTCGGAATCTATATAAAGTATAAAAATTTACTAAGCTGCAATTAATATTTGTCGTAATTATTTAAATGTTCCATCCATCCATCCCTAAAAACATCAATTTATTGATCTTCCATCCATCCAACCAACCCACCCATCCATCCATCCATGCATCCATCCACCCATCAAGCTATTCATTCATCCATTCATAGTCCATCTATCCATTCATACATACATCAACCCAGGGTCCAATTTGTCAAAAAAGCAGGTGGGTCGGAATCTATATAAAGTATAAAAATTTACTAAGCCGCAATTAATTTTTTCGTAATTTTTTAAATGAAGTTAATGAACTTCCATAATACGTCAAGATTCTGCAATGACCAACAGTCAACTACGAAGCAAACATGATTTTAAAAACAATTGAAAGGCAGTTTTCAGTCGCAGTTTTAGCTGAAGTACAAATAGGAACAACAAACTGTACACATAAGCGTCAGATGTGACTAAATTGCACTGAAAGATGAAATACATTGCAAGATCATAACCAAAGCTTAAAAGGTGACAAGGCAGTATTGCTTGCGATTGGTCATAATGGAGTCATGTGGTGTAGGACTGTTGATAAGGAATTTGAGGGAGTAAAGCCGACCCTCCCGGGGTCTGCCAAAAGCTAGAAGCAGAGGGGTAAATAAAAGAAGCTGGGGGTCCAACCTCCGGCAAATTGGACACTGCATCCACCCATCAGGTCATTCATTCATTCATCCACCCACCCGTGACCCATCATCCATCCATCTAACAATTCATTCACTCATAAAGTAATTCAGTCGTCCATTCATCCATCCCTACATCCACCCAAGTCATTCATTCATTCATTCATTCATTCATCCATTCATCCATCCACCACGCACCCATCAACTGGTTTCTCTGTCCGTCTATCCATCCACCCATCCATCCATCTGTCCATCAATCTGCGTCCATCCACCCATCCGTCCTTTCATCTATTCTCCATTAGTCCATCGAAGTAACTTGAGGGAAATCCTATCTGAACATCTAAACCCTGCCCAGGATCGAAAGTGAACTGAAGTTCCATCCATCTACCCACCCATCTATCCTCACCTCCATCTATTCATCCGTCTGTCCATCCACCAAACAGCATCAGCTACCTGTAGGACCATTCAGTCATTTATCCATTCATCTACTCATCCATCTCTACATCCATCCAACCATCAAGTCATTCATTCATTTATTCATCCAGCCATCGATCCTTATACCCATTCAGAGGCGTAGCTAACGGGTGTGGGGGTGTACATATGTCCCCGGGCGCCAAAAGAAGGAGGCGCCAAAATGACGGTTTAAATAAATAGTTTTACTCAATTTTTCTGCAATTTTAACTAATTTATCCCAAATACATTTATAAGATTTAATTTTGGCGCCCCAAAACTATCCATTTATATTGTATTGTATTCGGATATTTATAAAGCGCTTCTAGCGGGAGGGCCATTCAGAAGCGCTCCCAGTGCGAGAGACCCCGAGAGAAAAGCAAGTTTTAAGAAAGGCAAAAGAGGAATAGACGTTACCTGAGAGAATAGAAGAACGAACGGACAGAGGAAACTCATTCCAAAGAGCAGGGCCAATGGAAGCAAAGACATACATTGAGCCAGAGAAGTCCTGACACGGGGAACGAGGAGGTCCAAACGGTCAGAAGAACGAAGAGGACGGAGAGAAGCAGCAGAGTGAGGGCGATGAATTAAGTCACATAAATATTTTGGAGCGAAACCAAGTTGAGCCTTAGAGACAAGGATGAGGACCTTGAATTGGATGCGGGCAGAAAGCGGGAGCCAGTGGAGTTCTGCTGCCATAAAGGTTGTGATATGAGAGAATCGAGGAAGACGGGCAATTAATCTAGCAGCAGCATTGAGAACGGACTGAAGAGGAGCAAGAAGGACTTTAGGAAGACCAATGAGGAGGGAATCGCAGTAGTCAAGTCTAGAGCAGACAAATGCATGGACAATCGAAGTGAATATGGGAGATGAGACAGAGCGACGAATAGCCCTAAGGCGCCTTAGGTGAAAGTAGGAAGTGCGGGTGAGTTTGTAACTGTGTTCAGTAAAGGTGAGAGAATTGTCCAGGGTCACTCCTAGATTGCGAACGCTAGACGAGAAAGTTAAAAGCGGAAACCTTTGAGAAAGCATACCAAAGTCAAGTTTCTGAAGTTGCTGAGGAGTGCCAAACCAGATAAATTAGGTTTTGGACAAGTTGAGGGAGAGGCGATTGGAAGACATGCAGGTATGGAGGTCATGAGAAAGAGCTTCGATGCGCTCAGCAAGAAGAAGTTGAGGGGAAGGAGGCCCATGAACATAATTATGCCTGGACATCATCAGCAAAGAGCCCCATATCCTCATTACTTACAAACCTGTTGTCATGTATGATTTTGGCGTCCCATTGAGCACTAAGGGTCACCATATGCAATCCGTATTTTTTAAATTTTATTTCATAAAAATTTAAATTGCCATTCGATATACATGGAAAATGTTAAATAAATAAAGCAGGAAGGGGGCGCAAATGTCATAATTCGTCCCCGGGTGCAAAATATCCTAGCTACGCCGCTGCACCCATTCACCTATCAAGTCATTCATTCATCCACCCATCCACCCACTCTGTGTGAAGATTGAAGTCGTATACCTAAAGACCGACACCCAGTCTGAAGATCCAAGCCCTAGAATGCCTCAAAGGAGAAAATCTTTGGGCTGTGCTGTTATGTTCGAATGCTTGGCATAAAACGCAAACGGCCGACCGGTTTAACGCTTTTCGATCATATCTTCCATTTCGTAAAGCGTGGAAAGTATGGATAAGGGCGATCAGGAGACACACACCAAACTGCCAGTCCTGATACACAAAGAGCAGAGAAATAGTCTACCCGGAACAGTTATATTGTGACAGCGCTGGTGGCTTTCAAATTGGCGAAAGTCTTGAGCATTGGGATTAGTAAAGCGTAGAAATGGAGGAAAATTCCTTTACCTTTCGTCATACTTTTTCTGAGTTCCTTGGGAAATTATCGAGAATATCTTATGCGGTACTTGTTTTAGTGCACTTGACTTGCAGTGTGCACTGTTCTTTCCCTAAATTACCCTTCTCCTAAAAAACGGGACGTAATTATTTGCAATATGTGGTGTGCTTCGAATCGAGGGCTCTGGGCATGGGTTGATGCCTTCTGTGTCACCTGGGTGGTTGTAAAAGGTCTAGAAATTCTTGGGGCTTCAAACCATCTGAATTCCAGTGCCTGAATTATTTATGCGTACCGAAGGCTTTAGTTTTAATCTTAGTTATAATATGACGTAACTCTAGATACTGTTATAGCAACATTATGGCAGTTTGGCGTTTCTCTCCTGATGGCCATTATCCATAGATTTCCATGCCTTATGAAAGGGAAAATACACATTTTGGCGCTTCTCTCCTGATTGCTCTTCTCCAGAGGCGTAGCTAAGGGGTGCAGAGGGACATGTGTCCCCGGAGCCAAAGGAAGGGGGTGCTAAAATGAGGGCTAAAATGAGTAATTATACTCTTAATTTTGATGCAGTTTTAACTAATTTATCCCAAATAAATTTATAAGATTGAATTTGGGCGCCCAAATATATCCAGTTATATATCTTCATTACTTACAAACCAGTTGTCGGGTATGATTTTGACACCCCATTGAGCACTATGGGACACCATGTACTAGATGTATTTTTCATATTTTATTTCATTAAAATTTAAATTGCCATTCAATATATTTGGAAAATGTGAAATAAATAAAACAGGAAGGGGCGCCAATTTCATAGTTCGTCCTCAGGCGCAAGCTTTCTGATCTTCGCCGCTGCCCTTATCCGTAGCTTTCCACACTTTATGCGTTTTATGCCAAGCATTCGAACATTATTATTATTATTATTTTTAACGCGCTCAAAGTCACACAGAAATGCGAATCTGAGGCGTGGTTAGTCAGTCGTCAGGTGAAGTGCAGTTTGATACCCAGATGCTTGAAGCCCATTGAGATAATTATATTGAGTTTTTAGGGGTTACTTGAAAGAAGAAAAGGAGTTCGAGCAACGGATAAACATTGGCAGTCTGATTCCATTTCTTGAGAGCAGCAACACTGAATGCATGAGAGCCCATGACAGAGCCGCATCTAGGTTCGACCATACCCGAAGATCGCAGTCTGTGATGTGGAATGTACGAAGAAGCGGTTGAAGGTAATTGTAATCTCAAGATTTGTACAGCGTCCCAAAAGCGGAGTCACGGTATACACGGTATAGCCAGCTTATTCAAATGCGCGCGCTTTGTCAAAACTAAATCGATAGGCAGGTAGGGTCAAAATTGGTTCCAGCTCAAGATCCAAAGGGTCAGGCAGGCAGACAGTCAGACAGTTAAGGTGGATGGTGTTTAGAATTGAAGTGGCGAGAGAGTTACGGGAAGAGGGGAATCAGGAGAGGGTTTGTGAAAGGGCAGTGTTTTCAGTTTTGAGTGAAAGACCTGTGGAGAGATAGCAAGAGGTGAGGATTTGGTGAGTTCTGCCGGAAGATGGATCGTTGTAATGTTGTGCTATGGAGTAGGTAGTATGTTAAGACATGTGCTGCCCGGCTGGTTGGTCGCATCCCTAAGTTTGGCCTGGTCTCGGAGTACATTCGGGAGGTGCTCCACTGGCTTCCCTATACGCAGCGCATTACTTAGCAGTGCATATAGAGAAGGATCCGATTGAACAGTACCAATACCCACTTGCTGAGACCGATAGCAGAGGTAAGAAGCTAGCCAGCTTAAGGCAGCCCGAATGACACCGAAGCTTTAACTGGAGTCTAGAAAGCAGTAGCTGGTGGTCGACAGTGTCAAGTGCAGTACTAAGGTCAAGGCTTACTGAGTGGCACGCTTTTCCTTTATCAATAGACGAGAAAATGTTGTCCAGCGTAAAAGCGAGAGCAGTTTAAGTGGAGTAACATTCACGTACGGTAACACAACAGCACAGCCAAAGATTTTCTCTTTTGAGGCATTGGATCTTCAGGTGAAGGACTTCAATCTTCAGGGTGGATGGAAGGATGAACGAATGATTTGATGGGTGAATGGGTGTAAAGATAGATGGATGAATAAACGAATGAATGACTTGATGGATGATGGATGTAGGGATGATTGAGTGGATGAATGGATGAATGACTGGATGGTCTGGCGGGGGGTTGCTGCTGCTTGGTGAATGAATAGATAGATGAATGGATGGATGGTGGATGGATGGATGAGTGAGTGGATTGATGGAGCTTCTGTTCGCTTTCGATCTTAGGGCAGGGTTCAGATGTTCAGATAGGATTTCCATCTCAGGTTACTTCAATGGACTAATGGATGAATCGATGAATGGATGGATGGATGATGGATGGACGTAGATTGATGGATAGATGGATGGATGATGGATGGATACACGGACATAGAGGAACCAGTTGGTTTGTGCGTGTGTGGATGAATGATTGAATGGATGAATAAATGGATGAATGAATGACTTGATGTGTGGATGGATGTAGGGATGGATGGATGAATGGGCGATCGATTGAATTACTTGATGAGTGAATGAATTGATTGATGGATCGGTGGTGGGTGGGTGCATGGTTGGATGAATGAATGAATGACGTTATTGATGGGTGGATGGCTTATATTCTTGAAATTTCTGTTCTGTATGGGCCCTGTGTGTGTGTGTGTGTGTGTGTGTGTGTGTGTGTGTGTGTGTGTGTGTGTGTGTGTGTGTGTGTGTGTGTGTGTGTGTGTGTGTGTGTGTGTGTGTGTGTGTGTGTGTGTGTGTGTGTGTGTGTGTGTGTGTGTGTGTGTGTGTGTGTGTGTGTGTGTGTGTGTGTGTGTGTGTGTGTGTGTGTGTGTGTGTGTGTGTGTGTGTGTGTGTGTGTGTGTGTGTGTGTGTGTGTGTGTGTGTGTGTGTGTGTGTGTGTGTGTGTGTGTGTGTGTGTGTGTGTGTGTGTGTGTGTGTGTGTGTGTGTGTGTGTGTGTGTGTGTGTGTGTGTGTGTGTGTGTGTGTGTGTGTGTGTGTGTGTGTGTGTGTGAATGGGGCCCATACAGAACAGAAATTTCAAGAATATAAGCTATAAAAATTGATGAAATTGCGCGGATGCAGATTGGAGAGTGTATGTAACGATATGAGCATGGCTTGTTACCATCAGCATACAATAAATTCACCTTCATTCACACCAAATAAGAAACTTACGTCCCTTTTACCAGCCCTGTGCTCATACGAATACCCGGCTATTCTCCGTGCGATGTACTGGGATGGATGGATATGGAACGAAATACCACCTCGACAGTTACCTATAGCCTATGGTCGTTTAAGCGTAAATTACGATCCTTTATGATCGAGGGACACAGTTGGGTTATGTTTCCCTATACTCGAGGGACATAACTAATACGCCCAAAGAAAGAAAGATTTAACAATTGTAACGTATATTATAGGGGTCCACCGGTAACCGGCTCGGATACTCGGCTCGGCCGGTAATCCCGTTTCCGGAAGTATTCGCCTCGGCAAATACTGTAGACGCAAATACTTGCAAAATATTTGTTTCTTTCAGAACTTATTTAATAAACTGTTAACAATAAGCACCGTGAACGGCGCTAGGAAATTCTTAAAGATAGATTAGGCAGACAGAAATTTTCCAAAAATGGCGTCGTATATTCTAGCGCTATTTTCGGTTCAGTCCTCTATAATCTAGCCTATGAACACAAATTCATTTTGATAATTTTTCATTACATGAAAATGTGAAGCTTCGCATATGGAACAAATGGTACCCGGTTCGTTACCGGTTCGTTACCGGATCCGGCAAAAATACATTCCAAATACTCGGATTCGGTTACCGGCGGAAAATGTCTTACCGGTGGACCCCTAGTATATTATCATAGTCTCAAGGTGCGATGTCGAGTTTTGTTAGTTAAGTTTAATTCTCAGTGTTATAGGCCTATGCTATATTTTTAATATTATTAAACCATGCGGTTTAGTAGGGGCCTAATGTGCCAAGTTTTGTTAGTTAAGTCTAATATCTCAATGTTATATGCTGTATGTTTAATATTACTAAACCGCATGGTTTAATATTTCAGTTGTCTGTTTACTAATCCTAGATCGACTGCTCTCATCTAACTGTATTACTACTCTGGTCGCGAGGCCTATGACCCCTTTTGGGTCTCCTGACGTGTAGCCATATCTTGTTATTCGAAAAAACGTTGCGTGTATCGTTTGTCCTCTTATGTTTGGTTACCGAAATAAATTGAATTGATTTGAATTGAATTTGTGGATGGATGGAGGAATGACAAATGGATGCATAAATGAATGATTTAGTGCAGGGGTGGGAAACCTTTTCTTGCACACGTGCCACTACAAGTTTTGGTAAGCATATGAGGCAGGCCGGCCCCAAGTGATTTTCCTCAGCGCCTCGAAAGAAAATACAAATGTTTCAGTTATATTTTTACAAAAGTCGAAAAACAGGTACCAATAGGCAGTCTTGTTGTCAAGACCTTAAACCTCAAGACCAAGACCAAGACCTTGAACCTCAAGACCAAGACCAAGACCTTGAACCTCAAGACCAAGACCAAGACCAAGACCTTGAACCTCGAGACCAAGACCAAGACCAAGACCTTGAACCTCAAGACCAAGACCAAGACCCAAAAAATCGCAATCAGGTCAAGACTTCTAAATTGTCACAACGGAATATTCGCTATTTTAATGAAAACATGAGTCTGTTATTTTATTCAAGCAAATTAACTTTAAATGCAAACTGCGGAGAAATCCGAATTTGTATTCAAAAGTCCTTCATGCAAACTATTATTCCAAATGCCTTTTGTATTTTATAAAAACCAATTCGCGCAGAATTTTCTGACCAAGACGTGCTTGGTGGGCCTCATAAAAATTCCGCCATGTGAAAAAATAGGTTCTACAGGTGCTGAAGTCGCTGACACACACACACACACACACACACACACACACACACACACACACACACACACACACACACACACACACACACACACACACACACACACACACACACACACACACACACACACACACACACACACACACACACACACACACACACACACACACACACACACACACACACACACACACACACACACACACACACACACACACACACACACACACACACACACACACACACACACACACACACACACACACACACACACACACACACACACACACACACACACACACACACACACACACACACACACACACACACACACACACACACACACACACACACACACACACACACACAGAAGCTTTTCAAGCACTGGATGTAAATGTACAGATAATGAGCCTTTTGAAGGTTTGTCTGATACAGAATAACTGTTGCTGCTGCCAATGGGTTTTCCTGACCAACAAGACGTATCCATCCATAGATATTGGTCGTATGATGCAAGCAGGCTTGATACAGAATTCTTGAGTTCTGTTAAATGACTGCTCATATTGACAGCCGGTCTTGGTCTTGGTCTTGCGAGACCAAGACCAAGACCTTGAACCTCAAGACCAAGACCAAGACCAAGACCTTGAACCTCAAGACCAAGACCAAGACCAAGACCTTGAACCTCAAGACCAAGACCAAGACCAAGACTTTTAAAAACGAACTCGAGTGCACTCGAGACCAAGACCTTGGTCTCGAGGACAACAAGACTGCCAATAGGTCACTTTAACTGATCAGCGACCATCGAGTGATGTCCTTTACATTATTATGACAGCGCTAGGCCTAGGCCTATATCAAGTAATCAGAATGCACTGTAGGCCTAGTCTCTTTCCATGCTGTTGGTTCAGAGTCTTTAGCGTAGAAAATTATGGACTTCTTTCAAGCTTGGTAGATATATTGTATGGCTTTTCTCCAGTGCGAGTTTGTAATGTGCTGTTTTAAGATAATATTCGCGCGATTGCCTAGAGGGTATAGTCTGCTAGACTATTTACCGAGAAGTCGGGGGTTCAGAGTCCCATCGCGGCAGGAAGATGCTTCAAAACATCTGATCGTAATCGTAATGGTAATCTCGGCATTTTAAAAGCGCTACTTAAAAGCTCAGTGAAGGGCGCTACGTGCGCATTCTCGAGCACAGCAGCGTATCGGAGGGGTTGCAGTTCCGTCTTAGCAGCACCGTAGGTCCTGGGCAAAACAATGCGCATCCGCGCGTGCAGGTCACGCGCACGCAATAATTAGAACGATCTCCCCTCTGAGTTCCGCAGATTCTCGATTCCTCCATCATCGTTCCAACCCGTCTTCCATCCTCCTCTATCACCCCCGGGCTTTCCACTCAAAACTGGTCTCATCGTTTCAAGAACTCCTACCCTGACTTAGGCTATATGATCCACCGCCTTCCAATTCTTCTCGCCCTAAACGATACCCGCCTTAATTGCTGCTCTGCCTTCTCTCTTGATCTGCCCCGGACTCAGACTGCCTTTAGCACAGGCGTAGACTCGGGCGGTGGGGGGAAGCCGGGGCACGTGGGCTGTACACCCAATGCAACAAGTGTAGAATGAATAACCAACCCCCCCCAGTATTTTGCACAAGTTTACGCCAGTGGCCTCTATTGCAACAGCTGGTACTATTGATTCCTGTAGTAGTTTTGTCCAATTTTTAAACATAGGGCCTACGGCAAAACTTTTAGCAGTGTCGTTGACTCAAGTGTTAATAAGGGAAAAGCTCATGCTCAGATGTTCAGCTTTCTCGATTCGCAGAAAAACAAACGCAGAAAGTCGAGATCAATTGAGCTCATTGTGTGAACGTGGAACGCACCGAAAGCAGTGTTTGTGAACGATCTCTCCTCTGGGCGTCTCCGCATTGCTTATTATGTTTCCGACATGCTCCTTTTGTCCATTAAGAGACTTAATTGTGCACAAGTTTATCCTAGTGGCTGCCGGATTGTTGACGTGTCGATAACATCTTCACCGCAACAGACGTTCCGAACATTTTCATTACAGACAATAAACACAAAGCCTTCCGTATCGTCACCACAATCATATGAATAATCACCTTCATCGGAATTATCAGTCAACATCGTCGTCGTCATCATCATCATCATCATCGCTTCTGGATGACCCCGTGTAACCCTAGGCTCAACGCTGTCCATATAGTTACAGAAGGCAGGTCAAACTTCTGCACATAATAGTGTATCATAACTGCACAGTAAAGAGGCCATATCAACGTCAATGGTAGCAGACAGGAGGAATTTCTGGCATAGGCGTAATTTGTGGGGGGTACGAGGGGTACCGGTACCCCCACTTTTTGGACTGGGGGTACCGTACCCCCCACTTTTTGAACAATACCAAGCAATATTTTATTATTATGCCTTCCCAGAGATCGCAGTCTCAGCCTCGCTTCGTGTATGTTAGAAATTGGTACCCCCCACTTTTTAGACCAATTAAGTTACGCCCCTGATTTCTGGTATAGTGTATACTATAAGCTTAGACATTGAGAAAATATGACTAGGCCTAGACGAGAATCAAACGTATGTTTCTAACATTAACACTGGTGTAAAGTCAACAAACAGGACTAATGACTTGCAAACTAATCTGTTTTAGGAAATTAACTAAACCCATACATTGAATATATTTGAAGAAATATTTCTGTGGAGCATCACAGTAGTGATAATAACATAATGGTAATGTTGTGATGATAACATAATAGGCCTAATAATGTTCCATAAAATCCTCAATTTCAAACATTTTGTAACACATTCCACGTCCATATGGTCTAAAAATTAAATAATAACATCAGACATTACTCTAGAACAGCTCCATAAAATCGTTTTCAACTGGACTATGATGCGTCCTCTGCTTAGGATGATCTTGCAAGATTTCTGTAGTTGACATCTGTTTTCCATCAACACAGCTCTCATAGTCCAGGGGTTCAAGTTTTTTTATTGTACCACCAGGTAAAAAAAATCGAATGTTGGCATACCACCAGCAAAGGTAAGATCAAAAACAATATGCGAGCACGAAGTACCATTGCAATTAGCGTAGGACGGTAGGTAGACAAATTAAAAAATTAATATATAATTTTAAGAATGAAATGTTTTTGAATTTTTCGCGGACCACTTAGCGACACCTTGGGGTACCACTAGTGATACGCGTACCACCGTTTGAAAACCGCTGTCATAGTCTATGTACTGAATCTCTTACATAAAGTGCTTGCATGGCATATTTGTGCCACGTTCGGCACAACAAAATCATAGAATTCACTCTCATATAATTTTTTACCAGTATGGGATCTTGCATGGTAGACGAGACACTCACTCTGTGCAATGCCACATCAAATAAATTACACTTGTGACTTTTGACAGATGTGTCTGCTTGACTGCATTTTGAGAGTGTCACTCCGAGTAAATGCTTTGTGACATAAAGTGCATTTGTATAGTTTTTTCTCCATTGTGGATGCATGCATGGCGTTTCTGAGGACATGTCTCTGTAAATGCTTTTTGACATACATTGCATGTGTATATTTTTACTCCAGTGTAGTTTCTTGCAAGGCATTTGAGAGCACCACTGTGTGCAATTCGCTTGTGACATAAACAACTTTTGTATGGCTTTCGCTGGTGTGGGTTCTTATATGGTGATCTAGGACACGCTTCTGTGCAAATTCTTTGTGACATACATTGCACATAAATGTTGTTTCTCCAGTGTGGGCTTTTCTATGGCGTTCCAGGATAGTATTCCATGCAAATTCTTTGTGACATAAATTACACTTGTATGCTTTTTCTCCAGTGTGGGTTCTTTTATGGCATTTCAGATTAGACTTCGCTACAAATGCTTTGTGACAAAAATTGCACAAATATGGTTTTTCTCCAGTGTGAGTTCTTCTGTGGCATTTCAGAGTAGTCTTCTCTGCAAATGCTTTGTGACATAAATTGCACAAGTATGGCTTTTCTCCAGTGTGGGTTTTTGTATGCTGGTCTAGTACACTCTTTCGTGCAAATGCTTTGGAACATAAATTGCACAAGTATGGTTTTTCTCCAGTGTGGGTACTTTTATGGTATTCCAGAGAAGTCTTCTGTGCAAATTCTTTGTGACATAAACTGCACTTGTATGGTTTTACTCCAGTGTGGGTTCTTTTATGGTATTCCAGAGTTGCCTTCTGTGCAAATGATTTGTGACATAACTTGCACATGTACGGCTTTTCTCCCGTGTGGGTGTTTGTATGCTGGTCTAGTACACTCTTTCGTGCAAATGCCTTGGAACATAAATTGCACAAGTATGGTTTTTCACCAGTGTGGGTACTTTTATGGTATTCCAGAGAAGTCTTCTGTACAAATTCTTTGTGACATAAACTGCACTTGTATGGTTTTACTCCAGAGTGGGTTCTTTTATGGTATTCCAGAGTTGCCTTCTGTGCAAATGATTTGTGACATAACTTGCACATGTACGGCTTTTCTCCAGTGTGGGTTTTTGTATGGTGGTCTAGAACATTCTTCTGTATAAATGATTTGTGACATAAATTGCACATGTATGGTTTTTCTCCAGTGTGGGTTTTTTTATGGCGTTCCAGATGATTGTTCTGTGCAAATTCTTTGTGACATAAATTACACTTGTATGGTTTTTCTCCAGTGTGGGTTCTTTTATGGATTTTCAGACTGGATTTCCATGAAAACATTTTGTTACAAAAATCACAAATGTATGTGTTTGGTTTGTTGTGACTTCTTGCTTGCATCTTGAGATCTTGAACACAGCCCAGAATATTGGACTTATTTATAGGTCGAATTATAACTGCTTTTCCATGTTTTTGCAAACCTATCATGAATTAGAAAATGCAATTGTTGAAATAAAATTATTGTTCAAAGGAAGAGGGGATGCAATAGGAAACTGAAGACATAGAATAATAAAACCATAAAATATTCCTAATCCAAAGTCATGAACTAAAAATATGCAGAAATGTCACAAGGATGATAGTAAAGGTGCATCTTACGTGTTACTGAAGAAATGACTTAAACACTGGAAACATTTTTCTGTAACCATCTGTAAATCTGAGACCACTGAACTGATATTTGAAAGTTTTCTCACCCTTTCTAAATCTGTGATCATGCTTCCAAGATAATTTATTACGGTGATAAAAATTTTGAATTTAGGGAGTCTAGCAATACAAATTCATGATGGAATAAGATTGTTTCCCTGTTCTTAAACAAAAAAATATGGCAAAGAAAGATCAGGAAGCTAGAGTAGCCACTTTGAGATCTTGATAATACAATAATTGGAAAAATTAATAACCATGATCCTAGACATAAAACAGCATAAAACAAACGAAAATATTCTGCATAAGGCGGACGAGGAATGCTCTTCTATTGCAAATACACCAGAAAGACACAGGAAGTGGATTAGTCACATACCCTACTGAGAACTATCATAGAGAAAAGAATAGGAAAAAGAGAACAAGAGAAAGGCCTAGATGGATGCTGCTGGACTGGGTGATGGTGGATAGATAGAGTAAACTGAAGGAGCAAGCCCAGCATTGAGAGGGGGAGGAGCCATTGAACGTTTGAACATGCCCAAAGGCAGAGAACTCAAAGAACAAGATCCTTGCCAAATCTAAAGCCTGTTTTGAGTCCCAGTGTGATATAGAACAAAAGCAGTGCACTGTACACATAGTTTGCTGTAGTGGGTCCCACGATCTGGAATGACCTGCCCCCTGTGCTCAGGGCCAAACTAATGACTGGCTTTTCCTCATCGGTGTCGCGTTCCCTAAAGGTATTTCTGTTTCCCCGGGGTTCTGTGCTGAGAGCGCCTCTGAATAGTTATTCTGCGGGCAAAACTGGGAACGGCGGTCCCAAATTCAGAAATATGTATTTTCGTCACAGACACAGTCAAATACAGTTAAGGCTTCATTTATTTACTTATTTATTTATTTATTTATTTATTTACTTACTTACCAGCTTTTCCGTCTTTTTTACGTCGTTGATTACGTCATTGCAGTCGTCGTAAATATTGACCAAAACGTTTTCAAATTTTACACATATAAAACAGTTAAAATGGCCGGTAGACCGCAAGCACCGCGAAGCATTACAAACGTTGTGTTGACGAGAAACCAATTGCAGTTATTTGACTGTACACCACGTGAAATTTATGCAGTTATGAACGATCCAATGGAATGGCTTCAGTGGCTCGCTGAACATAGGCTGATAGTGATACGGAACACTAATGACTGTGGCGTTTGTCAAATGCCAATGGCATTGGTCAGACGTGGTGACTGGTGAGTCGCCTGAATTGTTCTCGTGGAAATGTCGGGGTTGTATACACCAGAACAAGTGTGCGAACAGGTTCGTTTTTTGCGCATTGCGTTCTAAGCATTGACAAGGTCGTAATGATGATGTACTACTGGAGTCATGAAGTGCAGGCGAGACATGTAATGTCGTTTGAAGGAAATGTCGACTGGCATATTATGGTTGATTATAACAATTTCTTCCGCGTTGAGTGTGAAAATTGGCTCAACGCTCAACAGGTTTATCTTGGCGGCTTCGACGCAAATGGTCTGCCTATGTTCGTGGAAGTGGGCGAGACTTATTACTTCCACAGGAAATACCACAGGGGAAGGCGTCGACGCGGAACTTGGGTTGTTGGACTTGTGGAACGCGGAAGTGGCCGATGCTGGCTTCAAATCGTTAACCGACGTGATGCACAGACACTGGAACCTATCATTACTGCTCACGTTCTACCTGGTTCAGTCATTGTCACCGACGCCTGGGCTGCGTACGGTAATGTTTCAACGATAAACAATGGTGTCTATGATCATCAGGTTGTTGTACATGCACAACATTTCGTAGATCCTGTGCATTCTGACATCCACACTCAAACAATAGAGGGGCTTTGGATGCATGCTAAGAGAAAACTCAGGAACCAAAGTGGAACCAGCAGGAACTTGTTTCCACGTTACCTTGCGGAATTTCAGTGGCGACATTCGCATAAAGCACATGTTTACGGGCAGTACCTGAAGCTGCTAAGCAGTGTTTTAGTTGTCCAAAAACAACTGGGGGGTCAGAAATTTGCCGATTACCAAATCACATAATAACATAGACCAAACACCAGTTTTTTGTAGTAAAGTAACCCCCCAACATATTTTCAGTTACTTAGCTGAGGGGGTTGGAAAGAGAACTGGGGGGTTGAACACCCCCCCAACCCCCCCGACAACTAAAACACTGCTGCTAAGTGACAACTATGCTATATGATTGCTATATGATTGCAAACTCGTGAACTGTGTATGTTACGAAAAACACATTTTTCAATATGTCTGTATAGTATCGTTCATTCATGTAACGTCTGTGACGAAAATACCTATTTCTGAATTTGGGACCGCCGTTCCCAGTTTTGCCCAATAGTTGTTTCATTAGATTACATCTATGAATTTTTTAATTGCCAAAAAAATATTGCTTTTCGCTAAAATTTACAAATTTACAAAGTCTAAAACTTTGAAAAGGATGCCATTTATAACTTTAAGTCACTGCGATAAAAGAGATAAGGTTTTTTCCACAGAAGCTATCTCTATACCTTTTGACAGATCTGTAATTAGTCCATATAATTTCACACAGACTGCAAAACAATTACGGAAAACGGCAAGATCTTGAAATCAGCACATGACTTCATATTAGATAACCGGCGTGGTTGTTTCGCTGAATTAAATGTAACTATATATATGAATACGCATATTATAATAGTTATTACTTTTATTACTTAGGGCCTACATATTATATATGGACTCCTTAGCTTAGATATAGAACGATATATACTTTACCAGCAAATACATGCAGCAAATAGCCTACATGCAGCACGCGAAATTAACGTTTCAAAAGTAGTATAATAACGAAAAGAGTAATTATGATTCGTTTTCTTTATGAAGTCAATAACTTAGGTTCCAACCGTTTCACAAAATGGCGTTCCAAAATGCGAATCGTAATAGAAATCATAAACTCCAAACTTATATAGCGCCACTCGTAAACCAAGTGCAGGGCACCAGCTTATTCATGAGCAATGCGCAAAGTCGGGGTGCAGAGGTGGCGATCCCGAGGAACGAGTGGGACAAGTCCACATCTCTTGTTAAATAATTGCCAGATGGAAATTTGACCACTGACGTAAGGCAGCTGACACGTTGCCACCAATAACTAAAAAAAAATTGATGAGTTTTGTTTATTATTATTCTGTGTATATTGTAGGGCTGTACCGAATAGGTGACTATCACTATTCGGCCGAATACGAATAATTGGACTGAATACGAATAATTGGACTAACTATTCGGCCGAATACGAATACGAATAGTATACAAAATAGGTCTGCCGACAACATTCAAAAATATGTTAACGTTCACTCACTGTACACAAAGAATGAGAATTCTGAAACTGCGATACCGCGGTCCAGGCAGTAGGCAACGCCTGGCTGCAACCACAGCATATATTGAGCCCGCAAATAGAATCCTGCGTACTGAATCCTGCGTACTGCTGCCCGCCTTGTAGGCCGCATCCCAAAGTTTGGCAGAGTGTCTGCGTATATGAGGGATGTCCTCCACTGGCTCCCTACCCACAGCGCATCACTTACCGAATCTCTGCCTTGGTCCGGCGGTGCTTTGAAGGCTTGGCTCCTCCATACCTGCAGGAGCTCTGCTGTCCCACCCAGTGCATATTTTAAGGCATTTTTACTACTGGGACAAAATTGGAACAATTTTTTTCTACCACTTCATCTCAGAAAAATATCCCTTTCATCTGCGAAAAAAGTTGATGACCTTTTTTTTTAGTCCTTCGCCTCTATTTTCAACTTTTTCTTACTTTCTTACTGGTTTTTCCCCCCTTTTCCCACTTTTTCCTCCCCGCTTTCCTTTCCACCAATAATTCATCTAAAAAATTTCGATTTAATCTCCCAAAAAACCTGATGACCTTTTTTTTTAGTCATCACCTTCTTTTACAACTTATAACAAGGGGTCATTCAACCATGATGTCATACCTTTCTCATTTTACTACTGGGACAAATCTTTAAATTCTTGCAACATTTGTCCCACTAGTTGCACTTTATACATACATTACTTGGGACAAATCACTCTGACTACTGGGACAAATCCTAAGACTACTGGGACATTTGTCCCACTAGTTATACAGTTAAAATATGCCCTGGTCCCACCTCATGCTCGCAGCGCCGTTGCTCTCTCTGCTCAGCTGCGCATGCTGAACTTATTGTTCCCCGGGCGCGGACAGCCATACGGCAGCGCCGTGCCTTCTCTGTGGCTGCCCCATGACCTGGAATGGACTTCATACCAAGCTCCGTCAAATACCGATTGGTCATTTCACCCTGTTTCTTACTGTCCTCAAAACTGTGTTGTTTGACCGTGGTTGGGCTGGGAGTGCTCCTGAGTAGGCAATCTTGAAGGGGCGCTATATAAAACTACTTTAATAATAATAATAATAATAATAATAATAATAATAATAATAATAATAATAATAATAATAATAATAATAATAATAATATAGTTTTTACTAGAGTATTTGCCCGTCATAATATGACGGGAGTGTAGGCCTATATAATTATGTCGTTGGTTAAAATGGTCTGATCGCCGTCGTCAAGACGGTAGTACCCGGAGTCAGTCGCTAAGGAGTTATCGACTGACTTGATGAGTTAGCGACTGACTTAGCGACTCAGTCGACTAAGTCGCATGCTTATCGACTGACTAAGTCGCTTAGACTTATCGACTGACTTTGCGACTTGCTATCGACTTTTCAGGTTATCAGGTAGGCCTATGTCTGTTGGACATACATGAATACCTAACAATATAATGCATTTTACCGCATACTGTACTGACCGTGCCATCATTTCCGTGGGCATTATATAGAACCCAAATGAGCTCTATATGGGTCCAATAGGGGAATGTTGGCTTCAATTCACGTGGGCATGTTGATAGAGGACAGACTGATGACTGTGAAAATCAATGATAATGTGAATTCCTGAAATTGGGCACTTGATAACTCGAATGAAGCGAGGAGGATTTATAGCAGTACCGGATACCCGATCTTACGGCCAACCAGTTGGCCGAAACTACTGATGCGTGTCTCTTTCAGGCATTAGTAGAGAACGAGAATCATGTACTCCGGCACTTATTTCCCCTCTTCGTAATTATCAACACCATTTTCACTAAATTCACTTTACCAGAAAAATATAACAACA
Organism: Allolobophora icterica; assembly: GCA_963556255.1. NCBI lineage: Eukaryota > Metazoa > Annelida > Clitellata > Crassiclitellata > Lumbricidae > Allolobophora > Allolobophora icterica. Next base: position 60,926,983 of record OY744609.1, on the reverse strand, counting down.
ACTAGACTAATAGAGCAAACTCTTTCTCTCATAATATACCAAGTTGTTTTCCTCAGTAAACGAATATTGTACTGTATTGTATTTTAAGTGTTGTCTTCGTTAAATCGAAACTTGGAAACCGCGAATAAAATAACCAGCAAAATATTAATTATTCGAAGTCGCTAGCAGTCGATAGCTTAGCGACTGGTTTCGACTTGAGGGCTTAGCGGCGGCGGCGGCGGCGGATGGCGGCGGATGGCGGCGGCGCCGGGGACTACAAGACGGCAGTACTGACGTCACAGACGGTTTCTGTTTCACAATAGAACAGAAACCGTTTGTGACGTAGCGTCCTCCGACAGACACACGCTCTATGGATATTGTATGTATAGATGTTAATGAGAGAGTTACTTCGGTCCACTCGCTATAGCAGCCGCATATGCAGAAACATGTCAGATGACCAAAATTCATATTCGGTCCGACCGCTACTATTCGGCCGAATACCGAATAGCTATTTGGCCCACTATTCGGCCCTGAAGCGAATACGAAGCGATTTTTCGGTCACTGCGGTACAGCCCTAGTATATTATTTCGCACTATGTTACTAACTAATAAAACTCAATTAGGCCTAACTTTAGATTTGAATTAGTTTGCATGTGATTATACAATTTGATGAAAATAATATATCTACACGCCGTTACAAAGTGCCTGCCCCTTTTTAACGCATTTTTCATGCACAAAAGAGGTTAAAAAAAATTATGAATAAAAGTGTCTCCCTCTGTCAGACAAGATCGCCATCTCTGCATATGTTAGGACATTTGTAGCCCATAAATTATGTGACTAATGTGATGAGTCCTTCATAAGTCTTCCACATGACGTTACCGTTGGGTAGCAAGATGTTATGTAGTTTTATCCAGTGAGAATGTTGCTTTTATTATTAAATCCCCACCAGCCAAAATGTCTATATAGGCTTACGTTTTGCGAAAGAATACAGACAAACCTTATTGGCTGCTGTTCTGAATTGTGTTATCGTCTGTCACCATCTGTTTCGTCATCGTCGACATCACTGATGATGACAACTGGAGCATCAATAGTAAGTAAGTAGAAACACAGTTGAGACAAAACAAGACGAACAGAAGAGCCATATTTATTACAATATCTCTGATTGGATAACGTTTTCCTGCAACTACCAGACGACCAGTTGTTTCTTATCCATTTTGTTATGACAAAGCAAGAAGTATTTAGTTGTTCAAAAAGAATTCAAATGGGGGTTACGTTTCATACCACATACCGCATCACGAATGTATGTTAGCTAAATGGCTGCCTGGATCAACCACAGAATTCTGACCCTGTATCGAAATGCACAAAACATGGCTGTCGCGAATTGAGTTTATATAGCGCCTATTTAAGGCTGGCCTGTGACACAGCTTTATCGTGGTATATACTGAAAAGTTGGATTTGCATTTGCATTTACACTGACAGACTGACTGGCTGGCTGATTGACTGACTGACTGACTGACTGACTGACTGACTGACTGACTGACTGACTGACTGACTGACTGACTGACTGACTGACTGACTGACTGACTGACTGACTGACTGACTGACTGACTGACTGACTGACTGACTACGAGTTTACCCGTCTGTTTGTCTTTCTATCTGCTGAATAATTGACTGACCGAGTAGTAAACTGAATTACTCACTGACTGTTGACTGAATGAGTGAATGAATGAACGAATGAATGAATGAATGAATGAATGAGGATCAGCGTGCAAGCCTCTATTGCGATCTTTCGTATGTAAACAGATTCATGCATTTATTACTCGTTTGCCTATTTTAATAAAAAAAAGAACAACAACATTCTTCCTCTGCTGACTCGCCTTCAATCCGACCTGAAGGAAAACGTTGGTATCAGTCAAAAGAGACGTTATTAGTTGGACCGCCGGAGCAAGTAAGATCTACACAATAGAACTAGACTATAAGCTAAGGTCAAAAAGGACCTGTGATATGATTAGAGGTCAAGCAATTAACGACCTCGGATAGGAAACCGAGACAAAACAAAACGTAACGATATAGGCCTAGTCAGTTCCCGATCAAGGTCAAGGTTAAAATTAAAGACCTCGGGTAGAAAACATCGACCAGTTCGCTAAAGGTTAATGACGTCAACGAGGACACGGTTAAAATGGATCTCGAGTAGTAGTAACCAGAGACGAGACAAAACACTGATATACAGGACTAGTTAGTTAGTTCAAGGTCAATGATACCAACGTCAAGGTCAGATAATAAGTAGAAACTAAACAAATACTGATATAGACCTAGTTAGTTCAAGGTCAATGATGCCAACATCAAGGTCGGGTAATCAGCCGACACGAAACAAAGACACACTGACAGACCTAGTTAGTTCAAGGTCAACGACGCCAACGTCAAGGTCGGGTAACATTACGCAAAGGACACGAGGATCACAGGTCACGACGGAGGATTGGGAACAGTAGGAGTGGCATCCGATCTTTTCGTTCTAAGTCAGAAACAGATCAGGACGACCTAGCGACCACCAGGTGTCGCTCGATGATGCGAATCAACGATGAGTCGTTGAGAAGTTACGGAGACGGACGACATCCCGCTTCCTTCAGTTGACGTTACCCCTGGTCTCGGGGACCATCTGAAGGAACAGAGTGGTGTGGGTGCAGGTGCTCATGGCGACGAACAGCCAGAAGAAGACGCGATCGGTGAACTTGGCCACCATGCGCCACTCCGCCTCCGATCGCTCGAAGTCGAACGATTCCCTCAGGGCGTCGATCGTAGCCAGCTGGAGTCCTGCTCCTCCTCCTCCTGCTTCCGGGTCCCGTCTGTGGTTGCCGTGGCATAGACAGCAGCAGATGCATCCGGCCGAGTCAAGGTCCGTGTCCGTTATGGCCAGGGTCTCGCTGACGTGGCGTCTCGAGCCGCCGCCGCCGCCCGCCGATCCAGCCGAGGGGTAACCGAACTTGACGGGCGAAAGACGAGACCTTGGACGGGCCGGGAGGAAGTGGGTAGGGTAGAAGCGGGACGCGAGGCGGATCGACCATTCCGGACAGCGCTGCGGAGTGTCCTTCTTGGCGTATATGTTGGTCACTATGACAGCCATCACTAGGGCAACGGTTACCATGACCATGGTCGAAGCAAAGAACATTCCTGCGAAGAATATGGAATACAGTTAGTAGTCAGCATAAACATAAAATATACTTATGAACTACGACGAGAGACACTACACTAGATTGTAGTGGGGCGTGGTGGCTCAGTGGTAAGTTCGGCGCCTTGTGACCGGAGGGTTGCAGGTTCGAATCCCACTCTAGCCGCTGCGTACGGACCTTGGGCAAGTCCTTCACTCGCAATTGCTCGTGGCGCTTCGGCGTGAAAATTCCGGCACAGTATCAAATGCTGTAGTCGGGAGAGCCTCTGAGTAGTAGTTGACTTCGAGAGGCGCTATAGAAATATCCGGAATAAATAAATAAATAAATAAATAAATAATACTGTGCTACACAATATTGCATGACCAAGAGACCCATATCCGAAGATCTCAAACTGCGGGAAGGGACGTACGGAGATAATTGTGGTTGAAAGTACATGTAGGTGGGAGTACTCATTGTGAGAATTTTATAGGTCAGACAGGCCATGCAGTTTAAATATAATTCTTAATGCAACAGTAAGCCAATGCAGCTGACCAATCAGGATTAAGCAGTTTGTTATTGAATGGCACAGCTCCTGTCATCCTACCTAGAATGGGAATGCAGTCCGGCGTTGGTGGCATTGTCTCCCCGACCATCAGCAGAAAGACGACTAGAGCGAGAAGGATGGTCGTCTCGAGGTTGACCTTCTCTCCGGATTCTACAGGCAGGAAGAACCCGAGGAAGGAGATGAGGAAGATGAGGAAGCAGGGAGCGATGAGGTTGATGATGTAGAAAAGGCTTCCGCGCTTCATGTGGATCGTGAACGTCACGTCCGGGTAGGGTTCCTTGCAGCAGGCGTAGTACTTCACGTGACGGTCAGCCGTGATGTTGTCGACGGCCCACTCCTGATTCTCCGAGTTGTAGTAGATGGTGTTGGCGAAGGTGGAGTTGTAGATGACGTCCAGCTGGTCCCCGCTGTGGGTCCACGAGATGAAGGTCACGTTGCACTCCTGTGTGTCGAACGGGAAGTACTTGACGTTGAGGGTGCAGTAGGTTTTGATGAGGGCTGGAAACAACCAGAGGATCAGACCATCCGAAAAGACGATCGTGTTTGTCACCATGTAGTCGTTGAACTTGTCACCAGCGCTGTGTGACAAACATCATATACCTCATTACACAGTGTACCATATGCAGGGAATTGCTTTCTATTAATATTATTACAACAACAACAACAACAACTACTACTACAACAACTACTACTACTACTACTACTACTACTACTACTACTACTACTACTACTACTACTACTACTACTACTACTACTACTACTACTACTACTACTACTACTACTACTACTACTACTACTACTACTACTACTACTTTACTACTACTACTTCTACTTCTTCTACTGTACTACTACTACTACTACTACTACTACTACTACTACTACTACTACTACTACTACTACTACTACTACTACTACTACTACTACTACTACTACTACTACTACTACTACTACTACTACTACTACTACTACAACTACTGTTAATATCATAATTGTTATTCCTACTACTTTTCTATATTTATTAATAATAATAATTAATTGACTACTATTATTGTTCTTATTATTATTATTATTATTATTTTGAAGAAAGGAGGAAAGAAAAGGGATAAAGTTCAAGAAAAAAAGAAAAAGTCAGATAAAAATTAGCGAAACATGCAGAAGAGCTAATGATATACACGACAGAATGGCTCGAGTAGCTAACTATTAGAGGTATCGAGGAGACGCAGATCATCTCCTCCGACCTTCGTCGGGAACCTTTAAACGTTTCCGCTCAACTACCTGCGAACAAGTGGACTGAATTAGCTGAAGACGAAGGTCTCGTCCGCGTAATGACACGAGACTCACCCTACACGTATTCGTGGGGTCTTCAACACTAATAACACATCATTCTCAAACAGACTCCCGATCGTGGCAAAGCGATCGAAAGAGGAAGAGGCTGAAAGTGGTCAGGTTCATCGACAGCGAAACAGCCAGAGTGTGTCAGTCTGTTTGTCTCTGGCTGTCTGTCCGTTTGTCTGTCTCTGTCTGTCTCTGTCTGTCTGTCTCTCCCGACAGGTCATAATGACCGCTTTTGTTGGACAGTGAAAAAGTTTGGAGGGGAAAGAAAGAGAGAACGAAAGACAGAGAGACAGACAGGCAGAAAGATATACATCCACACACACACACACACACACACACACACACACACACACACACACACACACACACACACACACACACACACACACACACACACACACACACACACACACACACACACACACACACACACACACACACTCACACTCACACACAAACGGACAGACACACAGACAGACAGATAAATAGACAGACAGACAGACAGACACGCACACAGCAAACAGGCGGAACATGATAGACCTAACTAATCGTAGACGTACAAGTTAGCGATGACGAGATCCGGAGTCCAGATGGTATTCGCCGGGACTCGAATCGTATCCACTCCATCGTAGGCCGTCGCGTTCCACGTCAGGTACTCGTCTCTCCACCTCTGAGAAACAAACTCATCATATCATGTCTGCTTACCTTAGTATGTATCCGTATATGTATGTGTGTATGTATGTATGCATGCATGTCTGTCTGTCTGTCTGTATATATATATATATGCACACATTTATGCATGTAGGGTGTGCATGTATGTATGTATGCATGTAGGTGTGTGCATGTACGTATGTATGTATGTAGGTGTGTTCATGTATGTGTGTATATATGTATGATGTATGTAGGTGTGTTCATATATGTGTGTGTGTGTTTGCATGTATGTACGTGTGTATGTGTGTGTACGTATGTATGTATGTATGTATGTATGTATGTATGTATGTATGTATGTATGTATGTATGTATGTATGTGTGTATACTTGGGCTGTACCGAATATTCGCTTCGTCTTCGCTTCGGGGCCGAATAGTTGGCCAAACAGCTCTTCGGTATTCGGCCGAATAGTAGCGGTCGGACCGAATTCGAATAGTGGTTACGTGACATCTGTTCCTGCATAAGTGGGTGCTATTGCGAATGGACTGAAGTAGCTCTCTCATTAACATAATATATGCTGTGGTTGCAGCCAGACGTTGCCTACTGCCTGGACCGCGGTATTGCAGTGTCAGTAGTCTCATTCTTTGTGTACAGTGACTGTTTACTTTTAGTTTATGTATTAAATTTATTGAACTGAAAGTTTTGCTTACATTTGCAATTTTGAATGTTGTCGGTAGACCTATTTTGTACACTATTCGTATTCGTATTCGGCCGAATAGTTGGTCCACTTATTCGCATTCGGCCGAATAGTTATTATCACCTATTCGGTACAGCCCTAGTGTGTATAATGCAATACAATGCAACTGTAATTTGATAATGCCCTCCCGGCCCCTCCTTACAAAGTTGAAGTGCACAATGAAGCCGGGCAACCATTAAGAGCCACAATTAGACTGGAAGAGGTAAGTTATCAGTTTAGAGCTAGAGACAGTCTCGGTAGGAGAGTTGCGAACATAAGTAGGTAGAGCGCTTCCGACGAAGGGACCTGCAACTGTGAATGACCGCCGGCTAAGGTGTTACGACGTGTACCAGGAACAACATACTCTCAACCAGACGCTGACCGAAGAGAGGAGTACCTTTAACAGAGTTGCAGGGTGTGACCACGGAAGATAAGTAGGATGTCAAATGATTTGCATTTGTTTTGTGCAAGAGGAGTGCCAGCTTGCGGATACGCTCACATACAGGAAGCCAGTGTAGAAAACGAAAAGCAGTTGTGACATGGTCTCGGTACGAGAGTCCAAGGCACAGTCTTGCAGCCTGATGCATTTATTCTAGTTAGAGGAAGCAGAGTGTATTCAGAGAGACATATTCGTACACATACATGGCACTATGTTGGCTATACTATGTTGTGTACGCATGGCATGCATGTATATATGCACGTATGTATGTATGTGTGTATGTATTTACATGTGTTTGTATGTTTGTTGTTGTTGATGATGAAGATGAAGGTGAAGATGAAGATGAAGATGATGATGATGATGATGATGATGATGATGATGATGATGATGATGATGATGATGATGATGATGATGATGAATGATGATGATGATGATGATGATGATGATGATGATGATGATGATGATGATGATGATGATGATGATGAGGAGGATGATGATGATGATGATGATGATGATGATGATGATGATGATGATGATGATGATGATGATGATGATGATGATGATGATGATGATGATGATGATGATGATGATGATGAATATAATGCTGCTGCTGATGATTATGATTATTATTATTATATTTCCAATTATTAACTTCTGTCGCGCCAGTGTCTAATGCACAAAGCATCAACCGATGGCGTACCAAAAGAAAACTCTAATCCAGTCAAAATTCAAAAGATCAGTCCTCCAGGAAATGAGGATGTCAACCCTGAATGTTATCTTATTAAATGGCTGCCGAAAAAAACTAGGCAGCGGAGGTCTTCTCCAACTATCAGAGCACCATTTGATTATATATAATAACAGGGGCGTCTATCCACCCTAAGTCATTGGAGCAACTTCCTCTTTCCCCCCTTCTTCTTCCCCTTCCCCTTCCTCCCCCCCCCCTAAAATGGTGGCACACACTTTCAGATCTCCCCCCTATTTCTTGGATGGAGCATTTGCTCCAAGGTTTCTATGGTGTAGACGCCCCTGTATAATAATATATAGATTATTATTATCATTACTATTATTATTATTATTATATATTAACATATATATATATAATATATATATGCATATATGTATACAACAGACGAACTTCTTTAACATAACTGAACATCGTTTTGGGTTGCGGAAAGGGCCTTTGAGAGGTATTCGATAGTCAACACAGACGCACAAAATGAACATAGCGCAAGCAGGTCTAATGGCTCATCCGATCTACAAGTCATCGATCTGCTTAGAACAGATGAGATAACAGAACAGACAGCGCCATCTGACGTTGCTTGATTGATACGAAGGAGTACTTCAGATTAAGTGGTGAGCGTTGGGAAAGGACAACGCAACCTGGCGACAGACCTACTGGACTGTCCGAGGGACGGACGTAAGAAATGAGGAAGGTAGGATGGAAGGAAGGAAAGTAGGATGGAAGGAAGAAAGATGGTAGAAAGAAAGAAGGAAGGAGAAAGTAATAAAGGGAAGGTAGGAAGGAAGAAAGGAAGAAAAAACGGTACTGAGGTTGGAAAAAGGAAGGGAAAATAAAGAAGTAAGATATATAATCAACGAAGGAAGAAATGAAGGAATAAAGCAAGAAAGAAAGACAAAAATAAATGAAGATATACAGGAAGGAAGACAGGAGAGAATGAAGGAATAAAGGAAGGTTGGAAGGAAGAAAAAAGAATAGATGATGGCAAAGTTGGAAGAAGGATGACTGAAAAAGAAGTAAGAAGTGAGATATAAGGGAAGCAAGAGAAGAAGAAATGAAGAAGATAAGGAAAAAGGAAGTTATCAGTGTACAGAGAAAGGAAGACAAAAAGCAACGAAGAAAAGAATAAATGAAAGAAGAAAGAAAGGGAGAAAGTAATGAGGCAACAAAGTAAGAAAAACTGACCTGTCGTATCGCAAGAAGACATGTGAACGTCTGCTCTTTCTCATTCTAGGGAACAGAAAGACATAAGATATTCAGTCCAGGTTTTATAGCGCTTATAACA
>OY744609.1:60903111-60913111 GCA_963556255.1 Allolobophora icterica | reverse complement strand
GCATTCACCCCAGAGGCGAGAAATCTGATACCGGCCGACTTGTGTGCAAACCTGGCTGCTAGGCCTATCTGCCTTCCTCTCTGCCTGCCTGCCTGCTTGTGTTCCACCCTAACGGCCTGGAGTCAGCTCTGCAAGGTTGATGGGGCTACAAGGGATCGTGGAGGAGAAGAGGGCAATACAGAGCTGCATAATGTTGGCTGTTACATTAAAACACTGGAACCTCCTATGGTCCGAGATTTAATGTGCCGGGTACGATACGCCAACATTGAATAATCGATTAATCACTGAAATGGAAAGAATGAGCAGACGTTTAATGTAGGCCCTACTAAAAATTTATTCTTTCCCCCCTGAAAAGGCTATGAAGATTTCTGCTTCATTCCCCCCATAGGATGGACGCCCCTGGGTGTATGATGCTTCTGTGCAGCCAGAGATAAATACTCCAAAAGTAAATTTTCATAGTCTTGAAATGAGTGAGTAAGTATGATTATGAGTATAAGTAAATTTTCATACTCACACTCATGCTCACTCATACTCGTTCTCACTCACTCACTAACTCACTCATTCGCATTCGCTCACTCACTCACTCATTCGCATTCGCTCACTCGAATATTCATCCGTATTCAATAAATCGGAGGAATGTTAATTAAAATGATAAATTATGAACGATAATGAATAAGTAGGTAACTGAGTTTTTAAAAAGGTGATATAACCTCGGGGATAAAAACATTGAGCCTGAGAAGAGAAGACGTTCATCTGCTGACCTCATTCTGCGACGATTAATTCAGAGGCGATGGACACAGAATCTACGACTTCAGCGGAAAAGATGATAGCATGGATGGATGGATGGATGGCTGGATGAATGGAGGGATGGATGGATGGATGGATGGATGGACGGACGGACGGATGGATGGATGGATGGGTGGATGGATGGATGGATGGGTGGATGGATGGATGGATGGATGGAATAAATGATGGATGGATGGATGTAGGAGGGATGGGTTGATAGAAAGAAGGATCGCTGAATAGAATAGATGGAGGGCTGAATGGATGGATAGATGGATTGCTAGAGAGATGTGTGCCGGTGTGGATGTTTGGGTTGGGCTAATGGGTAGGTGGATGGATGGAGTGTTTGGTGAATGGAAGGGTGATTCCAAGGATTGATAGAGAGATGGACAGATGGGGTGGATGGATAGATGTAGAGAGGAAGGGAGTGAGGTACATAGGGAGTGAGGGAGGGAGGGAAGGATGGCTTAGGAAGGGAGGGAGGGAGTGAGGGAGGTAGTTAGAGAGGAAGGTAGACATGTCCTTGCCTTTCTACTTACCGCTCTAATATGATGCTTATCGGCAAGAACAGTTATCGTTTGGCGCAGATACCCTGAAGCTTCAGACCCTCCGCCTTCAGTACCCTTTGGCAACACGTGTACAACATCCCTACATCTCTTCATATCTCTGAATATCAGTCCTTGTGTATCTAGTTTAATCTCTTCTGTCTGTCTGTCTGTCTGTCTGCCTGTATGTGAATGTGCGTCGCATTGCCTTTTAGTGACCGATCATTGCTCCAGGTTTCCAGATGGAAAACACCTGTGAGCCACATTCGACCAGGAAAAAGGACAAACATTCGTTATTGTATTATCAGAGGTTTTGTGAGGTACAAAGAGGCGACTTGTTTATGTTAGGATAAATAAACACATACAAATATACATACATGCAAACGTGCGTACATACATATATACATATATGCATACTTACATACATACACACATACGTACGTAGATACATTATATACACACATGCAAATGCACGTACATACATTATATACACACATACGTACATACAAACATATACATACATACATACATATATACACACATACGTACACACATACACACACACGAACATAAATACATACATACATACATACATAATGCATATTGCATAATACAATACATGCATGCAGGCATACATGCATGCTCACAAACATATACGTACATACATACATACATACATACATACATACATACATACATACATACATACATACATACATATGTAGGTGCGAACTTTACGTACCTAGACCTATGCATACAAATATACATAGACTTCATAAATATGTGAATATATACATGCATACATACGCACGTAGCCTATATGTATACGTGCACATGCATACATACATACACACATGCAGATGTAGATACATACATGCATACATTTGTAAATTGTAAGTGCGAGTAGCAAATAGGATATTTTTGTAATAATGAACTACCTTGAACCAACTTGACCTCATTTGACCCGAATCGACACAGCTAAATCATGTCACGCCATAGACTAATGGCTGTGGTATTATAGTCCTACGTTTTGCAATCGGAAATTTGAAAAACACAACTGCCATAGCTAACTACAGAGGAACTTCCGCTTCGACTACGATAATAAACAATTATAATATCATCACACGAACCACAGACTCAGATGCGAGACAGAGGAAGGCCTTGGGCAAGGACGTAGTCAGACTTAAATTCAAGAGTAGGCAACTCCGAGAGACATCCAGGTGGAGTAGGGGTGCGGAGGTATAACCCACGGAAATTTTTTGAAATCTCTTGCCTCAGTGTGGCTACGCCTATGGCCTTGGGCATTTAGAGCTTGTATTTGATCTCCAGGCAGCTTTTATGCCAGAACGTAGCTCAGACAGAGGCCTAGAATTTCTTTCTTTCTCAGAGTACCCGACAAATAGTAATCCATAATGAGGAGCAGAGCGATGAGGAGGAAGAGGAGGAGGAGGAGGAGGAGGAGGAGGAGGAAGAGGAGTATCATAAGCTAGCTCTGGGGCAGCCATGGGCGTGATGTGTTAGCGACTTCATTTTCCTAGCCTCGGCATATGAGGGTGGGTGGCCAGTCCTCTCCCTCTCCGTCTCATCTTCCCACCGACAGTGTACGGCCAGTGTACTCCTTACAGCTGAATGGACTTATATGGGGCGCCGGTGGAGCAGAAATCTCGTATCAAATTTCTGCCCTGGCGGGTATTTGAATCCCCGACCTCTCGATTGACAGTCCAGCACGCTAACCACTACACTATCGAGCACACGCAGAATGAGCACACGTTTCTCTATAAGCTAACCTCGACCCGCTCATTTTTATAATATCATCACAGATATATGTCTCTGTCTCTGCTTGACCTCTAATGACACTGTCGCGGTCGACTCCTTCGATCGCAACGACGAACCAACGAAGGAACTATTAAAAGATCTTTATTTAAAAATAAAGTCGATTAAGTGTAGAGTAAGTCAACTCGTCTATCAAATATCACAATCGTAGACAGCACACAGGTTGGCTGGTCTCGATTGAACGTTATACGATCAATGTTTCAACGTTTACAAATCTTCGTCAAAAGGCCCTTAATGTACAGCAGGTCTATCTTATATAGAGTTCTCCCGGATTCCAGAACGTTCTGTGACGTCACTGTACTTTTCCCTGGAAAGTCCTACTGAACACGTATATCCTTGTTGCATGCACCGAATTAATGTTGACAGCTTGCTGCAGAATTTTCCGTGCGTTGTAAACAAGCTTGTTGACGCGTCGGTTTTCTTCCCTTGATGCATGCACCCGCGTAGACCACGACATTCCCTCCGCCCTCAGATGATGACACGTCTTCAGCACCATCCCGAACGGGTCATCATGATCAAGCCGGGCCCCCAGACTCCATCTCGACACAGCACATACAAACAAAACAAAACACATCAGTTAGTCAATTTATCTATACAATTTGCGGGCTCGATCCTTGTGTGTCGGGCCATTTCCCCCCTTCACCATCCGAGTCACAACCGAGAGAGGAAATCAGCCACCGTGTTCTGACGTCCAGGACGACACCGAAAGTCCACGCCAAACTCTCGCAATGCTAACGCCCAACGAGTCAGTTTCGCACTCTTAGGGCTTACATCTGTGAGATAAGACAAAGGATTATGATCTGAATAAATGATTATCTTTGATAAGAATATCCATGACTTGAATCGTTTAAGTGCCCAAATTACTGCGAAAGCCTCTCTCTCAATTGTAGACCAATGCATCTGTGTATCTGTAAGTTTAAGACTAGCAAAAGCAATTGGTTTTTCTTGACCTTCTTCGGTCCACTGAAACAAGCAACACCCGACCGCGGTGGCACTTGCGTCAACACTTAAACCAAATTCCTTAGTGAAATCAATGGTATGCAACTGTGTAGCTTTACTGAGATCATCCTTTAACTTATCTAGTGCTTCTTGATGCTTTTGCTCCCAAGGCACCTTCGTAGGTATGTTATCTCGTGTCAAATCAGTTATTACCCGTGCTTTTTCAGCTAAAGCAGGTATAAAATTTCGAAAGTAACTGAAAAAACCCATAACCTTTCTAACTTCTTTCTTTGTTGTTGGAGGATGGATATCATTGATCGTAGCGATCTTACCTGGATCAGGTTCAATACAACCTGACCCTACTATATGGCCAACAAACTTTATTTTGTTTTGTGCAAAATTACATTTTCTTAAATTCAAAGTGAGTCCTGCTTCCTCAATAGTTTGCAAGAATTTCTCTAGATGTTCTAAATGGTCATTCCAATTCATTGAAACCACTGCCATATCATCGACGAATGGTTCGGTAAATTTCGCACTGGATGTAAAACTTGGGTCATAGCACGAATAAAGGTATTGCTAGCGGACTTGAGTCCAAACGGCATCCTTGTGAACTCAAAAAGTCCTGCATCACATACGAATGCCGTAAGCCATCGATGTTCTTTCCGAACTGGAATTTGCCAATACCCCGATTTCGCGTCGAAAACACTAATAAACTTTGCCCGTCCCACCTTTTGTAAGACGTCAGCAATGTCTGGGGTCGGGTAACAATCACCTAGAGAATATTTGTTAACATGGCGATAATCAATTGCCAATCGAACGCCATTTTGACCTTTGGGTCCCTTTAAAACGCAAACTACCGGACTGGCCATTTCACTTTTCGATGGTCGAATGATGTCTAATGCCAACATTTCTTCTATCTGGCGTTGTACTTCAGGTTTATCCACAAATACTGCCGTGTGCCGATCCAAAACTTCAAAAAGTTGCTTCTGTTCCTCTTGCGAAAGATGCGCTATAATCAGAGGATCAATTCGCTTACTCGGGCTTATTTGTTCACGTTCTTCCTGATCTACAACCTCTACTATACCAAATTCTTCATCTTGATCAACAATTACTGAACAGCTATTGATCATCGCTTGTTCGAGTCGTTCATGGTATCGCTTGATCTTATTTGCGTGTAAATGTCTTTGTTTTCCCTCTATTTCTACTATATAAGAATATGGGGATTTAACCTTGACTACGGTAGCAGATCCTTGCCATCGACTATAAAATTTAGAACTACCAAAATCTGGTGCTAATACTGCTACTTTATCTCCAACTTCGTATTTTCTGTCAGTACTACGCAAGTTATAATAATCTGCATACCGCTTGGTTTCTATATCACTATAGTAATCTGCATAAACTTTCGCGAATTCGAGGTTTTCCTTCAGTGATTGGAGATACTCTTCAGGTGATTTACCTAAGTTAAGAGGTACTTTTCGTTCGCCAGCCCACGATTCCTTCAACACACTAAGTGGACCCCGAGGAAGAGTTCCATAAACCATAGTGAATGGCGAAATATGAGTCGTGCCTGAAGGTTTTTCTCTAAGGCTCCACAGAACAAACGGTAACAATTGGTGCCATCCACGAGGATCAGATTGAGCAAGCTTAAAGATCATGGTTTTCAAGCTTTGGTTGCATCTTTCAACCAATCCAGCTGCCTCAGGATGTCCAGGGGTATTAAATCTGGGACTACAACCCATTCGCCGCAAGAATTCTTTCGTCAAACGACTGGTAAAGTTGGTACCACAATCAGAACTGATGATCCTTGGAATAGAAAAAGTTGTAAAAACTTGCAACAGAGCTTCACAAACTCCCTTTGCATTCAGCGATCTAAGAGGATACGCCATCGGCCAACGAGAAAATTTGTCCACCAGAACCAGAGCATAATTGTACTGGGGTTTCGATTTGTTGGATTCTCCAGTCACTACCATAGGGCCAATACAATCCATATTTAGATGGTTAAAACAGAGTTCATCCGCCCTCGGAATAGGAGTGATCGGGACTCGATCTGCCACTTTAACTGGAGTTCTTAGTTGACAAATTTGACAAGACGCACAATATTCGCGAATCCTCTCATCCATTCTTGGAAACCAAAAGTTTAATTTGATCCTGGCTCTCGTTGCCTTAAAAGCCATGTGCCCAGCACATGGGGCATCGTGTGCTACTCGCAAGACAACCTCGATTCTATCTTCCGGTAAACATAATTGATTAACCTTATGTCCCATAATTTCCCCTTTGTGGTACAGGAGGTTATTATCTATAAACAAAATTATTTTTATTCTGTCTCGCTTGTTGCCAGCAAGATATAAGATTGTGACAATTCTGTTGCTCACGCAATAAAGTATCATTATTCGCTACTCCCTCATCAGACTTGAACTCTGTTGACTCAACATCAAGAAAATTATCTGAATCATCAACTAGTTGCTCCTGAGAATATTCATTCACTTCTGACGGCAAGGATTCGTTGCTGTTACTTTTCTCGATATTAACTCCTAAGTTATCTTCTTCTGCCCCTTTATTTATTTGTACACATCGATCTACGCCAGCTACCATCACTACATATTGCGAACTATCCCTTAATAGGTCCACAACATGGGGTGTCAAAATAACCCGTTCATTTAGTTCAGGGACTGCAGCGAACATGACGCACAAAGATGGCGCAATGTTTGTCGTTCCTTCCATTGAATTAGCTAATTTCATTTGTAGGTATACTACATCTGCCTTACATCCTTCTCCCTGAAAACCAATTATATTAATCCGTTTAATCACGGGTAAGTTTAGTGACTCAATTAATTTCTTATCAATACAACAAATTTCTGCTCCTGAATCAGATAATGCTGGCTGAGAAGGGAGATCTTCAATCTGTACATTGATATACGACCTCTCTTGTAATCCATCAATACTATTCTCGTATACCCTTACAGCAGTTTCCAAGCCTATTGGTTTAGAATTATCCAATAAATTCCCTTGCTTTACCTGTTCAGGTATCTCATGCAACACGTTGACCTTCTCAACAACTAAGTCGATCACTTCTTCAGTTGGGTTCCCAAATATACAAGTACTCACCTTTTTAGAACTTGGTTTGGTCTGGCACTCCCTTGCCATATGACCCTTCTGATGACATAGGAAACAGAGACCCTTTACCTTGGCCTCCTCCTGAGACACCCTCGCACCTATCTTGGCTTCACCCCTTATTTCCGGTTTGGGAGACTTGGGTTGAGCTGTCTGGTTATTGACTTGAACATGTGGTTGACCTCTCGTCCAATTGTTATACTTCGGTGTCGGATGACTACGGCATACTAAGTCATTCCCACCATCATGCGACGCTACATAAATGTCAGCCGCATTAGCTATGTCTTCACAGCTCAACCACTCCTCTTTTTCTTGGGCCAAGATATAATCTAAACAAGCCTTCGACAAGGACTCCTTAAGCCGATCCGCAACCAATAAACTTACAAGTTTATCAAACTCATCAGTTATCTTTCTACTTTTCAAATAATACATAAGAGCCACACGCAATTTGGATGAATAGATCGTAAATGATTCGTCCGATGCTTTGTGCAACGACCAAAATCGGGCTCTAAGATTTGAAGGGCTTATCTTAAACTCCCTTAGCAAAAACTCCTTCAGGAATTTGTAGTCATGGAGCTGTGCCTCAGTAAGGCGCATGGTTAATGCCTTAGCTCTTTCACTTAAAATGGCTAGCAATAATTTTGCTCTAACATCTTCATCCACCTCATACACATTAAACAAACCATCCAAGTGATCAAAGAAACCTGGAATTTCTATAGGGTCGGAAGGAAATTTCCAAAGAATATTCTTAAGGGCATCACTATAACGCTTAGTACGACTTGCTAAAGAATCTCTAACATTTCGTTCTTCCTGCTTTTCCTTCCTCTCCCTTTCTTCTTTCTCTTTCCGTTCCTTCTTTTCTCTTTCTTCTTTCTCCTTCCGTTCCTTCTTTTCTTCCTCTCTCCTCTTTTCCTCCCTTTCTTCCTTCTCCTTCCGTTCCTCCCTTTCTCTTTCTTCCTTCTCCTTCCGTTCCTCCCTTTCTCTTTCTTCCTTCTCCTTCCGTTCCTCCCTTTCTCTTTCTTCCTTCTCCTTCCGTTCCTCCCTTTGTTCTTCATATTTACGGATTTCGAACTCCAGACGGCGCTTCTGCAGCTCGTAATCCACTCCTGTTGGAGATATTGGACTACCCTTAAATTCCTCTTCCTCTTTTCCAATCTCCATGGCCCATTCTTCCATTAATTGATTTCGATCCCATGACATAACATCATCATCGTCCCTTCCTGCCTTCATAAGATACACCCTAAGGCGCTCAGACGACATTTTGCGAATATTCGCTTGCATCTCTGTTGTCAACGCTTCCATTTTTACAAACAGTCAGTCAACAACAATCAACAAAAAAAAACAGACACCACGCGGCAAACCCGCCACACAAAAGGAAAATTCCACAACCCAAAGTGCAACTATGCAGTATCCAAAGAAGTACACTCGCCAAGTACGCAAAAACTATACAAGCTCACGCAAGTCTGGCCTCGATCACAACAATGGATCAAATTTCAAAGAAATAATCAGCAGATATTGAAAGAGAAATAATGGCTGCCTCCCACTCGGCTGCAACTCCACTCTCTTTTCTCCTTCTCAGCCACGACAACACCTAGGATCTTACCCGTATGTTGACTGCTGTCTTCTGCTGTCTCAGCCGAACGACGCACTTCGTCCGTCCGACTGTCGTATGCCGATTCACCCGTCTCCCACGGTAGAAAGGCGTCTCGATCCGCTCGCTGTCTGGAACAGACCGTCTCTTGATCCTCCGGGTTGACTCCTTCCTCCGTCGGCTCGCGTCTTCTTCACCGGATCCAACACCGATGATCCCGCTTCTGACACCAATAATGTCGCGGTCGACTCCTTCGATCGCAACGACGAACCAACGAAGGAACTATTAAAAGATCTTTATTTAAAAATAAAGTCGATTAAGTGTAGAGTAAGTCAACTCGTCTATCAAATATCACAATCGTAGACAGCACACAGGTTGGCTGGTCTCGATTGAACGTTATACGATCAATGTTTCAACGTTTACAAATCTTCGTCAAAAGGCCCTTAATGTACAGCAGGTCTATCTTATATAGAGTTCTCCCGGATTCCAGAACGTTCTGTGACGTCACTGTACTTTTCCCTGGAAAAAGTCCTACTGAACACGTATATCCTTGTTGCATGCACCGAATTAATGTTGACAGCTTGCTGCAGAATTTTCCGTGCGTTGTAAACAAGCTTGTTGACGCGTCGGTTTTCTTCCCTTGATGCATGCACCCGCGTAGACCACGACAGACACCCACGCGGAATTTCTTTTTTATTCAGTAAAACGGAAAGTAGCTTATAATTGATACGTTTCTTTGAAGCGGCGCTACAAAATTCCTGATTATAAATTACACTTAGCAAAAAGATTAGGCGAATAGACAGACAGACACACACACAGATAGACAGACAGGCGACAGACAGAGAGAGGTCATTAAGAAGACAAAAGAAAGACAGGAAAAGCCGTACGAAGTGAGTAGGGAAAGGAAACAGAAGAGGTCGAAAGATGTCGGTCAATTGCCCACTCGACTTCCGTTAAGTAGGGATTGACTGAGAAAAGGAAGAAGAGAGATTGAGCAGAGAGAGAGAGAGAGAGAGAGAGAGAGAGAGAGAGAGGAGAGAGAGAGAGGAGAGAGGAGAGAGAGGATGGAGAGGAGAGAGAGAGAGAGAGAGAGAGAGATAGGCGGAGGTGAAAATTAGATAAAGCCAATCGAACAAATTGCCTTGGGATTATCACACAGCGGCCACCATTCGATCAAAATATCTGGTCAGCTCTCTCT
>OY744609.1:60896730-60902911 GCA_963556255.1 Allolobophora icterica | reverse complement strand
ATATATTCATAATATGCACTAGAGCATTTATATAGAGCCTCTGTAATAGACCGATTCAGAAGCGATCCCAGCCCAACCCCGACGGAAAGGAACAGTTTTCAGTGTTTGTAGAAGTCCCTATGTAGGCCTATATATATATATATATATATATATATATATATATATATATATATATATATATATATATATATATATATATATATATATATATATATATATATATATATATTAGGGTGTTTTTATGATGCACATGATTTTTTTAACTCAAAGATCTTTTAACGGCCAGGCCGAATTATCATGCCAATTAGCGTATAAACGCCATTTCCGAAATTATATCGCGATAGCTGAACATTTAGGACTGGCGCAAGGCGACCGAATTTAGGAACCCGGTGACCTGTCTCGGTTTGGCCAAAATTTTAGACGTTACGATGTCTGTTCTTCGTGTTTTCGATCTTCAACATAATTATAGTAATTAATTAAGCTATTGTGGTTTTCTAGAGGAGATGCCTGGTGCTACATCAATAGCATGGTATTTATCGCGAGTGGCTGTCTCCCTTGGTAAGAGTATGTGTTTGATCCCCGAATGAGTTTGTGCCAATCAGATAATGTCGTGGTTTCCGATCGGAGCAATCTGTCTACAACAATAATTCCCTCGCCCATGGCGCCGGGGTGGAGGTCCTTTTCGGTCGATTCTGCCAAATTGGTGCCCCCATCTTTTGCACCAGTGTTTGGAATTCTGGATGAACCACGTGATCATACCTACGCGGAGATCAGCAGCAGTTGCAGAGCGTGAGGAACGATATCGTGCAAGCATGGCGGTAGCGACGGAGGTTTCTCTGTTGGCAACATCATCTGAGGAAGAGGCGTCATCAAATAGCTCAGAAAGAGAACCAGAACCTTCAACGTCAGCTGGACCACCAAAGCGGCGAAAGGGAACAATCTCTGTAGTTACCCGTGATGTTGCAGCAGCTCTAGATCGTACCAAAACCAGCAGCAGGAATGCCTCTCACATTTTCTCTGCTCTCGCTGCATCCAATCTATATGCAGAACCAGCTGGTGAGCTGATCATCAGTCCTTCTGCTATCCATCGAGCAAGGAAGGATAACCGTGCAGCCCTAGCAGCTGAGATTCGTGAATCTTTCGATCCGAAGGTTCCCCTTACTATCCACTGGGACGGCAAGATCATGCCAGATTTTACAGAAACTGGACGAGTGTGCGTTGATCGTCTTCCAATAATGGTATCTGGTAAGGATGTGACCAAACTATTGGCCATCCCCAAACTCCAATCCGGGACTGCTGCCTTCATGGCAGGTGCGTGTTTGGCCGAGATCAGAAGTTGGGGATTGGAAGACAGAATCGTGGCCATGTGTTTCGACACAACGGCGAGTAACGCGGGTTGCAAGGGCGGCGTATGCATCAAGCTGGAAACGGAATTAGGAAAAGACCTCTTGAACCTTGCCTGTCGACATCATGTTTCTGAAATTGTTCTGGATAAGGTATTTTCACTGCATGATTCTGTAAGGTCTCCAAAATTGGATCTCTTCGGTCATTTCCGTGACTTCTGGCCGCAAATCGATCAGACCAAGTATCGCCCAGCAATGGAGGATAAAGACGCAGCACAAAGAGTCAAAGAAATTCGAGATGTCATCACCTTCGCACTGCAGCAGCTGAATGCTGAATACCACAGAGACGACTACGAAGAGCTACTAGAACTAACAGTCATTTTCCTAGGAGGAATTCCACCGAAAGGAATAAAAGTTCAGGTACCCAGGGGCATTTCACCGCGCGCGTTTGGATGGCACGTGCGGTTTATGCAATCAAGATGTGGCTTTTCAGAGAGCAGTTTCCCATTCAACAACACCAGAGGGCATCTCGACAATCTTACTCTCAAAAGATGTGGAATCATCTACTTCAAGTTTCACTTTTTGTGACCACAACCTACGTGGAGTACTGGTTCACCTGTACATCACCCAATGAAGCCCCAAGGAACGATCTTCAATACTTACCCAGACAAGGAAGTCTCACAGGTCGCCCTAACAGCATTTTCCCGACACCTTTGGTATTTGTCGAAGACCTTGGTTAGCCTCAGCATTTTTGACGATTCAGTCACCTTCGACGAAAAACAGCGCATGGTCTATAACATGCGCAACAATCAGGGATCCGACGAACCTCCAAAGAGGCTTCCTCCCATACATGATCCATCTACAAAAAGCGCTATCCGATTTTTTTACCACTTCTACCATCAAACTTTTCCAGCTCCTCAAATTCGATTACGCTTTTCTTGATCGAGATCCGCAACAATGGGAGTCAGAGCATTCGTTCAATGAGGCGAAAGATATCATATCCGCCCAAAGAGTGACGAACGATTTAGCAGAGAGAGGAGTGGCTCTAAATGCAGTCCTTCAATGAAGCCCTGGTTCGAAATGAGGAAGAGAAACAATTTGTTCTTCAAATGGTTGAATACCATCGAAATAGATTCCCAAAAGCACTAAAGGGACTAAGTAATGACAAATAACTGAAGGTTCTTGGTTTGCTTTTTGCCTTATTTTTAATGTTTAAGTGTTGAAATTGTTTGGATCTTGGAGAATTACAATGTATGACATTGTTTTCTAAGTGGTAATTTTCCCGGGCTTTGCGCCAGTTCTAAATCTCTTTTGATTTTCATCTAATTTGGCAAAATGTTAATGTTTCTCAAGGTGGAACACAAAAACAACCCTGGCCGATATTAATTTTGAAACTTCAAATTATAGACGCACCCTAATATATATATATATATATATGCAGATATAGGCAAAAACTGTGCATGTATTCATGTAGGTCTATGAATGTCAGAGAAGTAATACCCTAGGGCCAGAGTCATATGGCGGTTGTACGAGCAGAAGGGGAAGAAGGAAGAGGAGAAGGAGGAGGAGAAGGAGGAGAAGGAGAAGGAGGAAGGCTAACTCATTTCCACTAACGTCATTTCGGCTTTCGAAATTAGCAATTTAACTCTTTTCCAGAGCATATTGTGTTCCATAGACGCTAAGACGCACCTAGTATCCGTCCGTGATACAATTAGACTCCCGTATGCGTCTCTACCATGTCCTCTCTCTCTAACTATCTGTCTCTTTGTCTCACTCTGTCTCTTTGTCTCTTTGTCTCTTTGTCTCTTTACATCTCTGCCTCTATATATCTGTCTCTCCTTTCCTCTCCGTCTCTCTCCCTCTGCCGCTTTATCTCCCCGTCTTTCTCTCGTCTTCTCTCTCTCCTTGTGTCTGTCTACCTCTCTGTCTCTCTGCCTCTGTCTGTTTGTCTATGTCTCTCTCACTCTCTCTGTGTTTCTCTCTCCATTCCGCTAAACAGCTTCTTCCCTTTCTTCCTCGCTCCCACCTTTTCTTGCCCCCACGCCCACGCACCCCCTATAAGCGTCTCCTCCACACCCCTAGTTGATGCAACCCTCCTCAGGACTGAATCTCTGAAACTATCACTATACGAGTCACTCACGACATGTAGAGACTGGAAATCAGTTGGTAATAACATTAATCGATACCAACTGCTAGCTTTCCATACCAGCTTCTTATGCGAATGTAATATACCTGAGTCACTACAACACTGCTTGGAACGTGTTATTATTGTTGTTATTATTATTATTATTATTATTAGTAGTAGTAGTAGTAGTAGTAGTAGCAGTAGTAGTAGTAGTAGTAGTAGTAGTAGTAGTAGTAGTAGTAGTAGTAGTAGTAGTAGTAGTAGTAGTAGTAGTAGTAGTAGTAGTAGTAGTAGTAGCAGTAGTAGAAGAAGTGGCAGTGGTGGTAGTAGTATTGGTAGTAGTGGTGGTGGTAGTAATAGTAGCCGTATTATATTATATTTAATGCCATGAAATATAAATGATATCCCAGGACAGAATATGTCGTCAACAATAATTACGACTGTAATTGTGACGGAGTGAAAGCATGCAGTTGGCTCAGCCAGACAGGTCTGCTCATCGACGATCGGCGGTCATCCAGTCCTCTCCCTCACCGTCTGATCGTCCGATCGCCAGTGCAGAGGATCAGTGTATTCAGTATAACTGAGTTGGTTATGACCGGGAATTCAAACCTGCAGGGCCTAAAATAGTGTTGGCTAACTCAAAGTGTGCAACTGACATTATCAAGTACGCAGTGTATGACATGTATGTATGTATGCACGTATGTATGCATGTATGTATGTATGTATGTATGTATGTATGTATGTATGTATTATGTATGTATGTATGTATGTATGTATGTATATATGTATACATGTATGTATATATTATGTATATATGTATGCATGTATGTTAGGGTGTGTCTATAATTTGAAGTTTCAAAATTAATATCGGCCAGTTTGTTTTTGTGTTCCACCTTGAGAAACATTAACATTTGCCAAATTAGATGAAAATCAAAAGAGATTTAGAACTGGCGCAAAGCCCGGGAAAAATTACCACTTAGAAAACAATGTCATACATTATAATTCTCGAAGATCCAAACAATTTCAACACTTAAACATAGAAAATAAGGCAAAAGCAAACCAAGAACCTTCAGTTATTTGTCATTACCTAGTCCCTTTAGTGCTTTTGGGAATCTATTTCGATGGTATTCAACCATTTGAAGAACAAATTGTTTCTCTTCCTCATTTCGAACCAGGGCTTCATTGAAGGACTGCATTAGAGCAACTCCTCTCTCCGCTAAATCGTTCGTAACTCTTAGGGCGGATACAATGTCTTTCGCCTCATTGAACGAATGCTCTGACTCCCATTGTTGTGGATCTCGATCAAGAAGAGCGTAATCGAATTTGAGGAGCTGGAAAAGTTTGATGGTAGAAGTGGTAAAAAAAATCGGATAGCGCTTTTGTAGATGGATCATGTATGGGAGGAAGCGTCTTTGGAGGTTCGTCGGATCCCTGATTGTTGCGCATGTCATAGACCATGCGTTGTTTTTCGTCGAAGGTGACTGAATCGTCAAAAAGGCTGAGGCCAACCAAGGTCTCCGACAAATACCAAAGGTGTCGGGAAAATGCTGTTAGGGCTACCTGTGAGACTTCCTTGTCTGGGTAAGTATGGATTGCCTTCAAGAATTGAAGATCGTTCCTTGGGGCTTCATTGGGTGATGTACAGGTGAACCAGTACTCCACGTAAGTCGTGGTCACAAAAAGTGAAACTCGAAGTAGATGATTCCACATCTTTTGAGAGTAAGATTGTCGAGATGCCCTCTGGTGTTGTTGAATGGGAAACTGCTCTCTGAAAAGCCACATCCTGATTGCATAAACCGCACGTGCCATCCAACGCGCGCGGCGAAATACCCCTGGGTACCTGAACTTTATTCTTTTCGGTTGAATTCCTCCTAGGAAAATGACTGTTAGTTCTAGTAGCTCTTCGTAGTCGTCTCTGTGGTATTCAGCATTCAGTTGCTGCAGTGCGAAGGTGATGACATTCTCTCGAATTTCTTTGACTCTTTGTGCTGCATCTTTATCCTCCATTGCTGTGCGATACTTGATCTGATCGATTTGCGGCCAGAAGTCACGGAAATGACTGAATAGTTCCAATTTTGGAGACCTTACAGAATCATGCAGTGAAAATACCTTTTCCAGAACAATTTCAGAAACATGATGTCAACAGGTAAGGTTCAAGAGGTCTTTTCCTAATTCCGTTTCCAGCTTAATGCCTACACCGCCCTTGCAACCCGTGTTACTCGCCGTTGTGTCGAAACGTATGGCCACGATTCTGTCTTCCAATCCCCAACTTCTGATCTCGGCCAAACACGCATCTGCCATGAAGGCAGCAGTACCGGATTGGAGTTTGGAGATGGCCAATAGTTTGGTCACATCCTTACCAGATACCATTATTGGAAGACGATCAACGCACACTCGTCCAGTTTCTGTAAAATCTGGCATGATCTTGCCATCCCAGTGGATAGTAAGGGGAACCTTCGGATCGAAAGATTCACGAATCTCAGCTGCTAGGGCTGCACGGTTATCCTTCCTTGCTCGATGGATAGCAGAAGGACTGATGATCAGCTCACCAGCTGGTGCTGCATATAGATTGGATCAGCGAGAGCAGAGAAAATGTGAGAGGCATTCCTGCTGGTTTTAGTACGATCTAGAGCTGCTGCAACATCACGGGTAGCTACAGAGATTGTTCCCTTTTGCCGCTTTGGTGGTCCAGCTGACGTTGAAGGTTCTGGTT
>OY744609.1:60846730-60891730 GCA_963556255.1 Allolobophora icterica | reverse complement strand
TCTACCTAACCCAGGAAATACAAAACTGGATGGTAATGATGCAGAAACTTAAGCCTACTTTTTTCAAATTTACAACAGACAAACTTTAATAAAATAAAAACAATCGCAAATAAGCTTAAAAACTTTGTTCCTTTAACATGTTGACCAAATCTAGGTCTTGCTCTTTTTATTTTAGTGTGTAAGCTCGTACTCTAAATTAAAGGCTTAAAAATAGGGATGACAATGATGCTTATTTGTTTGGACAAGTTATATAGGCTCGAGAAAAATATTACGAAAATGAGTCTAAATGTTCAATTATTGCACACACAATGCTATTAATTAAGCAAAATAATACTCCCTTGCTACGGATTATTATTGCACATCCACGCAGAAGCTGAATTTAATGCATTGTACACCATTTAGAACAGGGGATGGTAATGATTTTTTGTACATTTAGTAATTAATTTTATTTCCCAAATCTAACAACTACAACAATTATGAAAAATGTTAATCTGTTCATTGTTTGAAAGATAGGCAGAAACATTTGTACCACTTATAGAAAAAAACCTCAACTAAACCCAATTCTGCACTTTCTGGAGAATGGCCCAATCACTGTTTTAGGATGGTGGTTCGA
Source organism: Allolobophora icterica (assembly GCA_963556255.1). Lineage (NCBI taxonomy): Eukaryota > Metazoa > Annelida > Clitellata > Crassiclitellata > Lumbricidae > Allolobophora > Allolobophora icterica. Next base: position 60,891,117 of record OY744609.1, on the reverse strand, counting down.
CAGGTCAGCGAGACGTTAACTATTCCGTAATAATATGGTTCGCTACGAATGGTCAGTTCCGTCAGTTCCGTAGATCCATGAGTTTAGAGCCTAAGTTACATGAGTTACACACACACACACACACACACACACACACACACACACACACACACACACACACACACACACACACACACACACACACACACACACACACACACACACACACACACACACACACACACACACACACACACACACACACACACACACACACACACACACACACACACACACACACACACACACACACACACACACACACACACACACACACACACACACACACACACACACACACACACACACACACACACACACACACACACACACACACACACACACACACACACACACACACACACACACACACACACACACACACACACACACCTACACACACACACACACACCTACACACACACACACACACACACACACACACACACACACACACACACCCACACCCACACACGCACGCACGCACGTACGCACGCACACGCACACGCGCGCACACACACACACACACTGTAATTGTATATATATATATATATATATATATATATATATCCACTGGCGTAAACTTGTCCAAAATTATTTTGGGGGGTTTGGTTATTCATACACTTGTTGCATTGGTGCAGTCCATCTCAATTATTGGGGGCACGTGCCCCGGGTGACCCCCTCCAGAGTCTACACCTATCAATTTCCAAATATTTTGTACACTGCAGCTGAGTTGCAACGCTGTTTATAGTCTGCAGATGTAGATGAGTGTGAGCGTAGGAGTGGCTGATGATTGATGAGGCTTTTCTTTCATTTCTAACTTCATCTCATCTTATCTCTCCTTTACACTCATCCACTGACTTCCTTCCTCTGCCTCCCTCCCTCCTTCCTCATACCGCGTCTCACCGGACCGGCTTCAACAGGGAATAGTATCTGCATCAAGCTGAAACACGTTCAAACAGAAACTACATGTAGACGGTTGGGTGGAAAGATATGGACACTAAAAGCGCGTCTAGCTTACCTAGCCTATTAACTAGTCTGTAACCAGGGGCGTCTACTCCATAGAAACCTTGGAGCAAATGCTCCATCCAAAAAATAAGGGGGAAGATCTGTCAGTGTATTTGCCATCATCATTAGGGGGGGAGAATTGGAAGGGGGAAGAGGAGGGGGAGGGGAAGTTGCTCCAATGACTTTGGGGGGATAAACGCCCCTGTCTGTAACTGTTAGTAGAACTCGTCGACAGTACTGACTCTCCATGCTCTGTCTGCATCCGTCCCTTTTCAACTCTATTTATATTCATCAAATGACTAAACATTGAGGTGAATAAGTGCAGGCTCCTGAGCCGGCTCCGAGTAAAGCGTTAGCAACTTTATTTGAGCTATAGCCAGGGTATGCTGGCGGCGACCTTGTTTGACAGGTGGGGGGGGGGACACTTTTGAACTGAACTGGTCAAAAAGAGTTTTGAACTGATCAAGTCAAAAAACATTTTTACCTTTCTTTGTTGTTCTTCAAAATTGGGAGGCCAATGCATGCTGTGCCCCCCCCCAATGTTAAAGGTGGGGGTCTTGTCCCCCTCGACCTCCCGGGATCGCGGCTCATGAGCCAGGATGATAATTGCCCGGGTGCTTGGGGGTTCAACCCCAGTCTTTCTTAGGCCCCAGAGCTAAGTCTTCATTGCACACCCCAGGGTTGGCCCTCAATTGTGCTATAGTGATTATATTGTGCATATATTTAAGCCAGAGGTTTTCAAACTGTGGTCCGCGGACCAAGAGGGGTCCGCGATGGATATGGCGGGGGTCCGCGAGAGCGTTCTGAAAATATTAATTAATGATTAACACTGCATGTTTTTAGCATTGTAACCGAAATTGTAACCGAAAGCTTATATAGCGCCACTCAGATCAGCATTAACAGCCTGTGTTTTCAAATTCATACACTACTTATAAGCAATTAAGCTTGTATTGTGAAAATAGCCTGCCTGTTATTTTGTTTAATTTTAAGTGATAAATTTTACTTTTTAAATTCTTTGGTAAATTGGTCCGCGAGTTATGCCTAGAAAAAAACAAGGGTCCCTGGTCCAAAAAGTTTGAAAACCTCTGATTTAAGCATTTTCTTTCACAATTCATTTTTGGTGTTACTAATAAAGAAATGCTGTGATTTATTTTGATATTTGTTAGCACGTGAATTGTATATTAATACATTCTGTGGTGTCATCACTTTAAGGAGTTTAAGCTTTCTATTGCATTTTCGAATTTTCTCAGTTTGCAAAATACGGATAAAATAATCAACTTCACATGGATCAAACTCACCAAAGTTTAACCCCCGCCCAGTCTCTTTTCTACAATTCTCACACTGCCTACAGCATCGATTTATCGAGGGCTTTTGGCCAGTCCTCTTCCCGTCATTTCATCGTCCACCGACAGTGTACAGTCGATGTACTCATTGTGTAACCGAGTTCGCTGGGAAACGTAGAGTGGAGCAGAAAAGTGGTTTACCTCTCTGCCCTGGCGTGGATTTGACCCAATGACCTCTCAGTCGACAGTCCAACACGCTAACCACTAGGCAATATATCGCACACACCAATGGCAATATGTGTTATTCCTCGAAACCGATTTACAATTCGCCGCTCGAAGACATTATTTAAACACTGTCACCGAAGCACCGATCTGCCTCCCTCATGAAGACCCTCCAGACCCTCGTGACTCGTCATGAATTTCGGCCTCGAACGTCACTCCCCCAACAATCCCTCTCCACCCCACCCCAATTACGAACCCCCGATTCCCACGAACCGTCTGTTTGTGCAAGTCCAACCACTTAGGATCTAAATCATGATCTACCGAGAAAATATCCAATTATACACAAAGCATCCTTCGCAAGGATAAGAGCCACGACCTCTGTTTGCCATCACCTATCGACAGCCAACCATGAATACATCTATATAGATATATTATATCTATATATATATATATATATACATATCTACACGTATATATCATATATAAATACCGCGGATATATATGTATATATGTATCATACACATCATGTGCATATGCATTTATATATATTATAAATATATACATATACGTATACATACATACAATATACATACATATACATGCACATATTCAAATACATATTCATACTCATATGTATTCACATATACACTACACATATACATATATATATATACAAAAACATATACATATAACATATACATATACATACATATTCATATGAATAGTCTACACATATACACATACATATACATGTATTTATTTATTTATTCCGGATATTTCTATAGCGCCTCTCGAAGTCAACTATACTACTAAGAGGCGCTCCCGACTACAGCATTTGATACTGTGCCGGAATTTTCACGCCGAAGCGCCACGAGCAACTGCGAGTGAAGGACTTGCCCAAGGTCCGTACGCAGCGGCTAGAGTGGGATTCGAACCTGCAACCCTCCGGTCACAAGGCGCCGAACTTACCACTGAGCCACCTCGCCCCACATATTAATATACATGCATATATACATACACATACATACACATATACACACATATACCCGTACATATATATATGTATATATATGTATATTCATATACTTATGCACATCTGCGTGTACCTATAATCAGCAAATATGGGCCAGCGCTGCAGCTGCCGCAGCTAAGTCCGTTATTTAATAATGGTAGTAAAAAACAGGATTTTATTTAGTGCTCCGGCGGACGCTTTTTCTCGAATATCATCATCATCAGCGTCGTCGTCGTTGGCAATATATTGCGGTGGATTGGCTGCTTCTGATGTCGTCGTCGTCATCTTCGCCATCGTCATCATCAAAGCCTTAACTGAAAACTATGGGTACCATACAGTAGTGGTAACATTACTGGCGTGAAGAGCAGGAGGTAGCGGGATCGCTTCCCGCAACCCTCTCAAAGATCCACTCAGCCTTTCATTCGCGAGATGGCGCGATTGTGAAAATGAGATGTAGGACGTGATGGGCGCCTTGGCATGGTTGCCGTATACAGTTAAATTCGACTCCTGTAATAATTTGTGATCATCCGTTCATACTGATTTGTAATCATACTGCGTAATTGTCAGTTTGAAGATATTAAACGAAAATTATTATTATTATTATTATTCAACCAATGAACTCATGTGCAGACGAATTATGTTAACTGTTTGCGGTCACTATATTCCTAGGCCGTCATTCAGTCCTAATAATAATAATAATAATATTATTATTATTATTATTATTATTATTATTATTATTATTATTATTATTATTATTATTATTATTATTATTATTGCATTTACTGGCCTGGTTATCTACACTGGTTAAAGCGTATATGAGGTTGCTCCAGGCGTGAAGATAATGGTTCATCTCGCGATGGCGGCTTATTGCAGAGACTCGAATTTCGGGCTATCACGGTCCCAACACGGGGACCTTAAATGGCGTACGTACGTGGCACCCATTCAAACGGGCAGCGGTGGTGAAGGATCTTACCCGATGAATTCATTGAAAAATGAACAGGGTCGACGCAATACGGTCTCTACAGCACGGTCCTTACACTGGGACCTTAAATGGGGTGGTACCAATTGAAACAGGTAGCGGTGGTGAAGGATCTCACCCGATCAATTCATTGAAAAATTCGCAGGGTCCTTGCATGTCCTCTCTAGCCCAACAATCCCACTCCACCCTAACCCAATTACGAACCACGATATATACACCATCTGTTTGTGCAAGTCGGAACAGTTAGGATGTAAATCATGATCAAGGTCTCTCTAAAAGAACGTGTACGTTAACCTTCTTGCTTAATATTAGAACGCTGATGACTCTGATCTCAGGGAATCAGGTCAGACTTGTTAATATAAAGCAAGACAATTAATGGAGTAAGACACCATCGGTATGTAAACCGGCAACTTCACGTACAGAGGATCATGGGGCATGCGCTGTAACCAATGTATAGCTAACCAGGCCAGTAAAGGATCTCACTCATTGCTTCTGAGTAGTTAACCGTACGAATTGAAAAAATGAGCAGGGTCTAGGTCATACGGGCGCTATAGAAAAGCATGTGTCTCAGGGCTGTGGTCGAGGGTATACGCGGGTATACAGCGTGTATACTCACCTCTATAGACCGTATACTCACCTCACAAAATATTTGTAGGCCTACTCACCTCTAATTTGATTTGGAAAACTAACTGGTAGCGTGTACTCACCTCTAATTTGTTTTGTAAAACTAACTGTAGCGTATACTCACCTGTAATTTTACCACTACAGCCCTGGTGTACCTTTACCTTCTAAGCTCATCCTAACATATGAAATGGTGCTCGGAAATTGGGACTGAGTAATAACCTGTGGCTCTGTTAAATGGCGATCATTATCTTCGATCAGCACATTCTGGAAAGTGTGTCGTTCTTGCTCACGTCTTGTTTTCGGGTGGCATTCATTCGTTGTTGCCTGACCCATCATATCGAACTCTCTATCTCTCGACACGTTCGCTACTTCATTACTGAGAATATCTTCATTCCAAACGGAAAATTTACCTCTTTCACTGTTTACATGGTTCTCAATGTTTCCCTGCTCGCACGTCGAAACGTTTTGAGGGGATATTATGAAATTTCAGTTGTATTGTATTGTAGCGTCACTCTTGCGGATTAGACGTAAAAAAATTCGAAAACAATACACCTGCTTTTTCTTACTTCGCCCTCATTCCAAAGTTCAGAAGTGCATACACGACCCTACGACGGAACATCGATGACGCTTATAGCCTAGTAATTGCGCGCAAAGGACTTGCTCAAGGTCCCTTCACAATGACCGCTTCATTTGAGGGTCGAACCCGTACTCTTCGCGTTACAACCCGATAGCTCTGACCACTCGGCTATCGAACCCATAGACTTGACTAAGCGCTGGCAAAAAGATCTCCTTGAAAGACCTCTGTACCGTGGTGCTGAGAATTTACGGCGATTTACGGATGTCGATTAGTTAAAGCTACCGCCTTGTAACGCGGGAGTGTCTGCCCGAGGCGATTACTACGTAGGGACCAGTCTTGTTGTCAAGACCTTAAACCTCAAGACCAAGACTTTGAACCTCGAGACCAAGACCAAGGCTTTGAACCTCAAGACCAAGACCAAGATCAAGACTTTGAACCTCAAGACCAAGACCAAGACTTTGAACCTCGAGACCAAGATCAAGACTTTGAACCTCAAGACCAAGACCAAGACTTTAAACCTCAAGACCAAGACCGAGACCAAGACCCAAAAAATCACATTCAGCCCAAGACTTCTTATCCTTACAAAAAAGTTGTCAAGTCGGACACTCGCTATTTTATTGAAAACGTGAGTCTTTTATGTTATTCAGGCAAATTAACTTTGAATGCAGACTGCATAGAATTCCGAATTCGTATTTACAAAAGTCCATCATGCAAAATGTTAGGGCCTATTCCAAAAACCAATTCGCTCAGAATTTTCTGACCAAGACGTGCCTTGTGGGGCCCATAAAAATTTCGCCCTGTGAAAAATACTTTCTACAGGTGCTGAAGTCGCTGGCACACGCAGTAGCTTTTCAAGCACTGGATGTAAATGTACAAATTGTGAGCCTTTTTGAAATCCTCACATGGTTTATCAGACCGTCTGGTATCAGAAAAAGTCTCGGCAGGGCTTCCAGACACAGCATAACTTAGTTGCGGCTGTCGATGGGTTTTCCTGACCAACAAGACTTGCATCCGTCCGTAGGTATTTGTCGTAGGCATGATGCAAACAGGCTTGATAAATTTTTTTATTTTTGAGTTTTGTTAAATGACTGTTCATATTGACAGCCGGTCTTGGTCTTGCGAGACCAGGACCAAGACTTTGAACCTCAAGACTAAGACCAAGACCAAGACTTTGAACCTCAAGACCAAGACCAAGACCAAGACTTTTGGTCTCAAGACCAAGACCAAGACCAAGACTTTTAAAAACGAACTCGAGTGCACTCGAGACCAAGACCTTGGTCTCTAGGACAACAAGTCTGGTAGGGACCTTTTTTGAGGGATCCTGTATGCCTCGGGGCATAAAATAATAATAATAATAATAATAATAATAATAATAATAATAATAATAATAATAATAATAATAATAATAAACCTGATTTTCCAAATCCTGAGGGATCATTGATACCTCGGGTAAAAAAAATAATAATAATAATTTCCATTTTATTTCTACTGTGATTACGGCAAATGAGTTAAAAACTCAGTTTCCGCCGGAAGTACTTACCCATGACGATGAGCAGCAGTAGAACGAAGACCACGCAAAGGAACGACAGCGGAAGAAAGTTTTCTGCCACTCCTTGTCTCCGCCTGGGAGCCAGTTCACGGGTTCCACGCCTCGTAACAGCCACCATGGCTTCAGAGGAAGACGATAACGACGACGACGACGAAGATGCTGTGAGCAACTGTCTTTTAGAGAGATGCTGCTGGGTCGGTTGCTGAAGCAGGCATCTTCATCGTAAGCCTGACTCGATGCACTCTTGATTATGTGAGGCAGACTATAGCCAGCACAATGCCTAATAGCAGTAGATACTACTTCAGATAGAACCCTCGAATGCATAAATTGTCTGGTGAAGAGCTGTACTACGCCATGCAAACGGCGCGAACTGTTCGAGATAATTTCTGCTGAAGTCACCGGCCTTTGTCGCCACAAGATGTCGTTTAACTGTGGATCCAATCCGAATAACTATTCGTGGACTGCAGCTAGACATTAATGTGTCCTTTTACGCATAATGATCATACAGAAAGATCCTACAGAACCCCGATCGGCTGGCGCTTTAATAATAATAATAACTGTGGATTTACATCCTGCGTGCTTTCCGCATGATCACTCACATCCTTGTACAATGGTAATCGTAAACAGCATATTTATTCATTGCGTTTATAACTGATTTCTTTTCCTCATAGGAATTTCGGTGGAGGTACTTCTCTCTCTATTACTCTCGATCCTCGTTGAGCCTAATGGCTCGAGGCGAAACCAGCGCATCCAGTGGCCTAGGTTCTAAGCTATCTGTCAGGGCGGGGGCGGCAACTTCACGTGAAGGCGGTGGCAGCGAGCTCCGGAAGCTGGTAAGCGGATGCGGTTAGCGAGAGCATCTCATTCTCGCCGTGTCGGCGTTGAAGGCGTGACCTGATTGGCTACTGTGCTCTGGGCAACAGAAGCCGACTAAGAGCAGTGACAATGCGTTTGCCGATTGGAACAAAGGGCAGGGAAGTGGGTGGGAGGAATAGGAGGAGTTGGAGCGGGGGAAGTGGATGGGGAAGAGGAGGAAAAGAAGAGGAGGAAGAGTTGGAGGAGTAGATTGAGGAGTAGGAATAGGAGCAGGAGTAGGATGAGAAGAGGGAGGTAGAGTAGGAGAACGGAGAGGGAGTAAGAGTAGGAGGAAAAGGTAAGAGAGGAAGAGGCGGAAGAGGATGAACAGGAGGAGGAGGAGAAGATGGATGAAACGCATGGAGTAAGAGGTTTATAGGAGGACGAGAAGAGAGGGTAAGGAATGGAGCATGGAGATGGGGCCCATGGGCAGAGGGATGGAGGAGGGAAACTCGAGAGAGAAGTTGAAGCTGACAGCGGAGGATGACAATTCATCAAGAAACCGTACAAGGAACGCAGATCCAAAAGACTACACACACACGCACACGCACACACACACAAACATAGGACCTATATATATATATATATTATATATATATATATATATATATATATATATATATATATATATATATATATATATATATATATATATATGAAGATAAGACCTGATTAGCTATTGTAGGTTTTAAATAATAAGTTAGGCCGACTAAATAATAATAATAATTATTATTATATGAATAATAATAATAAATAATAAAAATAATTTAAAAAATTATCATCACATCTTTTTCTGTCCTTCGCCTTCTGAACACAAGGGCCTGGACCCAAATAATTCTCCTGAGGTTGATTTCTGGTGAGTTTTCTTTTCCAGCGCCTTACCATCCATATCCAGCGCTATAAAGTCATAGCATTACGTGGCAAGTTAAATGATGTTGCGGAGAACGAGGTCTGGTTTTCCAGAAACCCATAACAGCTCCTAGCATAACGTTTTAACTCATCAGGGATTACATTTTGGCCTACCTCGGGTAAAATAAAAGAGAAAGTGTTGTTGTTGTTGTTGTTGTTGTTGTTGTTGTTGTTGTTGTTGTTGTTGTTGTTGTTGTTGTTGTTGTTGTTGTTGTTGTTGTTGTTGTTGTTGTTGTTGTTGTTGTTGTTGTGCTGAGGAAAGTGTAAACCTACGTTAAAAGGCAGAAGCCGGCAGTGATAAAACTTCTTTGAAGTTCAATAGGGCCTATCCCGTTCTAGGCCTGCGATGCCTTAAACGGTCTGCGAGCGATCTTCAATGGAAGACCGAACATCGACTGAAATGCCGCAGCTTCAAGCCTGTCATCATTCGATCATCGAAACATAGGAAGGGATCATCCAACTCTTAATCCGTACCAGGGGACTTTGATAATTGCTCAGGCCAACCGCATGCTTCTCCTCCTCCTCCTCCTCATCCACGCCGCAGTCCATCGTATGACGAACATGACTCAAGGTCCAGGTCAGAAATGACATTCATCATTTGTTATCCATTACTCCCTTTCCCGCTTTCTTTCACTCCAAACCACAGTTCCTCCTCTTCCTCCCACTGCTCCGTCGCCTTTTCCCAGTCATTGTTATCCTATTTCGTATCCATACCTGTGTCCTTTCTCCTTCTTCTTCCATCCCCTCCTCATCATTCTCCAGCGCATCCTCATTCTCCTCCTCGTCCTCCTTCTCCAGCGCATCCTCACGCTCCTTTTCCCACTCCTCCTTCAATCGCTTCCTCATGCTCCTCTAACTCCCCTTCTCCACAGCATCCTCCTTTCTTCTGCTCTTCCTTCTCCTCCCTCCGTCTAGTCATCTTTGATATTAAACTTCAAAGCCATGGCCGGTTGCGATTCATGTCCAAGACTCTGGAAACGCAACAGAGGACCGTCTCCAAAAGCCCACACATATTCCATTTATATGTATACTCATATCTATAGTCTAGATATATTTATGTAATATAAAGAATATATATATCTTATATATATATAATTTATATATATAAGTAAATATGTGCATGTGTCTGTATATTTGTATACAGAGTTCGTAGGACGACAACGTTTATGTATAGGCCTACGTGTACATGAGTATTATTTGTTTATTATGCATATGTTGTACGGTGCATTGAGATGTATGTAGACGATTGGACCCGTTTCTGCCATCTGTACCCCTGTAGATAACGCTTGCCGATGACAGAGAGAGATAAACAGACAGAAACAGAGAGAGAAAGGGGTCAGAGACAGACAGACAGACAGACAGAGACAGAAAGAAACAGAGAGTTACAGAGATAAAGGGAGACACCGAGAGACACCGAGAGATAGAGAGACAGAGACACCGAGAGATAAAGAGAGAGAGAAAGAGAGAGAGAGAGAGAGAGAGAGAGAGAGAGAGAGAGAGAGAGAGAGAGAGAGAGAGAGAGAGAGAGAGAGAGAGAGAGAGAGAGAGAGAGAGAGAGAGAGAGAGAGAGAGAGAGAGAGAGAGAGAGAGAGAGAGGAACATAGATCTTCAGATAGACAGAGATATATAGAGAGACCGACACACGAGAGATAGAGAGACAGAGAGATAAAGAGACAGAGATACAGAGAGGTATACAGAGAGAGAGAGACAGAGACAGAGACAGAGATATACAGATACACAGACAGAGAGACAGACAGATGAACGTCTTATAGGCAATTGGATATTTCAGAGGTCTTCCAAATAAATGCACAGCGTTTGACATGGAGTTTTAAGCCATACAGAAGAATCAACGTGATGACAACGGACAGCTGTTGTTTCTTAGAACTGCCGAGGGAGGCATCGCGATAAACAAGGTTTTAGCATTATCATCATTACGCATTTATTAAGCGCCTCTACTAATAGACAAGCATCATTCGAAGGCGCCGAGTACTTGTGAGCGAAAGTCTTGCTCAAGGTCCCTGTACACTAACCGTTTCATAGGAGGCTCAAAACCTGCACTTTCCGCGTTACCAGACGAGCGCTGTAATCGGCTACCGTATCTCAAGGTAACATTGGCCGAGGCCGCTAGGTCTATTTCTGGCTGTTGAGATGGGGGGGGGAGAAGGTAACCAAGGCAGTATCAGCAGCCAAAGATGCTGACAGAGCACGGTGCTACCGAAAACGTGGAGAATTTGACACCTGTTACCGGGAATAGGAAGCCCAGTGTATGAAGTTTAATCGGATTCCGATTGTGTAGTCATCGCACTCATTTCAAAGCCGGGTTCCATAGATGGCGCCGGTGGAACAGAATTTTAGAAACATCGTCAAAGCCCGGATGACAAACTTTCTCCTGGGAGATATATGGCTAATAATATGTTCGGCGAGGTTTAGAACTTCACGTACGGGGTGAGCAGGGAAGTGCCAAGGAAAGATGAGCGAGAGACACAGACAGACATACATACAGACAGACATACAGACAGACAGACAGACAGACAGACAGACAGAGGCGCGCATGGACATCCGCATTGTGTATAATCCTTACCCTTTGTCCGTATTGGGTGATCTCTCCTTACTTCTTTGGACGACCCTCGAAGGCCAGGAAATGCCGAATGGGTCTCTTCAGTAAATATTTAGATCTAACAAGCAGGCAGAGGAGAGGAAAAGCAATCCTTGACAAGAGCTAGGTGACCATGGGTATGAAAGACTTTAATTTTCTTAGTCTCGGTATATACGGCAACAGGTGTTCAGCCCTCTTCTACGCCGTCTGATCTTCCCTCCTACATCCTGAGGTTCAGTGGGCTTATTTTTTTTAGCCGAGAACGCTGCTGTGTGCAAAAATCTAGGTATTTTTTGCCCTGGTAGAGATTAAAACCATCTCTCGTTCAGCATTCTAACCATTATCGTGCACCCGCCGCGAGAGTTCAGTCGACCTGTGTTAATTGGCCTTAATAATCGCCTCTATCTTACGAAATGCCCGAAGTGTGACTCAGATATCTAACGAGCAGTTGTTCATACTCATCCGCATACCATCAAAGCCCGGATGAAAAGCTTTCTCCTAGGAGATATATGGCTAATTGCGGGACATGATTCGGAATAAGTTTCGCAATACGCAGAAACACCCAGAGGGCTTCTCGGATTTCCAAGACACACCGAATAAATTATAGGCTTCAAAGCAATGTCCGGGAAATGCACCTAATTTGTCCACTGGTAAGGGCTTTCGTTAGTGTTGCAGCCAGACAATTATGCCTATCCAGCTTATTCTACACAGAACATATGTGCACAAGTTCGGCAAAAACGTCTGGAGATTAATACTCGGTTTACATCAAAGACTTGCCAATTTTACCAGACAATTACCTCCTCCATCACAGGAATAGGCCTTCGCCTCAACGAAAGAAACTTCAGCTGCTTTTCAAGATCCATCAGACCAATGCAGTTAATCAGTATGTCAGTTAGCCAGCCCGCCAGTCAGTCAGTGAGCCGGTCAGTGAGCCAGCCAGCCAACCAGCCAGTCAGTGAGCCAGTCAGGCAGTAAGAGTCAGTCAGCCAGCCAGTCAGTCGGTTAGCGAGCCAGCCAGTTGGTCAGAGAGGCAGTCAGTCAGCCAATCCGTAGATCAGTCAACCAGCCAGTCAGTCAGTCAGCAAGAGTCCGTTATCAAGCCAGTCAGTCAGCCAGCCAGCCAGCCAGCCAGCCAGTCAGTCAGTCAGTCAGTAAATCAGTCAGCCAGTCACTCAGCCAGTCAGTATATCAGCCAGTCAGCCAGTCAGGCAACCAGCCAATCAAACAGCCAGTCAATATCCGGGCAAGCAAGGAATGAACCACAACCATGAGGTATTAAAACTGAGAAGCAAAGTCAAGTGTAAGCTATGTGGTTCCTTTTCTATTACAACCACTGACAATCTAGAAACCAAATACATGTATCTGTGTACTGTGTAAACAAATTACAACTTCTAAGCAACTGCGTAACAATAATTATCAGATTTACATCCGCCTATGGTAATACATCACAGTGTCATTTTTTGGTGCTATACATCAAGACTCCAAACAGAATAACCTCAACAGCTGTACAACAATAACCGGCCGAAAATTCTTCGAAATTGAAGTGTACCATGAATTACATTTAAAATGTTTTACATCATTTTACCGGTACTAAGACAAGCTAGAGAAACCTAGATTACACAAAACAAAAGTTTACACCATTTTACGGTTACTATGACAAGCTACAGAAACCTAAACATATCACAAAATTTTAAACTAGCAACTGCGCTGCAGATAGATGGGATGGTTAAATGAGCATGCTGAAAGATGACATCTTTAAATAAGTTGTCCATTATCGCTTCTATTGCACATTTCAGTCTCTCCAGATTATCCGTTATCTGCCTATGAAGATATCTGGTGCTAAGCCACATAGCTTGAAGATGTGGATTGCCGAGTTTAAAAGAAGTGGACATGGGTCGCGCCGTACGTCGGATTGCAATCGCCTTACGGGAAATTCAGTTTCTCAGCTGTTCACAGACATCGATGGAGATTTTGTAGAAGACGTACGGGTAGTAGTCCGATGAAACAAGGTTCAGACCAGGAATGTCAACAACCTGAAATTTATCAGAACTTGTCTGAAGTCTAACCAGTGCAGTAATGTACACTGCTCTACGTGAAACGTATCCACTGCGGCTAAAGACAGCCACACAAATGCGCAGAGGCTTACTTGCATCAAAGGTAGACCAAATCAATCAATAGTTCAGATAAGCTTTAAAACATTTCCAGTATTTCACGTTATGTTGATCCAGTAATGATTAATTTTTTAAATAAATTGATTTCCACAACTGAAACAAGTAAAGAACTGAATCCCTGCTTAAGGCCCAGCATCAAGACTCCCCATCAGTTTTGATTTTTGTATTACATGTATTCAGTGTTCATTCACTTAAAAAATAAATTGGCTGTCAATTTCTTTGCCTTCTTTTAATAGGATGCCTCCAGCTACTTACACAATACAATACAACTGTATTTGATATTACCCTCCTTCCAAAGTTCAGAAGTGCACATGTGCCCATTCGACAGAACATCGCTGACACTAAGCAAATAGTGTGTGGACTTACTCCAGGTCCTAAACACAATGACCACCACAGTGGAGGCTCAAACCCGTACTCTCCACATAACAGGCTGAGCACTTTATCGCTACCGTGCCTCACTAACAGCATGAGCACCTTAGCCTTTCTTTGCCTCTTTTCCATAAGCAGTTAAAACCCATTCTGTTCGATTATTTTGTCTTGTCAGGCAAGTAGCACCTCTGAGGAGTTTCTGTTAAAGAGCTACCACACAAAATTACAGTTAAAAACTATAACAACAATTAGCCCCATTCACTGGGTCACCGGGAATGATATGAGGTGCTTACTTCAGTGCCTGGTCCTCCAGTTCCACTGTTGTCAAGGTGACTGTATAACTGGTGCAGAACCTCACGCAACTTCTTCTGACTTTTCTTCGGAGGGGCCAATAACATCGCCTGGAAATTGACAGGTAGGCCATACCTACAAACATCAACACCTATTATATTAACAATGACGACAATATCAAAATGTTATAAAATATGAAAATTAATTATAAATATATCTAATTGGACAAAACTGCAGATTAACTTTCACATCATCTGTAGAAATTACTTTAGTGATTAATCATAGAATTCATGTCTTTGCTGTCATTGTCGTTAACCATCGCCGCCCACACCACCACATTACCATCATCCTACCCAATGCTAGACATCTCGGTCACCAGATTTTAGAACTGACCGGAGAACTGATTCCACAAAAACTCGCAGGGCCTTCACGTGAATCCAGCACAGGAATGCCTCTCCAAAGTTGACCCGGAGCCATCGGACCAGAGGAGCCTGAAACACAGAACAAGAGAAAGTCAAAACGAAATTCACACAGGAAATGCCCATCACCAACCATTGAAATACCCTTCACCACTGGAATACCCAAGATAGTGTGGAATACCCATCACTGCACTGCATTACCATCATTACTGAAATACCCATGGTCACTGGAATACCCACCATCACCACTGTAGCCATGACTGTATATTTAAACTTTTAAAACGGTTTATAATGTTGCATCTGGTTTTTTCTACTGATATTGTGCAACTTTTTTCACTATTGTATGCACTGTTGTTGTAAAATGTGGGCGCTTGTCTTGTGCTAATAAAGACTACTTACTTACCCACTATTACTGGAATATCCACCATCACTGGTAGAACTTCAAACCATAAGGTTAAATTTGAAAAAAAGTGGCAGCTATCAATGTCACAGACAACTCAAGTAAAAAGATTACGCAGAATATATAATTGTAAAAACTAGAAACTGATAATATTTGAAACTGCTTACAAACTGTTTCCGCATGTCTGTATTCAACTTGGTGACTTCATTCTTTTCAGCCAGCAGATCTTCCTCATTATAAACAAAATCTCTCACAGTAAACCTACAAAACACAGATTAATCTATCAATCAGTCCAAACAATAATAAATCAATCAATCAATCAATCAATAATTCATTCAATCTATCCATCCAATCCATCAACCTGTCCAACCTCAGATTCATCTTTCTGTCATTCCCTCACACTAAACCTAAAAAACAGATGATCTCATCCATCAATCATTCCCTCAGTCCATACCATAATCAATCAATCAATCAATCAATCAATCAATCAATCAATCAATCAATCAATCAATCAATCAATCAATCAATCAATCAATCAATCAATCAATCAATCAATCAATCAATCAATCAATCAATCATTCATTCTATCCATCAGCCCATCCAACCACTGATTCATTTGTCCACCATCTAGATATGCCAATCACTACCTAATGCCCAAGCAAAATGATCAGCTGAAACATTCCTACACATACAACCCTAACGTAAGTGCAATCAATTGTTTATGCATTCAAGCACATCTTAACAGTCCCTCACATATATGCAATCAATTGATCATTCAAGCACATCTTAACATTTAGAAGCTGAAAAGCACACAATGCTGAAACTTTTTCTTACTTATTTTCAACACACTTATGCTTGAATTCATCCGCTACTTTACGAAATAATGTAACCGTGAATAGCGCATTGTCATTGTCCTCTGCTAATTTCCTAGACAGAACACAAAACAAGAACAAATTGTTAGCTGTTTCTAAGAACAGGCTGCCATTATAGCAATGGTTTTCAACCTTTTCTGTAGTGACAGAACTTTACATAAAGCACTATTTGCTCATGGAACCCACAGTGTTTCACCCCTTACATTTTTCAACAAATAAATTTATTGTAACTTCTAAGGTTGTGATAATCATTACATAGTAATGTTAAATATTTAACATAAAATCATGTCTAGCAAGAATGACTGAAAGCTGTGATGATTTCTGATCATTGCTCATCTTTTAGTGAATTCAGTTGGTCCTTTTTAAAGTTTATATTGAGGTGCAGCGGAACCCCTGGCCGAAGCTCGCGGAACCTAAGGGTTCCTTCCATGGAACCCTGGCTGAAAACCAGTGCATTATACTAAAAAGACAAATAAGTTACTAGCCTAAGGTAAGAACAATAAAACATTAAAATTAAAATTAAACAATAAAATAAAAAAATGGCAGAAATTTTTAAGACATCCAGATTTAAAACAATAAAATAAAACATGGCAGAAATTTTTAAGACATCTAAATGGGTGAAATTAAAAAATAAATTACACAAAGACACTAGTGATCAGTCGCTAGCTTGTCAAAATACAATGCACAAAACACAATACAGCTGCATAGTAGTCCTATAACATAATATAATGTGGGGCGTGGTGGCTCAGTGGTAAGTTCGGCGCCTTGTGACCGGAGGGTTGCATGTTCGAATCCCACTCTAGCCACTGCGTACAGACCTTGGGCAAGTCCTTCACTCGCAATTGCTCGTGGCGCTTCGGCGTGAAAATTCCGGCACAGTATCAAATGCTGTAGTCGGGAGCGCCTCTGAGTAGTAGTTGACTTCAAGAGGCGCTATAGAAATATCCGGAATAAATAAATAAATAAATAAATAACCAATTAACCATGCATTTTTATAGCACCGTTACAGCAGAATTAGATATAAAAACGTGAAAAGAAAGACATAGAATTAAATGAATTTTGTACAAAACTGGAAATCAAAGTTTTGGAAACAAGTACATTGTGCTCAGAAATGCACAGACAAGCACACGTTTAATTAAAAGAGATTTTGCTAAATGGTTTCAGTTTGCTCACTGGGATGACCGTGGAACAATCATGTCTGTCAAGCCTTCGTATTTGCTGAGCCAATCATTGACCGACGGTCTGTAATTAAACACAAACAAATATGAATCAAAGAGTAATTTAATCAGAAATCATGTACAGACTCGTAACAGTGCTCTACTTGGCCGGATGTAGGCCCTATGGTCTGTATGCTAAGTAGACTTTGTGTAACAACTTTGGACAATTTACACACGAAAACTTTCACATGCACACTTGCATACTATGTCAATAGGCAGTACAGTTAGGCAGAGGCATTAGGTGGAAAGCAAACAGCAATGATGTCCTGGCCCTGCATCCAGGACCTTTGGATTCAACCATGACCCGCTCTCAGACCATCATCATCATCATCATATTCGGTTTTATTATTGATCATATACTGGTCGACACACCGCAACCGTGTACAATAGAACAAATTGAACACTAGCCTGGAGAAAAGAATAATAAACATGTGCAGAAGACAAGCACCTTCCCTGCATTCAACAAGGGAGTCTTATTTTACTAGAATACTTATACAACTCTCCAGTTCTTGCACACGGTATATACCATCAGTGACCAGACGCTTGACGTCACTGTAGCTGAGCAAAAGCTAATATTAGTTCACTACCTTTCACCACAGAACAAGAACTTCTGAGATCTCTCTCCTTTCATTCTATAAATGGCTAAACACTGTGACCTGCTCAATGATGTTTAACTGTAAACGCTCTTAAAGAACTCCAGTTCAGATCAGGACAGCTGCTAAGGAGGTTTCCATTAATCGCAGAAACAAACACCTATATCGTCAGTTTTGCTTCACAAAGTCTCACTTCAGTGACCTTACCTTATGTTTGTTTATTTTGGTGCAACAGAAGTTGTTTGATTTAGTAGGATAGAGAGATGACTCTACCAACTCCTCTACTTACTCTCTGCCAACATATTTACTTTCTTTCTGCCCATGAAGTGCTTTATTTGCTTACTGCCAATTGCCTTACTTACCATTTGCCAACTGCTTTCACTTCAATCTGCAAACTGATGTACTTACATTTAACCAATTGCTTTATTTACTTTCGGCCAATCACTTTACTTACTTTCTGCCAATTGCTTTACTGTCTGCCAATTGCTTTATTTACTTTCTACCAACAGCGTCACTTTCTGTCAATGGCTTTACTTACTTTCTGTAAATTGCTTATTTTAGTTTCTGCGAACGGTGTCACTTACTTTTTGCCATTGGCTTTACTTACTTTCTGCCAATGGTTTTACTTATTTTGTACCAATGGCTATACTTACTTTCTGCCAACGGTCTTACTTAATCTCTGCCAATTGCTTTATTTACTTTCTGCCAAGTGCCTTACTTTCGTACGACGACTAGCAGAGTGACCAGATATTCAGAGTCAAGAACAAAATCTTCTTTCTTGACGAGATCCGCCAAACTTCGAGTCAACAGACTCCCGCTGCAAAAAACATCAAACCTCAATCAATATGTAATTATAAACCTCTTGAGGCAAATTTTCCGTTCCAGCACCTTTCTATTTCTGTCCAGTGTATAGTTCTGTTGCAATTAAAGAGATGTTCCCAGATACTTCTGAGGACAAGGCCTGATTTTTTTCACACAAATTCTTTCTGCTTTGCTCCTAGTTTAACTTTTAACAAGCTTTAGGGTGTTAATTTTGGTAAAATAATAATTATAGTAATAATAAAATACTATTAATAAAATAACAATAATAAAATAATAACAAAGATAATGACAATAATAATAATGATAAAAATAATTATAATTTTACTTTATGACAGACATGGTCAAGAAATCAATTGTTCACTTACGTTGATTTCTTTTCTAAGGTCTGAAGCGATCCCTTGAGGCTATTATACGCATGGGACCTTCCCTTCAGATCTGTGTCAATCTGAGTAAGTTGCTGCAATGCAGTACACAAGCACATTTACTAGAAACTGGCAAAATGCAAAGTCCTTTGAACATGGCCAATCTGACACTTTAGATATACATACTGCAACCATCTAGTCACAACTAGAAATTTGAAAGGCTGGCCAAAAGAAACTCTTCACCATTCTCAATTCTGTTAGACTTCTCCCACTTTTTCCTTCTCCTATTCCTCATCTTCTTTATCTTCATCTTTAACCACTATAAACTGACCTCTAGTTCCCCCGACCCCTCAGACTTCTTCAATTGATGAAGAGTTTACCTTTGAGGCAACCATTGATCAATGACCTGATCTATGATTATGATGATAAGGGATTACAAAACTGATTAGGTGAGATTTTACAAACACAAAGGGCATACAGAAAATAAAGGATTTGAAAAGTAGGGTTATTAATTAGTAGATTAGTTAGTTTAGATGCTAATATGATTAATTGATTAAGCACAGCAGTAAGGTTATTAGTTAGTAAACTATCTAGTTTAGGTGCTAATACGATTCCTTGATGAAACATAGCTGATTAAGTGTCATTGAATAAAGAATAAATGAATCCTACCTTAGCAATTTGGTCTGCAATGTTTTTCAGAGGTTGTTTGGTCGGAAACTTTGCCATGTCCCACTGGAATTTTGTCATGTAACCCATCATCGTTGCTTAAGTTCAGAAAAAATGGATAAAGAATGATACAGAATGCAATAAGAACACAGATACATACCACAAAATTTTAAACTTAATGGGCAACTGTTTGGGCGGGGAACTCCTTCCTACCTGAAGACCTGTACCTCGGTCTCTTCACTCCCTGGTTGCTCCGCTCAACCGCCAGAGGACTTCTGGTTGTTCTGAGTAAGTTGCTTAATTGCTCAAGCTAGAAGTTTTGGTTATGTTGGCCCCTCTAGTTGGAACCGTCTTCCACAGGAACTGCAGCTTGAGCTCCTCAGCCTTTCTCTCCCCTGTTTCAGAAATTCCTGAAGTCCATTTTATTTGTTAGCGATAGCACTGACTTGGGTCGAGAGCGCCTCTGAATTGTTGAGTGGCGCTTTATAAATGTTCAGTTACAATTACAATTACAAAAGAAATATAATGAATGATACGCCCTCAACAATGAATTTAATTAGATTAATTTGATCCAACAACTGGTACTGTGTTTCAGTTAAATTTTTATACTCATGGACTACTTGGCCCCTCAATGTACGATGTGGTGACAGCTACCACAGTGGCGAGGATGACGTACGCTGCGTCCGCTTGGTGGGGTTATGTGGGGCAGAGGGGATGTGAGAGACTACAGGCAATATTTAGGAGACTGATTAAAGCTGGTTATCTTCCTGTGGACTACCCTAGATTCGAACAATTGATCCGTACTGCTGATTCTAAACTTTTCACGACCGTCCTTACATGTCCTACACATGTGCTTCATGTGCTATTACCTCCTGTTAAGCATACGGGTTATACTTTGCGACCCCGTGTTCATAATCGGGTTCTCCCGACTGCTGACAGTTTAGCTCGTAAATCTTTCATAATTAGGATGATTTTCACCGGAATATAGGCCTTAGTACTTTAATCTGGACGTGATATACATGTGTAAACCAAAATGCGGTTAGCAGTTGGATTAATAAAGGATATACTTACTTACTTACTTACTTACATAAATTAAAAGTAAATGAAATGAAATTAAATAAATTATATGAAACAAATACAAAAGGAATCAACTTCGTAGATACGTACAACCATTGACCAGTAGATGCTCTTTCCACTTGTCCTTTTCCTCCAACACGTCTCCCATATAGCGTGCCATCTTCCGCACCACACTGTCAACAGAAACATTTCTCCACTTATTTTCATAAGTTGCATCTGTTCAGACTAGTTAGACAGCCATGGGTCCTGTGTTTTACAGAAGACGTTTTACAGAGCCAATGAGACTCTGCAAGTTTCTGGAAACAGACACATGTGTAACTGGATATATATTTTCACTCTATTTATGGTTCATAATTTCATCTTCGTGGACATAAAATGCATTGTATTATCAGTTAATTTCAGTATTGTAAGTAATTACGTAAGTAAGAATATCTTTTATTAGAACCAATTGCTAATTGCATTTTGGCATACATACATCATAATGTATGTGTTAGTGTGTAAGTGACTTGATCAGCCACATATTCTACGCATCCATACTAGCATCGATATATACATATATACATGCATACACACATGCAACCTGTTTCTCATTTGCCCATCCATATCTGACTAAGAAGGGCCTATTAATTAAATCACTGCACTTTATGAGAGAAATTCAGAACATCAGACCTTTCAGCATAGACATCCAACTTTCCAAGTTCATCCGATAAGCCAACAAGAACATCGAGTGTTCCAACCTAATCAACAGAAAATGAAATCTAAATGAAAACCAGTGTGGAACCAAATAGGACATGAAACATCAATCGATCGATCGATCAATCAATCAACTGAGCATTTATATAGCGCCCCTTCAATGGAACTATTCAGAAGCGCTCCCAGCCCAACCTCGGCAAAAGTGAACAGTAGTGGCTATTCAAAGATGGTCATTTATACATTGACATCCATGTCAGTTCAAATCCTAGCGCACAACATGAATTTCAAAATTCGGTGGGGTTGTCATAGAAGTTGTTCAGTGAAGTAATCTGTAAGAAACGCTGTCTCAATGTTGAAGGCATTTATGGTAAAGTAATCACCTTGCAGTGCAATACAGAATCTGCCCCGATTCAAGCGCCTTTCTCCATGTCAATATCTTGGAGGGCATATAAAAGTAAAGCTCCCCATACTCTCTGGGTCTTTAGCAGGCAGTGGAGAAATTCCACGGTCCTGATAATAGAACCGATACATCACAGGCATTGCTGCTTACTTCCCACCTTAGGCCGGTAACAAATTCTACAACTTGGTGACAGCGATATGTCAGCACAAACAACTTGCCTGTGGTCATTACACGGACTCTCTTCTGCAGGCACACACACACAAACTTCGATTAAAGATCCTCAGCACTCCCTGAAGACACACTTATGTCGTTGAGAGGTATGATATTAAATGCTCTAATTCATGAACAAACCAACGAATGAATGAGTTGATAAGAAACTATATAATTTATAATAAATGTGTGACACTCTGCATTTATCTACCTTGAGTTCTGGAATGTGGAATTT
The DNA here is from genome assembly GCA_963556255.1 of Allolobophora icterica. Lineage (NCBI taxonomy): Eukaryota > Metazoa > Annelida > Clitellata > Crassiclitellata > Lumbricidae > Allolobophora > Allolobophora icterica. The sequence continues at coordinate 60,868,667 of OY744609.1, read as the reverse complement.
GAAATTGGTTGAAAGGTTGTTTTGTTTGGCCGTTAGATTGTTGAGGACATCCCAGGTCTGTTGACAGGTCTTCTCACCAGGAGCGCTAATGAGCCAGAACTCAGTCACCTCCTTCAGCTTCAGTTCCTGACCATCTATTGAACCCGCCGACATCACTTGAAAAGATCTAAAACAGCCCAGTAATGTATGTACATATTTATCAAGACACATGTACCGAACAGCAACATATGCTGACAATATGGCAAGAATATGACTGTATTCCCACATGGACTTCCTAAGTCCTATATGTGGATCCATTTGTATGATGCATGCAGTCCATATTGGAAAACTCAAATTCTTGCCAGATCTCCAGCACAAGACGTTACTGTTGGGGTTAATATAGCACCTGTTTTAAGGGGGTTGTCCCGACTCCCCGAAAATCCGATCCACGAAAACGCTGAAAATACACAACAGCCCGATTTCCCAAAAACAGTTTGATAGAAAGCAGCCGAAATCCCGAAAACTATTAAAATATTCGTGACCAATAGTAATCGAACATATAGAATCTCAGTGTTTTCCACCACGTAATAACATCGTGTATACATTGACTTTCAAGAAACGTTCCATATTCCTCCACACAAACGTTATCTTCTTAATTTTCAAGAATCTGGGTCGCACGTAGAAAATCGATTTCCGGGATCCGGTCGAAATTCGTTTCGGGGAGTTGGGATTCGCTACGCACCCCTTTTTAAGTACCTCACGGAAGCGCTGCACACACCGGCATTACTATCCAATTGATCTAAATAAGTGTTTTGAAAGTACTTTCTGAAAAATAATAATCTAAGTGTCATCTTGTTATATCTGTACTAAATTTACGCCTATTCAAACCCTAATACACAATACGTAGGGCGATCACAAGCACAATCGAAACTTCATTACATGTCGAAAAATCGAACGCGCTAAACAGTCGTCAGAAATTATATCAGAAAATTATATCCAAAAATGATTTTATTGGCGAAGAAAGCGACAAGGAATCCTTGAGGGTTTTACGAAAGCAAAGCGGAGTTTCGAAGAGGAGACGAGTTTTAAGAAACAAGTGATGGGCGACGCAAATTACAAGTGCCATCAGCGTTCGCTGTCGTCTCGATCAGAAATAAAATTAGTTTAACCTGCAGCTGATTTCAACAGAAAACCAGCTTAAACAAAACGACTTTAAACGATTCTTACAGACGATTTGGGTCGGTTTAATGTGAACAAATATATTTATTTTATCACACACACAAATCAGATATTATTATTTATGAAGTTGATTGGACAGCCTCACTTTCACATGCTCCTTGGGACGCCCATAAAGATGGACAATAATGTTGAAGCGCCATAACAGAGTAAGTATGCTGTTTGACTGTACGGTCGCTCTGTACTGCTGCTTGGAACATATTCGGAATACTTTCACGGTTCAATTTATTACCAATGTGTCACTTGCAAGTGACCTGAAAAGCGTTTGCGGGTGAGGCTTATATTCCCAGAATCTGTTTGGGGTTCAGCATAGGCCTACACCCAGGTCTTCTCGACCTGCTTTTGAGGCAAGGTAGCCGAATGGATATAGCGCTCGGCCTGCGACGCGGAGAGTACGGGTTTTGGAGCCTCCACTGAGGCGATCACTGTGTACTGTGTCGGAACCTTGAACAAATCCTTCATGCACAACAGTAGGCTACTGCTCAGCGCCATCGATGTTTGCGGCGTATAGTCGTGTGTGCACTTCTGAACTTCGGAAGGAGGGCAATATCGAACGCAGTACTGTTATATTGTATAATGTTATATTGAATTGTATTAGGGTAGCCGTAGGAAATGGAAGGGCCTCAGATGTACCTAATTGTGCCTAGAGATTCCAGTGCATCTTAATCCAGGTTTGGACCCAACGTGCACAAGTCAGCACAACCCGGATTCGTTGAGGAAGGTTGACCAAGCGCAAATAAAATCAAGTTGTAACTTCTTCAAGCAATTAAAGAAGTTACAACTTGATTTTATTTGCAAGTTGTAACTTCTTTAATTGCTTGAAGAATATAATGGCAATCCGGGAAATTCAACTCCTATAGCGCGAGTATGCGACTATTTCTTCCAATGAGCAACAAATTGCAACAAAGAGAGTGAAATAGTAGGCCTAATTAGGCTAATAGGCCATTATGTCATGTAGGGGCCTAGGTCTGGGCAAGCAGGTGTAAAGCACTCTGTAGGATTCTTAATAGTGCGAAACTTAAGTTTAATTGGGGTATATAAAGGTTCTTGAGTGGTATAAGGTCTATACCTATAGGCCTATATGCGACAGAGTTTAATTAGGCTAATATAATGTTTATATGGTATTAAAATACAATAATAAACACTGCATGATGCCTTTCCAAACTTTAGAGGAACAACCCGAGAAAGCACAATGTCAGTTGGTCTATTGAGTAATTGAAAGCGTTAAGAGCGAAATGAAAGTGAATCTGTTACAGCATGCATGAGGCAGTGCTTTAAGTTACGATACTCGCAGGATCAGCGAGGAAAATAATTACAAAATGCACCACCCTGTAGACTTGCATGGACTACCACAGGTCCACGGGTCTAGGCCTATAACGGTGCTTTAGTGGAGTTGCCTGGCGTACATAAATAGTTTCGTATTTAAAATGGGTGGCTTTCTCCCTCGATATGAGAGGTTTGCGTATTTCCGTGTCCTATCAGATAAAGTCGTCGTAGTTTCCGGTCGAAATAATCTGTCTTCCGGACAGGTCCCTGCATGGCCCATAGTGCAGAGGTAGGGATCCTTTCCGGTGGATTCTACCAGATTGGTGCCTAATACTGCATATATGCATCTCCGAGGAGGCTAGGTTAAAGTGACGAGGACGAGAAACCCGAGGTTCTATATCAGCGTCGCGTCAGTCTTTTCTATAATTGGAGCTGTTGGCAACATGGCTAGCTAGCTGTGATCAATCTTGTCAGTGAAAGTGAAACGTATTAAACCAGTGGCGTCACGATGGGGTGCGGGGGGTGCGAACCGCACCGGGTGACACCCTCAGAGGGGGGGTGACACCAACAAGAGAAATGAAATTTTTGCAAGATGACGAATTCATTAAAAAAGTCATCACTTTTTTGAGAGACGAATTCCTAAAAAAAGGTCATCACATTTTTTTGAGGGTGACACCATGACTTACCGCACCGGGTGACACCAGCCCTAGTGACGCCACTGTATTAAACTCACCGTAGCCGATAATAAGAAACGATGACATAAGACAATTATTAAGTATCCAAACTACTCTGCTGACCGAATCCCAACACAAAGGCGTACAGTACACTACATGCAAGATTCGAAGGAAAAAGCGCAAAGGCAGACCAAGACTATGATGATGATGATGATGATGATGATGATGATGATGATGATGATGATGATGATGATGATGATGATGATGATGATGATGATGATGATCTCCAACCTCATCCTTTTTGCTGCCCTACCTCTCTAACTTCTTCGCTGGCATTTTAATGGAGTATGCTACGGTATCTTAACTATTATATGCTTACACACTTTAGCACTATGACAGGTTTACAAGACAAATATAAGATAATAGCATACATTGATATATGAGATATATGAGATATAGCCTACATTGGGTGGCTTCTTGGTATACAGCTATCTCTGTGGTTACTTTGTTTGGCCAAAATATAAGCCTACGTTGGGCAGATGTAGCCTAGGCCCTATAGCCGATATAATTATGAACGATCTGGAGATCATGTTGTCGTTAAACAGTTGTAGGCTTATTACTAATTGATTACAAGCAGCTGCTACCTAATGTCAGACACTGGTCTGTTGAGCGGTTTTCGCTTCGGGAATTCGAATACCATTAAGGTAAGTATACGTGCTTCAATAGTAGGACCTAGGTCTAATCGTTAATTCTGCATTTCGTATAGCTCTTGTGATTAAGCTGTTGCCATGCGCTTACCTTCAACTGGCGCATTAGAAATGTTGAGTTAGCATAGGCGTAATTTGTGGGGGGCACTATAGGTACCCGTACCCAACTTTTAAGACTGGGGTACCGTACCCAACTTTTATGCAAAGCCAATCAACATTGTATTATTGTGCCTTCCCAGAGATGGTGTCCATGCGAAAAGCGACAGTGAAGAATAAATTGGTAACCCCCACTTTGAAGACCAAAGTTACGCCCCTGGGAGCCTAGGGCTCAAAGTATACGTCCGGTGATCGACCAATTCACTAACAGCACCCTGATATCCACGAACATTGGGCCCACTGAGAGAACACTGTGCCACTGATGTCCAGCTATATGGGACCCGACCAACATGAATGACAGGTTCAAGAAAAATCCGTGTTATTTTGCGGGTAGGTTTGATTGGGGTACATTCGGTTAGGGCCCTTATGGGTCGAGTTTTTAAGGTGGGATGGGTTACGTTCGATCTTTTCTGGAGCTGCAACGACGAGGAAGATTTCCTATGTTACTTTAAAGCCCCAATGAGACAGCGTAAGAGGGTACAGGTCTATGCGGACCTCACACATAGGCCTAAGCATATACTAGTGGAGGTTCTAGAAGTTTGCAAGGGTCAGGAAAGGGCGTCGGCACAGTTTGGAGGGTGGAGTATAGAGTCCAGAGAGGAGTTACAGAAAATTGAATGTTGCCACGTCAGACCTTTGTTCGTTGTGGACTCGTGGTCTTTGTAGCGTAGGTGAAATCAGTCATCCGTATGCTCTCGCCTTCCATCCCGGCAGATCTCTCAGGTTTTCTATCAGACTTTAGCCGATCCAGAAAAGTTAGACCTTAAAATTTTCATCTTAGGTTGAAAGTGAGGCTTAAAACTATTCTTCCTCTGCCCTGTGCTCACCCCTTAGGGAAACTTAAGGAGATCGTACTGAACTCCACCGAGTTTACTTAATTTTTATAAAGCGTGGAATCTGGTTCCATACGCGTGATTGGCAGCCTGCCATCAGAGGCTTCTATCCCTATTCAGGGCAGGCGCAAGTTGAGTACAGTGAAACACGGGGGGGGGGGTGGGAGTGTTTTTTTTATCACACTCCCTACAAGTTACAGAGTTTTCGCTCACAGTTCTGTGAAAGAGGGGGAGGAGAGGGATTGAGCCCGGTTGTTTAGTGGGGATAGAAGCCACTGCTTGTCAGAAGAGATGTTTTCGAGTTGTTGAGACAGTTTTTATGCTGTTTAACGAGCTTTTAACGTACGATTAATGTTTACGCCAACGGAGAGTACCTCAAAAAGACCAGTATAGGTTACATGAAATCACAGCCTTGAAGTTGAGAGAAATGACAAGGCACGTGAGGCCTTTCTCTCTCTCTGTGTGTGTGTGTGTGTGTGTGTGTGTGTGTGTGTGTGTGTGTGTGTGTGTGTGTGTGTGTGTGTGTGTGTGTGTGTGTGTGTGTGTGTCTGTCTGTCTGTCTCTGTGATCTCTGGACAACCACTCTGACTTGATGCAGCAGCGATAGTGATTATAATAAGCTGATGCCCTGCACTTAGCTTAGCTTTCAAGTGATGCTTTCTAAATCTTAGAGTTCAGAATTTAGAATTACGAATAAGTAATAACAATCCAACAGGCTACATGAACGAATGTTTTGTCTATATGACTCACTGCTTTTGTGTTTTATAGCGCCTTCACCATGCATTAACCTCCGATGCGCTCCTAGCTCAGCCTGGCGAAGAGTAAGCCAACATTTTTCAAGTGTTGGAGATAACCTTCAACCTTAACCATCCTTCAACCATAACCATCAAAGATAACCATCCTTACATTTACCGAAGCAGACAACTTAAGGCGACTGGCTATTCTTCAAGATATAGAATGTTATAATTTTATTTTACATCACAGTGATTATTCAGAGTTGCGTCACTACGGGGGTGCGGGGTGACACCTTCAGAGGGGTGTCACCAAAATGAGCAGAGTTTCAGCAGAAATTTATTATTTTTAAATTAACAATAGCAGATAACAACAAAGACATTTTTCGTAAGCCCAGCTTACATGTACTGGGGGTAAAGTGGTAAACCATGACTTATCACACTGGGTGATACCAACCCTAGTGACGCCACTGTTACTTACTTACTTATTATATGAAAGCATATGTTTCGCATTTGGATTTCAATCGCATAATATATTCTGACGTGAAACTCTATCCATGGCTCAAAGCTATATACTTGGCTGACTTGATGACCTGCGCACTACACTATAGTACTGGCATAATAGGAACGTTTTGATTGTGCCTGCGATTGACTTATTCGATTAGTTAAACTCAGAGCCGTATATACGGCTCTGGTTGACCTGTTCTACTGGGATCTTATGCAGAACCTGAATTACACACCCGAGCTTGCCAACAAGTTATGTGCACTTAGATCTTTGCGCGAGCGTTCACATTACCAATACTGCCCTGCCATGGCAAAAGGAAGCAAGTCACCGATTTTAGTTTCTGAGAAAAATGCGAAAAACAAGTCAGGCATCACCTCTCGGTCTGCTTTAAAGCTATGTGCACAATTATAATCAGTGTTATCTTGATATAGCCTTAGTATTATCAGTCCAGTCCATTTTGCCAAAATTCTGGACAGACTCTTTTTGAAATGGCACTTGCTTCCTTTTGGCTTGGAAATAGGATATAGCACCATTCTGACATTTCTATGTCAAAAGGAAGCAAATTTTCAATGAACTCAGCTGCTGCTCCATATCATGTATAAAACAACTCAGCTAGGTGTTGATTTGCAATGACACTAATAATTATAATCATACAGTATTATAATAATACATCATACAGTAATTTGTAAGCAAGTAGCTCAGTGCATTCATTATCAACTACAGTAACATTTACTGTCCGTTGTAACGTCTACTCAAAACTGGTAAGCAGATCGGCTGCTGTTGCACTTTCTAACAGTATTTTCCAAAGGACATAGCTTGGCTATGATGTCGACCCTTTTGGCGGTACAGATTCTTCTTGCGGCAGTTCGACATGCAGGCAACTTTGACTTGAGGACACACTTAGCAGTGTCCTTCTTCAAGAATTCCCCTTCCATGAACGGCTGCACTGCATCAAATGATGTTTTCCAGAACATCTTGGTTGTGCCTCGACGGAGTTGAATCTATGTAACACATGATGTGCATAAATAAATGTAACGTGACACTTACAGTAAAAGTTCTGTATTACTAGAAAAAAACATAAAGTACCCTTAATCTAAATTACTTAATGTAACACAATTGTTATTCAATTGTTATGTCCCCATGAAATTTATCTATGTAATATTTATATAAGATAATTATACTAGCAATAATACATACATGCATGCATTATGCATGCAGTCATAATGATTGTCAAAATGTAAAGCTCGATATCATGTTGAGCGCATAATTTAGTATTGACTAAATTATGAATAATTGTTTAGAATTCATACTAATGGTAAATCATTTGTTTCGGAATGATCAATCAATTTACAAAGAGAAGTAAGCATTGAAGTTTGTTGAATTACTGAAATATACCGTACTTTTAGCTAAGCATATAAATTTCCACCTTCAAAACCATCAGATAGTTAGGTTTATTACCTGACAGACATCCTTTAGCAGTGGTTTGTGAGTGAATCTTGCGTTGCTCGAACCGTTTGGCCAATCAGTGAAGTCTACAGACTGCATCTGAATGGCTTGACCATTCGTGTTAATGCACTCAGCAAAGTCACTAAAGTCATAGACATTTTTTCTTTGTTTCATGGCCTTCTCCACAGATGCATGGAAACTGTCAGCACTCATGAAAGTATGACCTCGCTCCAGATACTTGAGAGTTATTTCATCAGGACCTCCAGGTGTGTTGACGAGGTAGCAGAGTGTCGTGTACAGGGTCCAATTCTTATTCTGTCTGCTACAGTTGTCACACCAGACGACGAGCTGCTTTGTAGTGTTCACTGGCAAAACATTTCAGAAACGCAGATGCAACATCTTCAGCATTGCGCCCAGCAATGGCTTCATGCCAGATGATTCCAAGCTTAGCCTTGGTACGAGTTCCCAACGGAGCAAAGGTTTGATGAAACGCCACCAAACGTCTGGTGAACACGGCCGTTTTAACACCTGGCATTGCAGGAAGCATAATAACTTTCTGCATGTCTGTTGTGAACCTTGCACAGTCCTTAAAGGTTGGAGCATCGTTGTCAGCAAGGTAGTGTACCCGAGCTAGACGAGCTCGGTCATTGTGTTCCCTCCACTCGGCACATTTAGAACATAACTCTACTTGAGGATTGTCATGCTCATGGCGTATGTACATTGTACAGTATGCAGAGCTCACATTCTTCTTCTCCTAGCTTGGCAAAACTTATGTTCATGTCATCCACAACCTTTCGATATGTCTCGTAACAAACAGTCACTGTCGGATGTCTCTGTTTAGAATTATCAAAATGTAAATAAAACTATATTTATACAGTGAAAATTTGCGATCACGTGACCCGAATTTACGCGTACAATTGGTTGATGGACATGCTTCTTTTTGCCTTGGAATTTTCCAGTACTACTTGGACATGCTTCTTTCTGCCTCTGCTTTTCCGCCAGAACTACATGCAATAATAACTATTTATATAGACGATTGTGTTGGACTTGCTTCTTGAACCCAAATGATACCGATATGTAATTTTAACCTTAAACTGGACTTGCTTCCTTTTGCCATAGCAGGGCAGAATAGCCATCAACCACGAACTCTTGGCTGAGCCACGTCTGCGTGACAATAAAAATTGCAGAAATAAAAATTCAAATCAAATAATAATAATAATAATAACAGATTATATGCCAATGTTCGTAGACAGTCGAAGAGAAATCGGGAACACGATATGGTGAGTGCAGGTTACAAATCGTGACCACGGAAGTCTGTGAATATGTGCGTGCAGCATAGCAGTGCGCTTGAACAACGTGACAAATACTCAACAAAGCCCATCAATGGAGGGTATCCTCGGTGGCGTGACTAGAGAGTGCGGAGGGTGCGGGCCGCATCGGGTAATACCCTCATCAAAATGACAAAATGACTGTCTAAAAATTTCGTGCAGTATGGTCAGGTTAGGGACTAAAGGAGGAGATCCAGAGGGGTGACACCATGACTTACCGCACTGAGCGACACCAACCGTTGTGACACCGCTGTGAATATTACAATATTGGTGAGGCCTTTCTGTGCCAAATGTGGGTGTGTGTTTGTGTGTGGAAGTATAGGATATAGGAAGATTTGGGAGAGAACTGAACTGGAGTTCTTTAAGAACATCCAGTCACTCAATCACCATCTTAACCAGTTATACAAGTACTTCCATACATTCAACTTCGGAAAGGGGCATGCACTTGAATTGTTGTACTTTCACACTGCTGATTAAAAATAGGCCTACTTCATCATTCGCTCACTGTTCAAATTTAAAAATTGTCATAATGCTAGTTTTACAATATTACAATATTCACAAGACTGCGTACTTCTCAATAACTTCCTCTGTGATTGCACGACCTTGTAAGCAGGGCACACGACTGTATATGCCCATGCTTACACACTTTGTCAAACGAGATATATGCCTACGAGATTGGCCGGGTAAACTTTGGGCATTCAGGATACTCGCTGAATGAGTCGTGCGACTAAGACAACAGGTGATGCTATCTTAAGCAAATAGATCACACAGCCCCGGCCATGAACTAAAGACAGACTGCTAAACATTACAGACCAGGTGACACGCAGAAAAGATCAGAAATAGAAAAGAGCAGTAACGCAATGATAAACCTGACGTTGATGGTTCCAGAATGACGTAAGCAGTTGTCTCAAATTGCGGTGCTATATAAAAACTTCGACTCGCGTTGTTTTCATTCAGTATCTTTGTTATATCCTCCCTAGACTGTCTTTCAATCTCATCAGAGTGAACCAAAGTCTCAGCTCTTGCAAAACCTCATCTCTGGCTATCTCTCCACAGGTCTTTCACTCAAAACTGAAAACACTGCTCTTTCACACATCCTATCCCGATTCTCTCCTCTTCCCCTTACCTCCCTCGCTGTTTCAACTCTAAACAACATCCACCTTAGCCGTCTGACTGACTGTCTGCCTGCCTGACTCTTTTGGATCTTGACCTGGAACCCATTTCTTCCGTCTACCGATTATGTTTTGACGAAGGGCCTGTGAGTAAGCTGGTTCCCGCGACATCGCTTTTTGGGCGCTGTAGAAATCTAGAGATTGCGATTACGATGTCGAACCTTTTAAATGAATGTGAGCGAAGTGCTTGAATGTTCCTTCGATTGATGTTTAATACGTTGTTACAAGGCGCTATAGAAGTTCTAAGATCTGATTTGAATAGACGTCAGTGGACGACGGTATAGCTTTGAGGAAGATTTGGAAGAAAACTGACCTGGAGTTCTTTAAGAGCATCCTGCAGTCACTCCATCACCATCTTAACCAATTATACTGCCATAAATTCAACTTACAGAAAAGGGGCATGCACTTGAATTCAGGGTGAGAATTGTCGGGGGTGGGTTGGGGGTTGAATCTCCTAGTCTTTCTTAGCACCCCCTAGTTAAGTCTTCATTGCACACCCCACGGGGTCGTTTCTGACCCCCTCAGTTGCGTAGTGTGTGTGATTATATTGTGCATGTATGTTAGCATTATAATCTTTTACAATTCACTTTGTTGGTTAATGATAAAGTAACATTCTGGTTTATTGTGAGATATGTGACCATGTGAATTGTATACTAATAAATTTGGTGATGTTATATCGCATTAAGGAATTTAAGCTTTCTGTTGCAGTTTTCAATATTCTCAGTTTTGCAAAATACGGATAAAATATTCAACGCCACAGACAATCAAATGAAGAAAACATTTATAGTCAGAATGTTATTCTCGTATTAATTTATCATGATGTATGTATGCTGATGCATGTTCACCAGAGTGCTGTTTGGCAACTGGTTATATTAAAGAATATACTTACTTACTTACTTACTTACTTACATGGATCAAAATCATCAGAGTCTAACCCCCACAGTCTTTTTTCCACAATTCTCACACTGCTTGAATTACTGTACTTTCATGCACTGCTGCATATATATCCTCCATCATATTAGCTCACTGTACAAATGTAAAAATTGTCATAATGCAAGTTTTAATGATTGTTCCAGTATCTAACCAGTTTCAACTATAGGACTAATAGCAGGCCTATAGGGTCACTTATAGGCCTAATGGTAGCCCCATAGTTTCCATTATAGGCCTAATAGTAGGCCTGTATAAGGTTTTTGCTGTTAGTTCAGAGCCATAGATATTACAGTACATGCATGCAAACGACCACTAGGCCTAGGCTGATATTTGATGCATCTGCTAATGTTTTATTTTTGATACATTTTTTGTTTTGTATTTTTAATGTTTTTATAGAGATGCAATTTGAAGACAATTTTTGTGTGTAATTGCTTTAAATATATTTTATGCGTGATTAACCGGAAACAGTTAGCCTAGGCTAGGCCTAGGCCCAAGCCTACATGATTTTTCCCAAGTGACCAATAAATGATTCAGTGGAACTATACGAACTATACCAAATAATGGTCATGGCTACTAAATGGATCTTGATGGCCATTAAATGGTACTTTTCTGATCTTATGCTACGGATGATTACAGCAAGCATAGACTGCTTATAAATTGATATTCCTGGCCATTATATGGTATAGCTGAGTACCTTCTTCCTACAGAAATAAAGCTATATCGTGTAGCTTATGTGGGTTTTGAAAAGTATTGGTCAAGTTAAACTTGTGGCCACTAACTGCTACAATTAGCACACAGTTAGACTTTTAAAACTGTCTCTAGTATATTGCATCGGTTTTTCATATTGCCTTTGTGTCACTTTTTCATTATGGTATGTATTGTTGTTGTAAAGTGTGTGTGTTTGCTTCGCGCTAATACATATTTCTTCCTTACTCACTTACTTCTATGTCTGTAATCACATAGGCTACTGGTGCGGTTGTGCAGCTTAGTGTTCACTTCGAGATGGCTAAGACACAGTAAAAGGATCCTTTAACACTCTCGAGTAGGCCATAACTGTTAGCCACTATCGGTATGCAAACCGGGACCCGCACGCACAGAAGACAGAGGACGTGCGCTCAAAACAATGTAGCTAGCTGGGCCAGAGTGGGCCTACGTTGACGTGCATACCGTCATCAGAGGCGTCTATCCCCCCTAAGTCATTGGAGCAACGTCCATTTTCCCCCTCTTCTTCCCCCTCCCCGTTCCTTCCCCCCCCCCTAAAATAGTGGCACACACATTGACAGATCTTTCCCCCCTTATTTCTTGGATGGAGCATTTGCTCCAAGGTTTCTATGGTGTAGACGCCTCTGACCGTCATGCATAGGTGACCTTCATATTGAGAATTTCATGAGTGGAAGTTAGGAATCTGGTTCACGAGCACGGCTCTTCACTGTGATTCAGAATGGAACCTAAAACAGCGGGAAAACCGGAACAAAGAAACGGAGAAGGGCGTCCGGAGGGGGGGACAATGGGAGCATTGACCCCCTGGATTTTGTAAATTTTTTACAAAATTTAAATCTTTTGATTATTATGATTATTACAAAAAATCCAACGCGATTTTCAATGCGAAAAACACTTAATTATTTAGGTAAAGTCTTTGACAATTATTTTTTGACAACTAAAACGCTGTCTACGTTTCTCATTATTTTTCTGTCTGTCTGATCTTCTTTCACTCTGTGTCTGCTTGTCCGTCTGCGTATTGTCTCTGTGTAACTGTCTTTCTGTGATCTGTGTATGTCTATATTGTTAATGTGTCTGTCTGTCTGTATGTATGTATGTATGTCTGTATGTCTGTATCTATGTATGCATTTATATATGTATGTATGTGTATGTATGTATGTATGTATGTATGTATGTATGTATGTATGTATGTATGTATGTATGTATGTATGTATGTATGTATGTAGGTATGTACCCTCTCAAAGCCCTACCTGCACCTCACCGCGGTGAGAGGGTGAACAGTCAAGTAAGGGATAGCCTGGTGGGGCTATGCCATCAGTGGTGAAGACCTTGGTCGAAGACCTTGGTCGAAGAACCACCTTGGGCGTTTCGCGAGGTGGAAAGGCTCACCAGGAACCCCGAAACAGCTGGCCAACGCAGGAGGCAGGTGTTGGAAGGACACCTCAGACCGGAAGAGGCCAAAACGGCCCAACGATCTCCTTACCCTACCAGGAGAGGACTGGTCACCGCCTGGCAAGAGACCAAGAAACTCCTAACAAAAATGAAGACAGAGGATGGGAGTTAAAAAAGGCAATAGAACTCGCAAGAGACCGGCCGAAATGGAGAAGTTTTGTTGGAGCCTCATCGTCGGTGAACACTTGACGGAGGAGAAAAAGAGAAAAGAGATGTAGGTATGTATGTATGTATGTATGCATGTATGCATGTATGTATGTATGTATGTATGTATGTATGTATGTATGTATGTATGTATGTATGTATGTATGTATGTATGTATGTATGTATGTATGTATGTATGTATGTATGTATGTATCTATGTATCTATGTAACTGGCTAAATATATAAAACCGTCAAAGAAACAAACAGAGGTTCTATAATCCTGCAACGTTTGTGTTTATTATCTCTCTATTAACTGTGTGTCCGTGTGCATGTGTGTCTGTCTGCCTACATATCGGTTTCTGTCTGTCTCGGATAAGTGGGTCGGATGCGTGGGTGTCCATAAATACCCTTCCAATAACCCTGTCATGAACAAGCGGATGTTCTCTGTATATTTGCATGCTGTACATATTCAGATATAATATTGCACATGAATTATAATATATATCTCTATAATATAGAATAAACATGTGATGTGTAGGCCTATATGTAAAGCGCGTGAGCCGTCCCTCCTATATTATCGTCATAGTACAGTAGACCAACTGCCTACATAATGTCAAGCATCAGGTTTCAGAAAAAGAGTCTCTGACAGTACATCTCTCAACAAAACAGTTGTTTCCGTTAAGCCTCGGACAACGCAAATGCGTGTAAATGTATGTATCACTTTACTCACTCATACAGAGAGCCCAATGTGTTTATTGTACACGCTGGGAAAATGTACAAAAGTCATACAGGATCGGTTTTCGGAAACTCCGGCACCTTTTGGAAAACCCGGGCGCAAGCTAGACTATTTCAGGCAGCTCTGTCAGTAGGGCATACACAGGCCATATTTAACCGCCTATATATTATGTATATATCTCTTAATATATATATATATATATATATATATATATATATATATATATATATATATATATATATATATATATATATATATATATATATATATATGTAAGGTCCCGAGGCAGAGTAGGCCCCTATTACTTCTTAGAAATGTACAACTCGTACTCTACTGATGAGATAATTTTCTAGCCTGCACATGTAAGGCGTCGTTAGTCCCCGCTTTAGGCCGGAGATCAGAATAGGGCTGGTAGGCCTCCGATTTGCCTAATTGGCCTAATTTGCCTCTGGTTCTGTAGGCTTATGCCGCTAGACAGCAATGTGTCAGCTTTCCTGTAGTTGTACAATATTATTTAAAATGTATATATTAAATCTGAGAAATACTTCGGGGAAATGTGATCTGCTGGAAGATTTAGTCTAGCAAAGCTGGTAAGTATTAATAAACTGTATTACATTGTGCTGATCTGTAATGTCATTTACATTACAAGTATGCTACTGTCACGATCGTCGTCATCACCACCACAGCCACCTACAATAAATTGATATATTATACAGACGATGGACTCAGTCGCTGGCAGTGAACGGCTTTTACTACTGCTACTACTACTACTACTACTACTACTACTACTACTACTACTACTACTACTACTACTACTACTACTACTACTACTACTACTACTACTACTACTACTACTACTACTACTACTACTACTACTACTACTACTACTACTACTACTACTACTACTAATAATAATAATAATAATAATAATAATAATAACCATAATAATAATACTAAAAATAATAATAATAAAAAATAATAATTATACAATAACAATAATTAATAATAATAATAAACAAAAATAATAATTATTATCATTATATAATATATAATAAATAATAATAATAATATTAATAGTAGTAACAGCAGTAGCAGCAGTAGTTGTGGAAGTGTTAGTAGTAATAGTAGTAGTAGTAAATTACTGCTACTACTGCTATTACTACTAGTAATAGTAGTAGTAGTAGTAGTAGTAGTAGTAGTAGTAGTAGTAGTTGTAGTAGTAGTAGTAGTAGTTGTAGTAGTAGTAGTAGTAGTAGTAGTAGTAGTAGTAGTAGTAGTAGTAGTAGTAGTAGTAGTAGTAGTAGTAGTAGTAGCAGCAGTAGCAGTAGTAGTAGTAGTAGTAGTTGTAGTAGTAGTTGTTGTAGTTGTAGTAGTAGTAGTAGTAGTGGTAGTAGTAGTAATATTTGGTCATTTTAGTTTCCGGAGCCAGGCAAATATCTCTCAACTAATACACCTCAAGTAACATTTGAGTTTTAATTCCAATTCTAAATCAAATGATTGCCTGGTGCTTGTTGCTGTTTCCAAGCGGTAGTCAGTACATGTATATTGTATATGTAATCCTCATAGGCTCATACTCTACACTCTTGTTTAATCGTTCAACTGACTGAAAATTCCCGAGCGCATCCACTTCAAAGTCCTATCTCTAACCTATGAATCCCTAAAATACTTCTAGCCCAAGTAACTTCGCGAGCTTTCACTGTCCAGCCACCCCGCTCTACTCGATCCTCCTCCTATCTCACTCTCTCCCGTCCCCGAGTTCTCCTTTAGTTTAGATCACCACATCCACACGTGAGTCTAATTGTGTAAGCAGTATGATGCTAGATTAGGTTTAAGTGTATAATTGTATATGCAGTTTGGTTGTAATTAGAAAATGTACAGTATCAATACATACACCAGCATCATAGGGCATGATAATGTTAGCCTTGTTAGGGTAACCTGGGTAAGGCTTTGGGAAAACTGCCTACTGTGTCCTCAATCAGGGTGGATATCAAGGACTCAGTTGAACAAATTTGAATCAATGGATGGCAATGATGTCCGTTCACTCCGTTGGTTCGAGCCGACGACTTTTGCCAAGCGCGGCATGACATTTCTTCAACTGTTTTTTTTCGTCGGAGAAGGAGGACGCTAAGTACGTTTCGTATTAATCCAGATGAGTTCTTATATATAATTATTATAGTGAATTGTGGAAAACGACGCTCACATAGGCTACCCATTGACAGAGACTTCAATCTGCGTAGACGACTGCTGCTCAGGACATTTGGGTCGTGAAATCGTACGAAATGCGTGACACGATAATTAATAAATTCGAAGCTGGCGAAGTCATGATGAAAGGATGATAGAGGTTGCTGCAGTTTGTGATGACATGGTCCCCATTCCGCTAGGCCTCCAATGATCGCAGAGATCGAAAGATCGATTGAGCCTTTGTCAATGTGGTAAATAAGCTTTACTGGGACGCTGGATGGAAAAAGAAAAGAGGAAGGCCGAGAAAGAACTGGCCGCAGACAATCAGAGATGACCTGAGATATCTGAAGCTGACTTTGGAAGAGGCGGAGAGGCTGGCAGTGGACAGGGAGAGTGGAGGAGATGAGTCGTCCGAAGTGCAGACCTGCACCGGGAGGACTAAGTACTAAGTAAATAAGCTTGGTAGAGTCCTGTCACTGCAATCTTCGACGCTGGTGTTGAATTTGGTCCATCTCAGCGATAACATCTCTGCATTAATGGAAGGGAACACAGAAACCGCAGCGATGACATTAACAGGGACGTCTATAGGGTCATTAAATGCAAGGGAACATCAACATTAGTGGGACCGTCAAACATGGACATTAAAAGTTGCAGGACTCTTAAACACTGCAGCATGAAAATCACCAGTAGCAGGGCCATTTAATGCAACGGGAAAATCAACAGTACCAGGACCAGTAAATGCAACAGAGACAGCAGAAGCAACAGGGTCGCTAAAAGCAAGGGAACATCAACATTTAGTAGGACTAGGACCGCGAAATAGGAACAGTAAAAGTTGCAGGACCCTAAACGCAACATGGAAATCACCAGTAACCGGGTCATTCAATGCAACAGAGACAACAGAGTGAATTCAAAATCATAACGCCTAAAATATTGGTTCTCTCAAATCTATTTAAGTTTACACGGACCATGCATAGTCAACCTGTAACTTTAGAAGCATAAAATGCCTAAAAGTCATCAAACTCGTGCTTGATAAAACCGTTTTAATTAGGTTATGCATGGGATAGGCTCAAGGATCTTGAAAATCTATTTGAATATTTGTGTGATATTTTAGCTCCGAAATTCAAGCTGTGTTCTTTGACCTTCGAGTGTCTTTACAATATGCGCGTAGGCCTTTGTGTTAAGAAATTCCTTTGAATATATATATATATATATATATATATATATATATATATATATATATATATATATATATATATATATATATATATATATATATACATATACATCAAATCAAAATCAAAAAGTCTTTATTGCAACCAAAAAACCAAAACGTAACAAGCTTTCCATATATCAACGTAAAAAACCACAAGAAAAAATACATCTTTTCGATTATAAATACAACGTATAAATACTGGTTAAAGGTTGCAAAGGGTGGCCCCAAAGGGATATAATCCCGCTAGGCGGGGTCACCCATACAACGTATTACAATTTCTAAATTCATGGCTGGCTTTTCTTAATTAAGTTCAAACTCGCTTAACTAAATTCTTAACTAAATGGCTCAACAGCCGGGCCCCGGTGCACGTACACGCCCACCAATTGGAGATGTCTCTTCTGTTAATTAAGGCTTTTGTCATATCAAACTGGGGGGGGGGAGCTATACATTAATTAGATATTCTCTTAGTTGAATTTTAAATTCGAAGCGATTTTTAGAGTGCTGAATATGAAGTGGAGTCTCATTCCAGAGTTGTGGCCCTGATGCTTTCATACTAAATTCTCTTATATTTGTACGAGCCCGTATTGGGCGATATGTAGCTGCTCTTCTAGTGTTATGTGCATGGATTTGTGATCCCATGGTAAAATATCCCCTGAACGAATTTGGGAGTAAGTTCCGTTCATACCGATATACGAATTCTACTATTTGCATTCTTCTAATTTGATCGATTTTTAATATATTTAAATTCTTGAATATTGGGTCAGAGTGTTCTCTTCGAGGGGACCCATTTATTATTCTCACGGCTTTTTTTTGCAGTACCATTAGTTTATTAAGTCTGGACTCATAGTTAGAAGCCCATATCATACTACAGTAGCTTAAATAGGGGTATATTAGTGAATAATATAGGTTCAGTCTGATGTCCTTGGGAAGCAAGTATGATACTCTAGATATTATCCCTATAATTTTGGCAATTTTCAATGTGATATAATTGATGTGGTCCTTCCAATTTAAGTGTTGATCAACGTATATACCAAGAAATTTAGTAGTTTTAACTTGGGTAATGGGTACTCCATCAATTTGTAACTCCACATCAACTACTCTGATTTTTCTATGCGATTTAAATAATATAAAATTTGTCTTATCAATGTTAAGGGTGAGTTTATTTGCTGCAAACCATGTGTTTATAGTTGCTAGTTCCTTATTAACAATCTCAGTAAGGGACACCCAGGAGCTGTTTGAGTAAAAAATATTGGTGTCATCTGCGAATAGTATAAAATGCATGACTTTTGAGGTGTTTGCTAGGTCGTTTATATATAAAAGAAATAGAAGTGGTCCGAGGTTTGAGCCTTGTGGAACTCCATGAGTGATATACCCAATATCTGATAATATACCATTACATGCCACCTTTTGGGTTCTATTTTGTAAATAACTTTGAAACCATTTTAACTGTGTCCCTCTTACTCCGTAGATAGATAACTTTTTTAACAAGATGTTATGGTCCACTGTGTCAAATGCTTTTGCTAGGTCGATGAATATTCCAACTGAATATTCATTATTGTAATAACATATATACATATATATGTATATGTATATATATACATATATATACATATACATATATATGTATATATGTATGTATATATATATATAAACATTTCATTGCCATAGTATAAATTTCTACGCCTACATGCAGCGTATACACTTACTTCCGTGTGGGCCTCAAGTTTCAAATTCTTCTGAAATTTAACGCGGCGACAACTGCAGTAAAACAGCTCCACTGTTGCAAGTAGCCTATAGTTACAAATATAAATCTCACAGCGTCTGATACGAATTAGTAAAAACTGCAAATCTCACGGTCTCTGGACGAAGCAGTCAATTACGACCCATGGGAAGGTCATTCGAATACGGAACACAGTAATTATCCAAGCAAAAAAGTGAGTAATATAACATAACATAACAAGGTTTTAAGTGGCTCAGTAGACTTGCATCTGTGTCAGAGCCACTCTCTCGAGCCTCCTCGCAATTGCACCTCCTTCTATACAGTATTGTATTGTATTGTATACATGGATGCGTGTGAATCTATGCAGACATGCATACATGTATAACTCCTGTCATGACCTTTCGGAGTGCTTTGAACTCGGCAGTATAAAGGAGATGAGTCGAAGCTATAGCTAACTAGATATCAAGTTATATAGTCGACATTAAATGCCTTTGATGAATAGATCTATGATATTATTTGACATTGCAGATCGTGATGCCATCCTGATCTACGTGGAAAACGTTTTCGCAGAATAACCAGAAACGGGAAAGACTCCGCAGTTCAACGCTTCCCTTTCTACTTTCCAACTACTGCTGGACACCAATGCGTAAGTATTGAAGCCGTATAAACACTGCGAAATTTAAGTATCTGAACGTCAATGCGTATACATATATATAAGTATTACAATTAAGCCGCATTAAGCACTGCGTAATTTAATGACCTGAACGTCAATTTGGAAGTCACGAGGCACTGCGCAACTTAATTATGCGGACTAACTGAACTCCAATGTGTAAGTCATCATGCCATTTAAGCTCTGTGTAATTTAATGATATGAACGCCAATGTCTAAGTCATGAAGCCATAAAAGAAAGGAAGTATGTATATCCTTTATTAAAAACCAACTGCTGATGCACATAGTTCATCAAATTAATTTAAGCATATAAAATCCGAGGGACACAGGAGTCGGCAGTAGGTATATAATTCTATTGTGTGCCCTGGGGGGTATCCTATCAAAGGGGCGAAAATCAAAAGGGCGAAATCAAAAGGGCGAAAATCAATAAAGCGAATGAACAGCTTTTCGCCCTTTTGAACATGCGCTTTATTTATCATTCGCTTTATTGATTTTCGCCCTTTTGATTGCGCCCTTTTGATTTCGCTCTTTTGATTTTCGCCCCTTTGATAGTAAACCCCCTGTGCCGCACTGAGTATACGACAGTTTTTTCTGGAGGTAACAACTGATGCAGAACATTTGTTGGGTTGGCTATGATGGCTGAGAAGCGGTTACAGTTAGCTTTCTGGCAGAGTTGTTCGAAAGTAAGGTAGGATTCTGGTAAATATCGCGACCGGACCAATCGCCGCATTGTTGCCTGAACACGTGTGCGTCCCATTTCCACCACATAGCTCCACCACGCCGGTGCCGCAGACAGGGGCGTCTACCCCCAAAGAAACCTTGGAGCAAATGTTCCATCCAAAAAATGGAGGGGATCTGTCAGTGTATGGGCCATCATTATTGGGGAAATAAGGGGAAGGGGAAGAGGAGGGAGGGGAGGGGAATTTACTCCTATGACTTCGGGGGGGGGGGGAAATAGACGCCCCTGGCCGCAGATAACAACTGCGACACTGTGATTGTGCTTACACATCACTCACCCAAGACCTCCCTCAGGTTCCCTACCCTTATGCTTACACATCACTCAGCGATTGGCCCGATGAGCCATGTGCTGCTAGGACACGGAGGGCTTACATCGACTGCCTGGCCTTTATGATGATATTATTTACATGCAAGTTGAAGTTGAATTGTTCTGTCATCGTAACACCCAAGACCTCCCTCAGGTTCCCTACCCTGACAAGGCCAGGTATAACTTTGGATATATCTTCTTCACTGCGTAATTTAATTATCTGAACGTCAATGCCTTAGTCATGAAACCATTTTAGCACTGCGAAATTTGATGACCTGAACATCAATACCTATATGAGTCATCAAGACATATAAGCACTGCGTCATTTGATGAAATTATTCATTTATAAATAGGCTATTATTCATGGGCGGAGTTTATCAGGGGCTAGGGGGGCTAAGCCCCCCTATGAACTCACCGACTTGACCGTGCGTCATTAAGGTATTGTGGGTCAGGGTATTTTTAAGCAGTAAACTCCTTCCAAATCTTCTCACCAGAGGGCCGAAATTAGTACCAAGTATACTCAAAATGCATTTGGCGGCTGGGGCTTCGTCCCAGAACCCGATTGGGGGCTCAAATCGCCCCCAAACCCCTCTGTTTTAAAGGGGAGGGGAGGTGAAGGTATGCTTTAGCCCCCCATGAACTAAAACCAAACTCCGCCCATACTATTATTTGCACTTATTACGCCTGCACGCAATGTGAGTAAATTTGAATCCGAAGCACAACGCGTGTGCTTGTACGTAAGCATTCTGAGCACGTTCAGCATGCGCGAATCGCAATCGTATAATTATATAACCAGAACCCTACCGAACAGACCCATATGCAATCGAAAAACTTGTAGCATGATGAATCGCCTGATCAGTATTTAACAGTAATGGGCAGTAGGCCTATGTTGTTTCAAAAGTATTTTGAAAATACAAAATAAATTACTTTTCAAAAGTATTTTGAAAACACTTTTACAGAATGCTATTCAAAAGTATTTTGAAAATACAAAATAAAGTAGTATTTTGAAAATACTTTTGAAAATAGTTTTCTAAAATACTTGTGAGAAGTCAACATTTTGTACTTTTATTGCTACTCGCTAGCGTGTAGGCTAC
>OY744609.1:60779230-60841730 GCA_963556255.1 Allolobophora icterica | reverse complement strand
CCGAAGACAAATCGAAACATCAGCTATAACTTCAACGTAACCTGCAGCGAATCTGCCTTCACCCAATCCAAGATCATCACCCGCCTTGTAACAGATTCAGATAATGCAACCCACTCTGATAGAAATTCCCAGAAAATCTCAGTTACAGAACCTCTCGTTGGATTGCCGCCTTACTCCAACTGCACCGTATCCGTTAGAGCGATCTCCGTGAAAGGTGGAAAATGGAGCGAATGGACACATCATGATTTCCAGACATTACAAGATGTTCCACTTGCTGCTCCTGGATCGTGCAAAGGTTGTTTCCAGTTGGAGACAGGTATAGATTCATTGTTTCACGTCATCATCTATTTCACTCCGTTGTCAGAAGAGGAAGCCAGAGGAAGAGTTGAGCTTTACAGAATCAAAACTATCAAAAATGGCACTTTAGGCAATGTGACAGAGCTCAGCCCTGGTCCCAAGTTCTCGTCTTCGTTCCTCTTAAGTAATCTGTCGAGTGAAAGCGATTACGAGATCAGCATCGAAGCGAAGACCAAGAGCGGATTCAACGAAATGCTTAACTTATCATCAACAATTCAGGTGCCACAGTCGAAACATCGACCTAAATCTCCCTCGCATAAGTTCACTGTAGTTGTCCTTAACAAGACAGCCGTCAGAACCAATTGGGTGATGAAAGAGAGGAGTGGCAGAGACAAGATGTTTCTGTTCTGGTGTAAAGGAGGAGTGGAAAATAATAGACGATGCCAGGACATCCTCAAATGGAAAGAGCTTCCAGTCGATTCCACTGGAAAAGCCATTAATATGACTTACGTAATCATCCTGGATGAAAACGAAGCCAGTCATGATTTCATATTCGGAACTGGAATTGAACGTAATGGAAAGCCGAGTGGAATAACCTGGAGCAGCTGCACGTACGACATCAGATCCCGTCCACAGAAGCCTAACTTTGAATCCTATGACAGCACATCGTCAGGTATTTCCGTCTCCCTTCTGGAACCTTCCTGTGAAAATGACCGAGGTGACGAACGAGGTTTTATCATCGGTTACCGATTGTTCTTCTGTCCTGGTTCCACCGACGACCGTCGATGTCATGACGAAATGAAGACCAAGGAGTTTTACGGACAGCATCAAAATTTGAATTTGACCGACTTGAATCCCGACCAATCGTATTTAATTATGATCAGCAGTCTTTCTGAATCGAGATCATCGGAGAACATTTCCAGAAATGCAACTACTTCAGCCGCCGAAGCATCTGTTGTCTGGGTTGTTATCGCTTTCATATTTGGCTTTGTCGTTGTCTTTGTCTTTGTCGTTGTCTTTCTGATGGCAGCTTTGAAAGAGAAACCAATATGGCGATATTTGAAGGATATTCGCACAGTTGGCAAAATCGTCATTCCACCTGCTGCTAGAGTCGTCAACTTCGACTCAGAAGAAAGAACAGCCGAGGACGAAGGATACAAATCGAACGGTTCCGGTGGAACTGAAACCGAAGCAATGAACGTCGTTGTTCCACTTATGTTTTCGGATTCTTCCGTTTCAGTCGACTGTTCCGATGTTTCAGCTGCTGGGAACAGTTCTACTAGAATTTCTGTGCCGACCGATGTCGACGTTCCTGATGAATGCAATGGACTTGATCCTGGTGCATTTAATGACCTTGCTACTGTTGTTGATGTTCCTTTAGCACTAAACGACCCTGTTACTTCTGGTGTCACTGTTGCATTTAATGATCCTGGTACTGTTGGTGTTCCTGTTGAATTTAATGGCTTTGCGACTGTTGACGTTCCTGCCGATTTTGATGGTCCTCCTATTATAGACGTTTCGGCTGTTTCTGAGGTTCCGATTGCTATAGACGTCCCGGTTAATGTCATCGCTGCGGTTTCTGTGATCCCTTCCATTAATGCAGAGATGTTATCGCTAAGATCGACCAACTTCAACACCAGCGTCGAAGATTGCAGTGACAGGATTCTGCCAAGTTTATTTACCGCCTCGACAAAGGCTTCAATGGATCCTTCGATCTCTGGAATCATTGGAGGCAAAGCAGTAGAAGAATCTTGTCAGCACCAACTGCAGCAGCCTCATGAGCCGTCTTCAAGGGTATTATTTCACGCGTCGTCATCGGTCCGTGAAAGTGTTGATTCAGACGAGTATTACACTGGAAATGCCACTGGCCAGTCCACATGTGACAAAACCCTTCGCGAAAAATCCTCCAACCTCGAAGAAGGTTACGTGGGTGGATCTCAGCGTGTCTGCGATGTGTTTAACCCGGTTCCGAGTGAACCAGCACAACCCGTTATGTTTGACAGCAGCTCGGACTTCAACAGAAATGATTCAGAAGCCGAAGATGCAGTGTCGTCTGTGCAGACGGAGTTTTACGATTCATCGTTTGCTCGAAATGAAGACGGTTCAAGCGAAACTGGTTATCATGGCACAGAAGTTTTGCCGTCACGGTCCGCAGACTCTGTCTGCGATGAGACTCGGAACGACAGCGATTATCCACCCATGCGAATCATCGAAGTGGACTTCTACGACGACAGCGGAAAGCTTGAAAAGGAACACCTGGCTGATGACGTCACAGTTTCGACTGGCGTCGTAATGATCTCCGATGACGTCGCATTATCGACTGACTTCAAAATTTCAGACGATGTTACGTCATCGTCTGGCGACATAATCTCCGCCGACGTCATCGCGTCGCCTGACATTATGAAAATCTCAGATGACTTGGATTTGAAGAAGCGAGTCCACTGCTCGTCCAAAGGCATTCTGTCGATCTGTGGAGACTACGATCAAGACGAATCAGTCGACGAGGACTGTATCTATTCGACAGTCGTCGATGTCAACGTCTCCTGCCGGGCTGTCGGTCTCGTCGATCGTATTATTCCCGCGACCGGAGAGGTCGATGATGGGTACTATTCCGGAGGTCTAGTCTCAGGCAGCCTGTCTTCAAGTCCTAGAACTCCAGCTTCCGATGGGTCGGAGGGCGGATGTTGGCCGATGCGGGAAGAGGCACAGGATCAAAGGCATGCTGATTGGTCTGTCAACCCAGTCTCGCTGAATCATTCATCTTCTATCCTTCCTTGGCCGTTGAGCCTGCAGTCAACTGGGGCTGAACCCTTCCCAGAAAAGGTCTTACCATCTATCCTGCCGCCATGCGTATAAGTATTACCAAACACCGTTTGTACATCCATTTGAATTCCGCATTTGTTTTTATAATTTTGGTTTTGTAGTTTTCGGAGAGAGACTACACTTAGCTTAGCTTTGTAACAAATTCTCATTTAAATTTGTAATAAATGTGTATTTATTAAAAGTAGTGATGGGTCGGTTTAACCGATGGTTCGATATCGTATCGATGACGAGGTATTAAGATAAACCGGAACCTTCATTGGCGGTTAAATCTGCGGCGGGTATTCAGAAAACCATTAACGACGGAGGAACGAAGATAAAGAAACTGAAGGAACCGAAAGTCAGTGTACGCGGACTGCAAGTATTGAAACAATTGTTTCCTTTGCGATTGTTTACTTCGTTCACTGAACATTAACATTGTTGAAAATCTTGATTTTCACTTATTATACGTTAGTCTCGTCACTGATAAAAGCTAATAGTAATGTGCCATCTCTCTGTTTGACGATAATAATTACCTTATTTACGTACCTCGTAGCGAGGATATTGTGGCATCACGCACTTGCTTTGGCTGGAAGGAAGCAATATACAAGTTTATTTAGAAGTATTTTTTTTACAATAAAACAAGATCGGAACAATTGGTAAGCCTACAAAAGTGAAACCGAAACCAACTTCGCCATATATAAAAATAACTGAACCCGATACCGAACCGACTTTGAACTAATACCGAGGAAAATGCAGAAAGCCTACTTTAAAAACGATGCCTACCCAGCTCTTATTCAAGTGGCTCTATTGTTGTAATATACGTATATTTGCATGACTTTTAATACTGTATTTTTGACTTGATATTGTGTCGGATGTATTCGCAATACAAAAATGTCTGAAGCACAACTTAAAAGCTAAGTAAAGAGAATCAGCTTAGTCAAGAGCACTACGTCAAGTCAGGCGGGTTGTCCAGATATGCCGTGTGACAGTTAAGATCTATGCGATGGAAACCAAAGAAGGAAAAAGACAGGAGGTGCTTCAACGTATTAACGAGCGCTACCTATAGTCAGAGATGTCGACAAGGTATATCGTATGAAGCAGGACCTAATATAGTGTTTTTGTGACGCAAAGTGTGCAGCTGACATTGTTGAATATTATTTTAGACACTGGTATGAAGGCCGTAATCGGTTTGGTGCATGGGGGCAGAGTCACCGGACATAGGAGCTTACGGTGATTTATGTTAAGGCTGACATAAATGAAAATGCGCAGGGCTGGGTGGATCAGGGTAAGGTTTCCTAAAGACTGGGATTTTAGTTATGAATGGAAAACCTGAGGAGTGATAGAGAGATGGGCTTGGAACAGATTATGGTGGATGATCGACAGAGGGGGAAGGTGAGGTATTGGGGTAAGAGTGAAATCATAGGGCAAGAGTGAGGTCATAGGGCAAGACGGAGGTCATAGAATAATCGGGTAGAGCGGAATGATTTGCTGTTCACAAAAGGTGTAGGTCGTAAGTATCGCTGACAGATAAAGGTTAATTAGTGCAAGAACTGTGCATTCAAAACGTTAGTCACTTAAACAAATGCATAGGGCCTACACAGTTAAGCCTAGTTGTAAGTTAATAAGTTATTTGTAAGATTATACAACACTAGGGTAACGTTTCTGTCTCTCGCTTTCATTTTCACGCAGCGTACACGCATAACACGATATATACTTATATAAGCATTATAAATAGGCCAGTTTTTGAGAGTTTTGCTTTCGGATGCACAGGAAACAACAATTTTTATACAGGCTTTAATTATTTTCCACAGCGATATTTTATCGCTTGTAAAAAAAACTGGACCACATCCGTTCTTGTTGTTATCAAGAGTTTGCCATAATTTTTTGTTTCCGTATCAATCATGATATCTTGATGATGATGTCTTGTGTAATTAGCTTTCGTTCTCTGTCGATTATGCGTTACATGCGCAACATATCCGATCCACGAGTCAGTCTATCCGGGAGCTTCGGCATTTTTGTAACTAACAGTCTCAAGATCACTTTTTTGTATTATCTTACGTTATACTGAAATACATTTGTTGAATATTTTGTTTTTCGTGATCTCTACCATACATAATGGCCAGGACTTGGCTCTTGGTGGATTTCATTTGATATATCGAGCCAATGTAATCTGGTCGTCTCTCTGGCGCAGCTTTCTATAACTTTAAGAAATTTCGAATATCTACATTACATTACTTGAATAGTTTTTAAGTACAACTTCATTCATTGGATGGCGCTGAAAAATATAATTTTACAATTTAAATTCAATTTAATATAATACTTTTTCAACTCCTTGTGTTCTTTGGGAGAATATAATTCGACAATTCCGACTCAACCTGAACTGAAACTACCCAGGACTGTAATTAAGTAGATCATGAGGGCAACTGCAATTGTAATCATAGGTGGGGTATACTTTCAACCTCCACCATGATTGTCACACATGACAGAAGCTCTACGTACTTGCATACGTATGTAAAATACCCCTAAACAGCTAAATATTCATTTAATGAACCTATAAACTTCTTTATACTAATGATTCAGTTACACACATAAATATATGACTCGCCTATTGGCATATATGCAACAGTGAATATAGACCTATGCAGCATATAGAAAGGTAGGCTTATTACAACAACGACGACGACGACGACAATGACGATAATAATAATAATAATTTGTTCTTTCATTAAGCGCCTGCAAACGCACTGCGCTGTACAATGAACATACATAGAGTAGAAACGGCAGCCACGCAGGGCGCCTGACATACATGTATATAGTAGAAGCACACGATAACAGTTTTACAGGAGTCGAATATAACTGTTTTTAAGCGGCAGCCACACGGCGCCAATCATGGTCTACATTCATTTAACCACTGCCACCTAGCGAGTGGAAGGCTGAAAAACCTTACGGGGTCTACCGGGTTCGATCTTCGTACCTTCAGCTCTTCACGCCAGTGTGTTATCCATTACTCTACGGACCGACCCCATGTAAGGTTATGTAAGGTTAGCCTTTACTTGAAATAGCGCCAGAAAGACACTTGCTCAAGACAAATGTAAAGAACTGCAATGATAGAAACAGCAACGACACATACGATGACAGAGATTATAGTCGACAGAAAAGAATAATCGATGGGGAAAGTTGTTCCCTCGAAGGTCACGTTCTCCGATGTTCTCGTTTCTGAAAGACTTTGCAGCAGAACGACGTATTTTTGCTTCGTTCTCAAGTCGTTCAAATTCTAAAATTGATGCTGTCCGTAAAATCCCATGCTCCTCATTTTCTTAAGACATTGACGGTCGTCGGTGGAATCAAAAGACTCAATAGGACAGAAGAGCAATCGGTAACCGATGACGAAGTATTTGGGAACCCGGTTTAACTCTTTCACGTTTTCTAAGGCGCCAGTTTTGATCATTTTTATCTCGTAAAGAATAGACACAGTGTCATCATAATTTTCAGACATTGCAAGACGTTCCACTTGCTGCTCCTGGATTGTACAAAGGTTGTTTACAAATTACAGGTGAATGAGACGGGTATAGAAGTGGAACTTGCTACGGTACGCTATAAACCAAAACACCAATTCTAATATAATCGTATCTTATTTTCGAAATATGCTGATAATTAATAAGCATTCTGTCACAAACTGATCGAATCAGTTTGACGCGGATTAAATTTACTTGATTATGTGAAGTCAGGGACCTCAAAGAAGTACGCAGGCCCTTAATAATTCGAGTGCACTATGCTGGTTATATATATACAGGGCTGTAGTGGTAAAATTTGAGGTGAGTATACGCTACCGGTGACCAGCGGCGTAACAAAAAATTTGAAGACCTTTTTTAAGGAAAAATTTCAGACTTTTCACCAATTCTCAGAAAATTTTCAGACTTTTTACGATTTTGTCTCTGAAAAAGTTGATGACCTTTTTTTTTTTTTTTTTTTTTTTTTAGTCATTCGCCCTAAAAACCTTTAAAAACCTCTATTTTTAAAAAAATTTTCGTTCCCAGAGGTAAGTATACGCTGTATACCCGCGTATACCCTCGTCTACAGCCATGAGTATACGCTCTCAAATTTCTCTAGAGGTAAGTATACGCTGTATACCCGCGTATACGCTCGACTACAGCCCTGTATATATACATATATAATATACATATATATATATATATAATCGTAATCTCCAATTATCTAAAGCACCACATTAAAGCTAAGCGCAAAGCACCAGCATATTCTCGAGCGCTGTGTCGTATCCGACGGGTTGTCCAGAGATCGATGTCCATTGGTGGTTCGAGTCCCGTTGCCAGAGAGACCAGAGAGGCAGAGCAACTGTTACGGATTGGTACTTTGAGGTCGAGAAGGCTTGGAAGGCAGAGGATCAGATGGGTTATGGCAGGAATTCTTGAAAAGGTCAGTCTTCATTAATATTTGGAGTGGAAAGCCTGTGGGGTTAAGGGAAGGGAGCCTGAGGTTGATGACGCTGAGTCAATAGCGAAATTTCGTTCTAGAGTTGAGGTGCTGTGTGGGATATGGATCGATTGGATAACTGGAGGCGAGTAGTGACTGCAAGACATGGAGAGAGTGAGATACGAGGATGAACGAGTAGACCGGAGTGACTGGATGGTCAAGACCCTTCGTCATATTGAAGTGTGTTGTAGGTTAGCGACAGGACTTTGAAGTGGATGCGCTCAGGGAATTTCAGCCATTGAGTGATTTAGAACGGGAGTCATATATGATAATCCTTGGGTGTCTTGGGAACGGCTCGGACGAGAGAATTTTGGGTAAGTTTTAGACGCTTAATTTGGGTGGATTCGAGGTAAAGGAAAATGGAATTGCAGTAATCAAGCTTGGAGGTAGCGATAGTGGATACAGTTTCAAAGCCAAGCATGGTTCGATTGCGGCGGTCACGAATATGCATAAACTATGGCGGTGCTCGAGAGGTTAGATATGTGATGAGAGAAGGATAGATGTGGATTAAAGGTTGTGCACAGGTGAATCGGAGGTGAAAGTGAGAGGTGAAGAGCTGGTGGGTGTACGTGTATGGTCGGATCAGGGATTTCTTGATCTGATATGGGAGGCCAAGGATAATAAATTCATAAATATCTAGCGGCATCATTAAAAATATCATAATACATAGACAGCTTAGCGGTTTGTTTAGCGACGTCTGCGAATAAAGTGATGAGCGACGGGTTTCGTAGATGAGTCAATTGGCCTTGTGTAACTGTGTCCTTTATAAGAATGTTAATTGAAATTAACGTCTGCATTTGTTTCATCCGACACTAATCATGCGAGTCGCAACAACAGCGATGACGTTTAGGACGACTATAGACCCACCCATGCATGACCCATCTGTAAAATATAAGTAAACGAGAGTTTCCATTTACCCATGCACTGCCACTGGGCTAACTGTGGAAAATACAATCGACTTCCCCTGTGAATCCTATTAACGATATCTTACCCAGTGTGTAATGGGCGCTGTGTCCTGTCAGAGGGGTTGTCCAGATATGTCCAGTGGAGATCTGAGTCTGGTTGTCCAGTGCATTAAATCATTTATGATGCTGCAGCAAAAAGGGCGTTACGAAAGTTAAGAATTTGCAAAAAATCGGGGTCTATGCCCTCTGTCTGGGATCCGTATCAAAAACTGCAGAAATTATGGCGAGGTCGTGTCATTAACGAATTTATGTCATGTGCGCAAGTTATTTTTATATCAGAATTCGCGTCATAATATGGCGTGTTATAGATTGACAGATGATCTTCCTGTACATAGTAAATCAACTGTAACAGAAATCAGGGAGGTATTTAGAGGGCGCTATAAAAATGTCACTTTTCATTTATATTACATTACATTTGTATGCATACATGCATGTATGTATGTATGTATGTATGTATGTATGTATGTATGTATGTTTCTGTGTATGCCTATGTATCTATGTATGTTACTATGTATGTATGTATGTATGTATGCACGTTTTTGTGTAGGCCTATGTACGTACTGTATCTATGTATGTATGCATGCATGCATGTATGTATGTATGTATGTATGTATGTATTGTAGGTATGTATGTATGTATGTATGTATGTATGTATGTATGTATACTGTATGTATAAGTGGGTTGGATGCGTGGGTGTCCATAAATACCCTTCCAAATACCCTGACGTAAAACAAGCGGATGTTCTCTGTATATTTTATATGTATGTATGCAACTGGCTAAATATAATACACGGTGAGTCATTAAAAAACGTGTCCCTACATAAGTCAACATAATTCATGCAGATAACCATCAATTTTAATGAAATTTCAGAACAATGACGCTCGATGGTCTAGCCAAGTGTTACATAGATTATTTTTTTTATAAAAGGCTGGGCCAGCTTATAAACTATAATTACGTCACGACAACCCCGACACAATGGTTTTTCACCGAAGAAGATAAACATGTCATAACATTTTTAAGAAAGAATAAAAATTAGGCCTATGGTGCGAAACGTTTTTTAAAAGAATGTTCAGATTAAGGGTGGACTCGTGGTGAATTAAAAGAACTCCTTTCAAAGATCGATGAAACTGGGTCTTTTCATCGTCAACCATGCAGGTAGGCTAGTGACCGACCTCAATCGGCCAGAACGTCGACAATGTTGAACAGGTTGAATCGCTGGTGCTCAGTTAGGAAGATATGCTGCAAGAGAAAGAGACAAATAGCTCGAAAAAAGGAATCGGCCAGGCATCCGTTAGGAGAATCGCTAAGTGATTCTGCAATTTTTAAAGAAACGAGTTGCGTCATCGAATTTTGGAGGCATGGGACGAAGTGGATAGCGCACTGATGAGTCAGTCAAGCAGTAACGTATGCGTCTTTGCGCATGCGTGGATACCCAAGGAGGTCAATTTGAACATAGCTTGAACTTTCTTAATGCTCAGTAATAACTCTTCTATCTATACTTAAAATTTCCTTGACATAAGCTGATATCCGACGAAGTTATAGCAAAATATATAGGGACACGTTTTTTTATGACTCACCGTGTATTAATATCAGCATCCCTTCTGATTCCTGTGTGATCTCCAAGCTATGGTTGTCATTTGCTATGTTGAACCAGAAAGTATTGATATTTAGCTAAATGTAGCCAAACCTCAAGTCGTAAGGATTGGATCACAGTTCCCTTATATGTTTCAGCACAATAGTGTCAACGGACTAGAGATCAGTTATACGGACAAGCTAAAATATCGGGACTGTTTTCTGGTTGCAGCCAAGTCTTTTAAAATTAGTATGCATAAAATGCGCGTTAAGTTTAACAGGTCTTTTAATTCTTTGTATAACAAATGCTACAAAAATTAAAGGTATTTTGTTACATTTACACTGTAAACCATTTCTCCTCTATGGCAGAGGTTCCAGAGGGGTGACCGCACTCCCAGGGGTGCGATATGGCATTTCAGGGGTGCAGCAAAAGAGGGAAAGTATTTCACTAATGTACTGATTTTTTGCTGTTTAGAATTTTTCTAATTGCTCAATTTATATTTGCATTTTATGCACTGAGTTATAAGCTTTTTTCTAGTTCAATTTGTTCACCCGCAGTACTGTATGAGTGTACGTGGTTCAATATGTGGTTCAAAAATTAGAAATTTGAATTATTCATTTTCAAATGTGATCTTACTTTTGTAGGGGGTGCGAGCATTATTCATACATTTCCTAGAGGTGCAGGGTATAGAAAAGTTGGGAACCCCTGCTGTATGGAATGAAAGCGGTCAGCCCTACCAACAGTGAGATGAACTCCTTAGAATACACTTACAGCTCTGCAATATGTAAAAAATGTTAAATATGTCATAACAGTGTTGTATCTGCACCTCATCGACGAAAATAATATTAAGGACTGTTGGTTATCTAGAAGACTGCGATTGATTTGTTTGTGTTTTCTCTCAAACACCATAAATGATTGAGTTGTTTGTTTTGTTTTTCATATTCTTGTTGTTTCGTGCTACCAATATTTGGTGAATCGTAGATTGATATTATGTCTATTATCTCTCTATTAACTGTGTGTCCGTGTGTATGTGTATCTGTCTGCCTACGTGTCGGTTTCTGTCTGTCTGGGATAAGTGGGTTGGATGCGTGAGTGTCCATAAATACCGCTCCACATCCCTCGCGCAAAACAAGCGGATGTTCTCTGTAAATTTTCGTGTTGTATAATTATATTCATATATAATATTGTCTATAGGCCTATAATAATAACAACACGTGAAGTGTATATGTGAGGCGCATGAGCTGTCCCTCTGAGGTTCCATAAGTCAGGGCCGGATTAACAAATGTGGTGGCCCTGTTTAGTAAAACTGCGGGCTCCAGCCCCACATCATCACAACAATTACGTCATTTTATAATGAGTCACATAGCTCTTGAGTTCCGGTCAGGTAATAAGTGTTTAAACAAGCAAGTAAAAATAGGTCTTACTAGCATTTCTGGCTGATTTTGAGATGAATCTGCCTGATAATGAAAACTTCAATTGGGGTCCATACATGAGCGAAAGCAGGCCTGGTTCGTCCGTTGGGCAAAGTGGGCACCGCCGATTTTTAGGGGCCGCCAATTTTCCAATTTTCCAAAAAAATTTGACCATTTTTATAAGCTAAAAGAGGTGAATGACTAAAAAAAAAAAAAAAAAAGTCATCAACTTTTTTTTTCGTGCTTAGGGCCGCTGATGTGCGGATTTTCGAAAAAAGTTCCTATTATTACGTGCTAAAAGAGGTGAATGACTAAAAAAAAAGGTCATCAACTTTTTTTGTGCTTAGGGCCGCCGATTTCCCGATTTGCCCAGGGCCGCCAAATGTCTTGAGCCGGGCCTGAGCGAAAGTTGCATATAAACTCTGTATATTAAAATGAGTAGTTTCGAATAATTTGCTCAGAGTTTTTTGCTCATTTTTACTATTAGACTTAACAAATAACAGTAATAATAAAATAATGAATTTTTTTATTTTGCATGTGTTGGCGTCCCTCAAGTGAGGAGCCCCTGTTCGGCCAAACATGTTGAACATGCCTTCATCCGCCTCTGCCATAGTGATTGAGGTTTCATATTCTTCTTGTTTTGTGCTACCAATATTTGGTGAATAAAGATTGATATTATGTCCATTCTCTCTCTATTAAATATGCGTCTGTGTGCATGTGTATATGTCTGCCTATATGTCTGTTTCTGTCTGTTTGGGATAAGTGGGCTGGATGCGTGGGTGTCCATAAATACCCTTCAACATACCCTGGCATAAACAAGAGGATGTTCCATGAATAATTATCTACATGATGTATACCCCATCGTGTAGATAATTATACACAGAACATCCGCTTCTTATAATTATACAACTGCACAGTCACAACTGAAGAGAAAATTTTCTAGCCTGTAGCCTAAGGCCTCGTTCTTCCTCCGCTTTAGATCGGAAATCACCCGATTGCCTAATTTGCTTAATTTGCCTAATTTGCCTCTGGTCCTGTAGGCCTATGCTGCGAGACAGCATCGGGTCAGCTTTCCTGTATGCAGTTTCACAAAACTATATAGTCACAATTCATATACTAAATTTGTGGAATACTTCGGAATTCTGCTGAAAGATTTAGTCTAGCAAACCTGGTAAGTTTTAATAAACTGTAATACACTGTACTGTACTGTAATGTCATTTACATTACAAGTATGATATTGTCACGATCGTAATTAACACCACAATAACTATCTTCAATAAAATGAGTAAATGACATATTGTATGAATCGAATAATTATGGCAGTCGCAGGCACATCACGGCTTATATTATTATTATTATCGGGGCGTGGTGGCTCAGTGGTAAGTTCGGCGCCTTGTGACCGGAGGGTTGCAGGTTCGAATCCCACTCTAGCTGCTGCGTACGGACCTTGGGCAAGTCCTTCACTCGCAATTGCTCGTGGCGCTTCGGCGCGAAAATTCCGGCATAGTATCAAATGCTGTAGTCGGGAGCGCCTCTGAGTAGTAGTTGACTTCGAGAGGCGCTATAGAAATATCTGGA
The DNA here is from genome assembly GCA_963556255.1 of Allolobophora icterica. Classification (NCBI taxonomy): domain Eukaryota; kingdom Metazoa; phylum Annelida; class Clitellata; order Crassiclitellata; family Lumbricidae; genus Allolobophora; species Allolobophora icterica. The sequence continues at coordinate 60,828,612 of OY744609.1, read as the reverse complement.
ATAAATAAAATAAATAAATAAATAATAATTATTATTATTATTATTATTATTATTATTATTATTACTATTATTATTATTATTATTATTATTTATTATTTATTATTATTATTATTATTATTATTATTATTATTATTATTATTATTATTATTATTATTATTTTTTTTTTTTTTTTTTTTTTTTTTTATTATTATTATTATTTTTTTTTTTTTTTCCCGAGGTAGTAAAGATCCCTCGGGCTGTAAAAGAAGATTAAAAACAGTTTATTGGTTCTCGTCTCCGACTTCGTGCCCAAAAGTGCCTCTGAATGCAACGCCATTGAACCGTTGCGTGCAAACTGACAAACGCTGGAACAGGTGCATGCTTTCTCTAGGGTCTCCCGTTGCCTCTGTCATGCGGCGGCCCAACTCCTGGAGAAACTCTAGTCCTGTCCGATTGATGGGGCCTAGTGATTCAAATGCCACGGGGATGAATTCGTGCGTGGCGGGGAGAGATGTATATTTCATGCTTTTTCGTTCAGCAGCTTGCTCAGCCGCTCCACCCGTTACTGTCGACGTCAGATGAAGATACGACGACGCGCACGTATGGACTGCTGTTGCATCCCATGCAATGAACCTGCCTCTTGTCCATGGGACCAGTGTGGCTCCGTCTGGTCTCTTTCCATCGGTGCGGCTTAGTCCTGACGGTTCTTTAGAACTAGGAATATCCGCCTTCGACAAGGCTCTCCAGATAATGTCATTTAATGCAGCGTGTCGCGCCGCCCTTCCCGTCGACCTTCTGCAGACCAGTCCATGATGTCCGCCTGGATCTGCGATCTCGCCACACTGGCACCGATGTGATGCACAAAGAGTTAAACCAAGGCGGAAACCTACAGCAACCCTAACCGCCTCATTGCTCAACCCTAGGCCGCAAGCAGCCAAAGGGATGGTCCCGAGCCAGTCTCCGGCGTGTGCAGCTGTCAGTGCTCGAAGTCTTGCCTGGCTGAGTGGATCATCGCATCCATTGCAAATCTTCATCTTATCGCTGTCGATGAGCGGTCGATCCCAGGTCTTCTGTTCTCTCGGGATCGGTTCCATTACTGCGGGAAGCGAGTCTTTGCGAGCTTCCATCATCTCATCCCGGTATGCATCGCTCCACTCATCCGCGACCAGGATGGCGCCCACGAGACCGGCGGTCGACGCAGCTGACGCCAAATAGGCTGATGATGCCAGCATCGATATCCGCCTGATCCCCAGGCCGCCATCTCTATTATTATTATTATTATTATTTATTATTATTAGTTTTTGCCCCGAGGTATACAGGATCCCTCAGGGACTTCAATATTAATTAATGTAACATATAAAAGTCCGGAATGGCCCTATTATTATTATTATTATTGTTATTATTATTATTAATTATTATTTACTATTATTATTATTATTTATGCCCCGGCGTAGGCCTATACAGGATCCCTAAGGGACTTGGATATTAATTAGTGTAACAAATGAAAAGACCGGAATGGCCCTATTGTTATTATTATTAATTATTATTATTATTATTATTATTATTATTATTATTATTATTATTATCATTATCATTATCATTATTTTTTTAAATTATTATTATTATTAATATTATTATTATTATTATTATTATTATTATTATTATTATTATTATTATTATCATTATCATTATCATTATCATTATCATTATCATTATCATTATTATTATTATTATTATTATTATTATTATTATTATTATTATTATTATTATTATTATTATTTAGTCATTTTAGTTTCCGGATCTTACAGCCTGGGCTGTCAAGGACTCAGCTAAGTGGTTACACCTCAAGTAGCATTTGAGTTTTAAGTCCAGTTCTAATGCTGGTTGCTGTTTCCAGGCGGTAGGCGGTGCGTAGGCCTATATAATAGCCTACTCACGCTATACACTCCAGTCTTTAAATTACTCCACTGATTGAAGATCTTCCAGCGCATCCATTTCACAGTCCTATCTCTAATATATAACTCCGTAAAACACTTTTAGCCCAAGTAACTTCGCGAGCTTTCACTATCCAGCCACCCCGCTCTACTCGATCCTCCTCCTATCTCACTCTCTCCCGTCCCCAAGTTCGCCTTAAGTTCTCCAACCGATCCATTTCCCACACTGCACCTCAACTCTAGAACGAAATGCCCTCTGAATTCCGCAATTCCGAAAATTCTCAGTTTCCAAACCAACATCGTCGCTCGATCACCCCTCTCTGCCTCAGGTTCCACTACTTATACAGGCTTTCCATTCCAAATCAAAGTCTCACCTCTTCACGAATTCCTACGCTAATCGCTCCTAGCCTCCGCCTTATAGGCCTATGAGCTTTCTCGCCGTAAAAGAAACTCGTCTTTGCAGCTCCTCAGCCTCGATGTCTGGTCTCTCTGAAGGACACCGCAAGATATGCGGCTGATGGTCATACTGGAACGTGGTTTACCAGCCCAGATACAAATTTTTCAACGCACGTTATTAGGCGTCGTTGGACGGCGAATTCAACGCTGAGTGTAATACAGTTTGATCTACTGTAGGCCTAATGTCTACTGCCTATGCGAGGTTATACAGGCCAAAGCTACATCCGTACAATTGAATACCTGTGAAAAATCCCGAAATTACAAAACACTACAAACGAGTATTAAAGTTCAAATAAAGTTTCACCAGGTGGCGCCATTGTGAAATACCATAGGTCAATCGATTGCAAATTTAATTTGGATTAGTCCTATAACAAGCCAAATCCCGTTACAATATTCCAATCCCTTCTCCAGATATTACAACGAAAACACTGGGGTCCGGTCGGACCCCCTCTTGGACATTCGTGTACCAAAAAATACCTTGGGCATTCGAGGGTTAATTAGGTCATGCATGGGATAGTCTCAAGGATCTAGAAAATCTATTTGAATATCACTGTGATATTTTAGCTCCGAAAGTCAGGCTCTTGTTTTATCCTTCATGTTTCTTAAACATATGCAATGCATGTAGGACTATGTGTATATGAATTCATTTGAATAATATATATATATATATATATATATATATATATATATATATATATATATATATATATAAACAGCGTCTGATACGCATAAGTAAAAACTGCAAATCTCACGGTTTCTGGACGAAGCAGTCAATAATACGACCCATGGAAATTCAGATAAAAAAAAGAATATATACGACCAAATAAGTAATATAGAGACATAAATGTATGTTATACATGGATGAGTATAAATCTATGCGAGCATGCATCTGTATAGCGCCTATCATGACCTTTCGGAGTCTATGAAAAATTAATAGTAGTGTAAAGGAGTGAGTGTGAAACATCACGTAACTAGATATCAAGTTAAACTATCAATGACTATAGTGAATATATCTGAACGCCAGTGCGTAACTCATGACGTCATTTATGCACTGCGTAATTTAATGATCTGAACGCCAATGTGTAAAGCATGACGTCATTTATGCACTGCGTAATTTAATGATCTGAACGCCAATGTGTAAAGCATGTCATTTATGCACTGCGTAATTTAATGATCTGAACGCCAATGTGTAAAGCATGACGTCATTTATGCACTGCGTAATTTAATGATCTGAACGCCAATGTGTAAAGCATGACGTCATTTATGCACTGCGTAATTTAATGAGCTCAATGCCAAAATCAATGCCAAAAAATCTGAGGTTGTTTCGAAATCCCAGCGTCGGGAAGGGAAAGAGTTCCACCATTCCCGCTGAGACAATATCGAGATTCAATTTCGCCATCAATTTCGCGTCTCTTTGTCTCTGGCTTCGTCATACGAATAGTGCTTAGTAATCGTGTAATTAGTAATGGTGCTCGGTAATCGTGATCTCGCCAAACTCCGCAACTGGCGTTGTCGAATGGTGCCAGTGTCAAGCCTGGATAAAGGAGGAGGGCGCCGATAAGCCTCTTCTTTAAAACACAGCTTCGTTTAAGAAACAACTACACACGCGCATAGTAGATGGATTGTTTATTTAGACCTGCGTCTGCTTTGTTTGCAGATCCTGCGAACCGATGCAAGGATGATGTCTTCGAGGAATTGGCTTATACGGTTTTTACAGGTGGTTATTCTACTCAGGACACAATGCCAGCCGTTGGAATCTAAGGCCATAACGGTGACGCCAGGCGATTTGGATGCGGTGGTGGATCGCTGGAACGCAAACCTCACTTGTGTGTTAGATCGGAACAGGCTACCTCAATATAACGCCTCAGATCTGTTTTTCGAATACGAGTTCCGTGGAACTCATCCAACAGATGTCCCTTTGGCCTATGTGAAGACTATCAACGATTCGGCTATCGAGCTGAGATACTTTCCGGAGATAGATGAAGTAATCAATGCGGCTGTGAATTACGTGACTTGCAGTGTAAAAGGTCTCATGGGATTGAATACAACATATAGACAAACTGCAGTATTGAAAATAAGGAAACCCCACGAGAACCCAGAGATTAAAGACATTGAAGTAAGGAACTGGGAGACACTGAGCTTCGCCTGGGAAACGAAGGAACACGTTTCACTGATGCATAAAATGGAATATCACGCTTGGTACTGGAACAGCTCTAACGACGCACTCCCTCTCAATTGTGCCATTTCTGAGGACAGTGTTTGCGAGATTCCGAATCCTTTTCAAGTCGCTTTTCCTGGCGATGTGCTGATCGTAAAAGTCAACGGATCAGCTCAAACTAAACGCTCTCAGGGTATTTTAGAAACAGTGACATCGAAAGAAGTGAGAGTGAATCTTACTGAGTATCTTAGACCAAGAAAAATAGACGATATCAACGTAATTCAGAATCAATCCACAAAGACTTTGGTGTTTAAACCTCCGAAGAACAGTCGAAACATCAGCTACGACATCAAAGTCAACTGCAACAAATCTCCATTCACCCAATCCAAGATCATCACCCGCCTTGTAACAGATTCAGATAGTGCTACCCACTCTGATAGGAATTCCCAGCAAATCTCAGTTACAGAACCTCTCGTTGGATTGCCGCCTTACTCCAACTGCACCGTTTCCCTTAGAGCTATCTCCGTGGAAGGTGGAAAATGGAGCGAATGGACACATCATGATTTCCAGACATTACAAGACGTTCCACTTGCTGCTCCTGAATCGTGCAAAGGTTGTTTCCAGTTGAAGGAGACAGGTATAGATTCATTGTTTCACGTCATCATCTATTTCACTCCGTTGTCAGAAGAGGAAGCCAGAGGAAGAGTTGAGCTTTACAGGATCAAAATTACGAAAAACGGTTTAGCAGAAAGCATGAAAGAGCTCAGCCCTGATCCCAAATACTTGTCTTCGTTCCTGTTAAGTAATCTGTGGAGTGAAAGCAATTACGAGATCAGCATCGAAGGGAAGACCGAGAGCGGATACAACGAAACGCTCAAATTATCAACAATTCTAGTGCCACAGTCGAAACATCGACCTAAATCTCCCTCGCATAAGTTCACTGTAGTTGTCCTTAACAAGACAGCAGTCAGAACCACTTGGGAGATGGAAGAGAGGAGTGGCATAGACAAGATGTTTCTGTTCTGGTGCAAAGGAAGAGTTGAAAATAATAGACGATGCCAGGACGTTCTCAAATGGAAAGAGTTTCCATTCGCTTCGCCTGGAAAAGGCATTAAAACAACTTACGTAATCATCCTGGATGAAGACGACTCGAATCATGATTTCATTTTTGGAACTGGAGTTGAACGTAACGGTAAGTCGAGTGGGATCACCTGGAACAGCTGCACGTACGACATCAGATCCCGTCCGCCGAAGCCTCACTTTCAATCCTATGTTAGCACATCGTCAGATATCTCCATCTCCCTTCTGGAACCTTCCTGTCAAAACAACCGTTACGAACGAGGTTTTGTCATCGGTTACCGATTGCTCTTCTGTCCTGTTGAGTCTACTGGTTCCACCGACGACAGTCGATGTCTCGAGGAAATGAAGAGCAAGGAGTTTTACGGACAACAGCAAGTTTTGAATTTGACCTACTTGAATCCCAGCCAATGGTATTTAATTAAGATCAGTAGTCTTTCTGAAACTAGAACATCGGAGAATATTTCCAGAATTGTAACTACTTCAGCAGCCAAAGCATCTATTGTCTGGGTTGTAATCGTTTTCTTTATTGTCGCAGTCGTTTTCGTCGGTGTTGGTGCCGTTGAAAGGGGAGCGATATGTCAAGGGAATTCGCACTGTTGGCGTAATCGTCATTCCACTTAACTTCGACTAAGGACAAGGAACAGCTGAGGACGAAGGATACAAGTCGAAACTGAAAACGAAGCCGTTGCTGTTCCACATATGTCTTCGCATTCTTCTGTTTCAGTCGACTATTCACATGTATCAGCTGCTGGGAACAGTTCTGCTAGAATTTCTGTGCAGATCGATGTTGAGGCTCCCGATACATGCCATGGTCAGGGCTGTAGTCGAGGGTATGTGCGGGTATACAGCGTGTACTCACCTTTAGAGACCGTATACTCACCTGGCAAAATATTCATATTTATTTCTATTAAAATACTGTAGCGTATACTCACAAAATACTGTAGTGTATGCTCAGTGATGCTCACCTCTAATTGGTATCCATCGAAAATGTCGCGAAGAAAATGTCGCGGTAAAAATGTCGCAGAAAAAATGTCGCGGATAACAATGTCGTTGATATATAATGTCGCGGATAAAAATGTCGCGGATAAAAATGTCGCCGTTAAAAATGTCGCGGATAAAAATGTCGCGGATAAAAATGTCGCGGATAAAAATGTCGTTGATATTTTCCCCGCGACATTTTCACCATACTGGGAACCGTATGACAGTAGCCTATAACACAAAACTATGAAGAACGAAATTCGAAGACAATTTTTAACTTTGACCGTTTAATACTAAACTATTAAGAACGATATACGATATACGAAGACTAAACTATTAAGAACGATATACGATATACTAAACTAAAGTATTAAAAAACTATAATGTTCCTACTAGAAGGTTCGTACTACAGCCTACTAGAATGTTCGTATAGAGAATAGAATGTTTGTATTAAAAAACTATAATGTTCCTACTAGAATGTTCGTACTAGAATGTTCGTACTACAATGTTCGTACTACAATGTTCGTATTAAAAAATAGAATGTTCGTACTATAATGTTCGTACTAGAATTTTCATATTCAAATTTGCAATCTCAAGTTGTGAGCAATACCCCGCAGATAATCGGTAGTTGGACGAAGTCCATAGTCTGCCACAATGGTTTTGATTCTTTCGGCGGTATCTTTATAGACCCGTTTGCCGGGTGGAGGTTGCTGGCCGGCGACGTACTGCTCCAGTTTCATTTCGTTCATGCTTTCCTCTTTCTTGATTCCTTTAATGAACTTCCAGATACTGGGATGATGAGCACCTAGAAGTTGACTAAATCCTCGATGCCAACCCTCGACTGAGTTGTTGGTTTTGGGAAGATCATCAAGGGAGGCATCGTAGCAGTTCCAAAGCGCGTGTGAAAACATAGGGGCGTTGCGACCTCTTCCTCGTCGACCTGGCCGCCCGATCCACGTGTCTTCAAAATAATTTACCAAAGGTCTTAGGATTGTGCTGTGTATCTGGTAGAAATGAGTTTCCATCAGGTCATCGAAGGCACTCGAGACGTCATTAGGAGGAACAAAAGCCAATGCCGCCAATTGACGTATTGCTAATGCAAACTCAGCGTCAGTTGTGTAGCGTTGCTGCAGGCCTGGAGTCTGTTGCAGATGACGCCATAGACACTGACTGAGATGGAAAAAGCAACCACGTTGAGTTGCGTTTGGGAAAACGGTGGTCCAAGCAAGTATTGCAGCCTGTTCAAAATCTGTCATGACGGTTTTTGGATCAAGAGCTGGCTGTAAGCGTTTAAGTTCCGTGAAAACGCGGACGTAGCTAGTAGTACTACGATCAGACATTAAAATGAAGACAGTGGGTATTACGTCACTGTACCTCAATGCATGAATTGTGTAGATCTGCTGAAACAGTGGCGGCGAAGACTTAAACGTTCCATCAGCATACCAATTTTCGCATTGCACCATCCGATCCAGGTTGCGTTGTGTAGCGAAAATAAGAAAGCGATTCTGGCCAGGACCACTGTCATATGACAGGAAGTTCTCGCCCGAAGTAGTGGTCTTATATGCGTCCGGTATGATGAGATCTTGAAGATTTTCCGGATTTGGAAGAGGTATTTCTTTTTCCCGACGTTCTCGACGAATCGTTTGCTTGAGTCCGTTGACTGAAGGAAGTTGAGCAGCAACAGCCGCCGTTACTACAGCTGCTGTACTTGCGACGATCTGATGACCGGCTTCCTGAGTCGTTGCCGCGCGTAGTTTTATGTCTTCGACAGTCTTTCGAGCTGCTATTTTGGCTGCATCTGGAACATGATTATGGTGTCCAATATTCTTCACAAGAACACCGTCGATCGTATGACAACGCGCTAAGCATCTGGAATCGCTGTATTGCGAACACTTCCAAATAAGCTTACCGTTGACTCCTTTCCTCTCTCGTACAAAAGAAAACCCGTCCAGCACAAGCATTTCGCGTCCTTTCTGAGTTTTAATAAATTCCATTTCTACTGAGAGCGATAATAAATCTAGGCTACTGTTAAATCAAAACTCTGCAACTGCACCGGATTCGCAGCATGACAAACTGACAACTTTCTGATTTTGTTGGTTGCCTTATATACAAACTCAGACACATACACAATATTCGAAATTGTTGGACATCAAACGGTTTTGAAGTTTTACACAGTGCTGGCTGAATCGAGCATAATCAACATGCGGAATAGGCCTATATTGGACATCAAAAGATTTGGAGGTTTCTTACATTGCTGGCTCACATGAGCATAGGCTAAACAAGATGCGAAATTCTGGTACATCAAATTATTTAGATTTCGAGGTTTCAAGAATCGCTGAATTCGATTCAAGGCAAGACAAACAAGACGCGAAATATGTTTGACATCAAAAGATTTCGACTTCGAGGTATCACGCTTCGCTAATTTTGAGGTCAAAGACATTGCTGGCTCAATAGAGCAGATAGTAAACAAGACGCGACGAAATTGTGAACGGCGACATTTTTATCCGCGACATTTTTATCCGCGACACTATGTATCAACGACATTTTTAACCGCGACATTTTTATCCGCGACATTTGTATCCGCGACATTATATATCAACGACATTTATATCCGCGACATTTTGTCCGCGACATTTTTAACGCGACATTTTCTTCGCGACATTTTCGATGGGAACCCCTCTAATTTGCTTCGGAAAACTAATCGGTAGCGTGTACTCACCTCTAATTTTACCACTTCAGCCCTTGCCAGGGTCCTAATCCTGGTGCATTTAATGACCTTGCTACTGTTGATGTTCCTGTTGCATTTAATGACCCCGTTACTGCTGCTGTCATTGTTGCATTTAATGATCCTGGTTCTGTTGAAGATCATGTTGCATTTAATTTTAATGCGTCTGTTAGCCGAAGTGAGGACTACCGACGGATCAGCCTTTGTTAGTTGTTCTCATTTGACGGTGTTAACTTCCGATGTCGTTATTTTTGATGTAATATATTTCTTAATTGTTCCTTACCTTGTATCCTGTGTATATTATGTCATAGCTTAGTAATTGTTCACTCTACTGGTATTTCTGCTTTCATCCATTTATGTGTACCGTTTTGTTAACACTTGAACACATCGAATAAATATACTGCAACCCTCATTCACGACCTCCTGAAATGTTCATATGTCTCTGACATGTCTTACAAGTGCCGATTGTTTATGTAGGCGCACCATAAATGATTCTATTGATGCATCAACTTATAGTGATCTAACTTATGACATTTGTGGTAATCATTATCACTGCAAATGTCTAATGAATCTATCCCGGAATGCGCCTGTAACCTCACCCTGGTTTTGTTACCTCTGCATTGAATCCATTTTTTCCTTTAACCATATAGAGAGTGACAATGAGTATATGCGGAAGAGGCGCCCGCAGCGTGACGCAATGGACACAGGTGCGTCCACCCACAGTGGCGTACAGAAGGGGGGCAGAGGGGGCGAGTCGCCCCGGGCAGCAGTTTTGTAGGGGCGGCAAAATAGGGTTGAAGAGAAGTAAAAAAGAGTGAATTTTGGATAAAAAATGAAAAAATAGGATAGAAAGAAAAAGAAGGAAAGAAAGAAACCGTCACTTTTAGTCAAGTCGCTTGGCTTCTGTTGATCGTTGGGGGCGGCATCACTCTCGGAGGTCTACGTTAAACACTAAACAGAATTGCAGGTAAGGAAGCGGAATCGCATTTATCTAGTAAACTGTAAACAGAGTAACAGACTACATACAGCAAAGTCTACTTTAAAGCATATTCTTGTTATGCCGCCTTGCATAGGCCTAATCATAATATATTATATACCATAATACACCTATATATGTATAGCTATCTACACGAATGAATGACTTAGAATAAAATTTAATCACAAACTATCAATATCACCACCGCAGCTTTTCGCCACTTAGTTTAGTCCTTTTTCAAAATTAATTTTGAAATTGGTCTGATTTTGATAGAAATTAACTGCATGATTTTGTCATTTGAAATGACCACTTATCCTTTAAACAGTGTTTAGTAGGCCTAATAGTATTCAGTTATTTTCGAATCTCGGTTAGGCTACATGCTATTATTTTTTTATTTTGACGTGTTTACAATAATGCTGCAGACTGCATTTGTTTTGCAATGTTTACTAAAAATGAGCATACTTATATTATTATCCAGTAAATAAAATACATTGTTTAATTTTATCGTTATTAAAACTTAAACTTGTAGTGCGCTCAGTAACCCGTGTCTATACCGTTACTGTATAGCGGAAAAGGTTATTGATACGATCGTCATGTAATATCTTAGAGAAAATAGCACATCGAAAATTAAGTGACCAACGGCGGCATTTTGGGCCCTCGCCCCGGGCGGCATTTCAGCTCCGTACGCCACTGTCCACCCACCAAATCAATCCACACAAGGAATTAGCATCGCGTCGATATTTTTGTTAAACGGCAATACGGCATCTTAAAGCATTAGATGTTATCTAACTTTTTCACTTGTCACTACTCAAATAATCTATCTATGGCAGCAATTTCAATTTTCCTACTTATATATCTATGGTAGCAAAGCGGGCAAGGGGCCATATTATTTGTTTTTGAGAGGGGTTTGCGTCCAATTTTTTAAGCCTGCGGGCGCTTCTGATTTGCAATTGTATTGTATTGTATCTAGAAATTTATAAAGCGCCTCTCGCAGAATATCTGTATACAAATGTATAAACACGGCTTACAAATGACCGATACCTACCTTAACCTTCCTTACTTCCAAACCTCTATATTCGATTATTTCCCGACGACGCAAGAGGATCGCCCGCTTCTTAATAACATGATTGTCGACTCTGATGGCAAAATTACTTCTACGATAATTTCTGTGCAAGCTTATACACCACTCCCTCAATGATCAAGACTAGATACATTCCAGCGTCACCTGTTTACACTCATGCAATTCAACTGCAGAAGTATTGCCTCTAAGGCTAGCTACCCGAGATCCAAATCCTCCTTGCCCACCTACCTGTGAAAGTCCTAGCTGCAACTGAAATCCGGCTCGAACAGTCTAATGAGGAGTCGATATTCATTCCCGGCTATCGGTTTGTACACGCTTGTAGAACACAGGGAAGGGGTGGTGGTGTTGGCCTGTTCATTGCAGACGACATTGTATTCAATGCCTACGAAAGTCCTATTGGGTCCCCCACCCCATGTGAACTACGAGAGTCTGTTTGTGTCCATCCCTCAGATGAAGGGTCACGACTTGGTGTTCTTTATCACACCAAATATTACCGAAATGTTGTCTTACCTCTGACTTATCCTTCGAAATATAGTCAGTGAGGAATGTAAATTGCTGTTAACTATATTGTCAAGGACTAACAAACATGCTCTCCTCTTAGGTGACTACAATATCGATCTGTTAAAAACCCAAGATCATCTCCTAACCCGTAATTTCTTTAATTGTCTTACTTCTCATCATTTTCTTCCCGCCGTTCTTAGACCAACTAGAATCACTGATTCCACTGCTACCCTAATTGATAGAATCTTTACTAATGAGTGGTCTATGCTGGTCGACTCTTCTATTATTATCAGTGATATTTCTGATCATCTTCCCAATCTGGCCTCGCTTGACATTGCCCCGCGCAATATTATATTTTATTTATTTATTTATTTATTTATTTCGGATATTTCTATAGCGCCTCCTCAAGTCTACTACTACTACTCAGAGGAGGTCACGACTACAGCATTGGTATACTGTGTCGGAGTTTTCACGCCGAAGCGCCACGAGCAATCGCGAGTGAAGGACTTGCCCAAGGTCCGTACGCAGCGGCTAGAGTGGGATTCGAACCTGCAACCCTCAGGTCACAAGGCGCCGAACTTACCCCTGAGCCACCACGCCCCAATAATGATATTTCAATTCATCCCACTAGATTGATAAACGATGACTCAATGGATTCAATTAAAAAATTATTATCCAAGGTCCCTCGTTTCTTCTGCGTGTGCCCATAACGACCCGGAACCTGCCTATACCCTATTTATGGAACAGTTTAAAACTGCTTTTGATCATGCTTTTCCACACATTCACTCCAACAGAAAAGGCCCACATTATCGGATGCAACCATGGATGACTAGTGCCTTATTAAAATCTTGTAGAACTAAGTCTAAACTCTATTTGAAATAGGCTATATAAAGAATCCTACTAGTGTTAATAAAAGAGCATCCACGGCCTACAGGAACAAATTTAAACGCTTACGTCTTAATGCTGAACGAAATTACTATGAAGCCGAAGTTACCAAATGCAGTCTCAATCTAACAAAAACTTGGACTATAATTCGCTCTATCCTAAGACCGGATCACAACCCGTCGAATACTGACTGACTGTCTCAATATCAATGGTATGATAGTTGATGACCCCCAAAATAATGGCTGACAAGTTTAGTGATTATTTCACAGGCAGACACTTGCAACCAGGATCCCGAAAGCCGACCCCTCCTATCGAACATACTTGAAACAATCTTCGCCAAACTCTCTGCTGCAGACCAGACCAACCCTCAGGAAATCAGCTCCTTAACTGCTTCTATTCGTACCACTCACTCCTCAGCTCTTGACGACATTGCTTACGAACTTCGAAGCTGTTCCACTATCGGATATAATCAACTCTTCTCTTCTTACTGTTTTGTACTCTCATCCTCAAAAAATGTTGTACCAGTTTTTAGACAGGGTAATGGCCAAGATTTCACCAATTATAGACCAATTTCTATCTTTTTTTATTTCTCCAAAATCCTTGAAAAATTAATTTACCATCGGCTATACGCTTATGTTGATAAAGTGAATATATTGTACCCTAACCAACTTATTAACCAGCGCTACGTCAAGTCAGAACGGCGGACCAGGTGTACCGTATGAAGCATGCAGGACCTAATATAGTGTGTTTTCTGACACAAAATGTGCAGGTGACAGTTTTGAATATTTTAGGCACTGATATGAAGACCCAAGCGGTTTGGTGTATGAGAGCCGAGTCACCGGACACGGAAGCTTACGGTGGTTTATGTTAGGGCTGATTAAAATGAAAAGGGGCGGACTGGGAGGATCAGGGCAAGGTTTCTTAAGGAATTGCATCAGGGCAAGGTTTCTTAAGGAATGGGACTTTAGTTTTGAATGGAAAACCTGAGGAGTGATAGATAGATGGGCTTGAAGCAGATTATGGAGGATTATCAACAGAAGGTGCAGTAGATGTATAATTTGGGTTTGAGCGCAGGGCCCTCTGAGGGCCCCGAGACCAATGGGCCCTTACAGCAGATCGACCTTCAAAGGGTCTCCAGAGGCCTACGAACCCATATAGCATATCCACTTTCTCCTGTGTATTTTAGAACAAAATATGCGGGCCCTTAGCGCAGGGCCTTCAGAGAGGGTCCTGAAACCCACGGACAAATATAGCAGATCGACTTCCAGGGCCTCCAGACAGTCCGTGGGATCCACGAAACGATTACAGCTTAGAAGTCCTGAAGTGTGACCATTTTCACAGTGTGACGATATTATCAGTCACAAGTGTCCCAGTGCCACACTAAAAAGACGGTTGTAATTCTGACTGTTATGATATGGTATGATAGATAGTAAAATAAGATCTACTACCACAACAGTACCATTTTTACTATAAAAAATAAAAAACAAACAAAAAAACTTTTTGGGACAAAACAAAAGAAAATCATTATTTGGTCTAATTCGTGCAGAAAACGCAAATTTACGATGTGTGGTTTTTTTTCACTCTTACAAAACATGAAAAGTGCGTTTTTCGCACTTTTCTGAAATCGCAGTTTCTGTCACGCTGGGTCGGCCGAAAAATCGCGGCGCCAGGGCCAATTATAGACAGTTCGTGGGACCCATCATTTTTACGCTGTGTCAAATTTTTCACCCAACCCCAAAAACTTACCCCGAAAGAAATTTTTCATTGTCAAAAATTCATCAGGCCAAAATCAATATTTCCATCGGAAACGTGTAGAAAACGCAAATCTGCGATGTGTGAAATTTTTCACCCAACCCCAAAAACTTTTCCCCCAAAATAAATTTTTCATTGTCAAAAATTCATCAGGCCAAAATCAATATTTCCACCGGAAACGTGTAGAAAACGCAAATCTGCGTTGAGTAAAATTTTCAGCCGGACTTTGAAATTTCAAAAACGTGACACTTTTCGTCGTTTTCTGAATACCATTATTCGGTCACGTTTTGGACTTGTGAATTATGGAAATCGGGGAACTACGGAAATCGGGGAACTGTGGAAATGGGGAACTGTGTAAATCGAGGAACTGCGTAAATCGGGGAATTGCGCCACGTATTTTTTCCACCAAAAAACCTGCAAGCCGAGCCGCTTTGGGGTTCAGTCAACACAAAAAATTAAGGATCATGGATTGCCTTAACACATCAAACCGCAAAAGTGTCGTTTGCTGCCGGCCGAGACCCTCCCACGAGGCCGGCCCAAACCATTCGGGTCATTTTTCAATTTAAATAAATGAATAGGTTGTGGTATACATAAAACATAATGCTAGGGCAAAACTTTTGCATTTGGCTCGGTATAGGGAAAACAACCCTCTGCTGTCGCAGGTGCATTGGGGAGTACTGTTTCAAACATTTGGCACGACTGCGAAACGGTTGTGGGACGAGACCTTGCGCCAAATGTGGAAGGGGTATAAAAACACACGTGGGTGAGTGTATGAAATGTGGTTATTTCGCTAAATATTTGAGAGCTCGACGAGGTGGGTTAGTCCGTGAATTTAATAAAGAATGGAAGCGACTATCAAATATATCAGTAGAATAAAAAAATTATCATTTGAACAAATGATATAGTTATTGTATTGAGATAATACAGATGAGCAAGCTTCAATCGAATATCAGTAAACAAAATTTCATTTTGAACAAATGATATAATTATTATATTAAAGAAAAGTTTGCCATAGTAATATAAAATAATTTTTAACTATGGCATTGTCCACGAATGAAAAAATTGAACAATTGCTAGGTGAGTTTACCGGGCCCCCAGCTCTTCGGGCTGTTCTACAAAATATTTTGGACGAACCTATCCCAGATGCAGTCAAAAGGCGCTTACTACAGCCACTGCTTCCAAGGCCAATTCCTCCAGTGCGCAAGCATAGAGGGTCAAAACGTAAGGCCCTGCTGGCAGAATTCGACCCACTCCTAAATAAGAAGGATAGAGGTGGACCACCACCCTTTCTAGTACACAGAGAGCTCGCCAACCAGCATCTGAGAGACTTCCGGGCAGAAGTACCTCTTAATCACAGGCTGGAAGGAGATGCGTTGGCTTTCTTGAGTGCAATGGAGCAGAACATTGAGGCGCAACTCAACGAAGAGCTGTTGAAACAGGACGGTCTGAAATACTCGCAAGTGTTGACAGTTTATTTGGAAAAGTTGGCCCCGACCGTTGATAGCGTGTATGATGGCAACGCGCCCCCCGGCATCATTACCAATACGGTCTTCTTTCGAAGCAAAGCAGTGCCAATTACCAATGCGGGTAAAATTAAAGGGGCTCTAAGGAAGGCCAATGCTGAAATACTAAAACTCCTCGAAGAGTACACCAATGAGGGATCGGGGTGGAGATTGAAGCGGGTCGTGGGGCTAGACCTCGGTGTTGCAAGATATAAGCCTTTCCGAGGTAAGAGCTACTTTCCAACACCGAAGTACATACCTCCGCGCACAGTTATTAATGTAAAGAATAACGATAGCCGATGCTTTGAGTGGGCCATTTTAAGTGCCATGTTTCCAGTAGAAAAGGACCCTCAACGCCCAACTAAGTATCGTGCCCACCTCCAGGAGCTAAACTTCGACGGTATAGAATTTCCAGTGAAGGTCACAGATATCGGTAAGTTCGAACGTCAGAACCCAACTATAAGCGTCTCAGTCTTCGGGTGGGATAAAGCTTTGTATCCAATTCAAATTTCAAACCGGGCCAGTGTCCACAATATTGATCTTCTACTACTGGCCGACGACGCAAATGAAAATTTTCATTATGTCTGGATCAAGGATCTAGCCCGCATGCTTTATAAAAACAGCAAATTTCAAGGACGAAAACATCCATGTCGTCGCTGCCTACACGTATTCTGTAGACAAGACTTGCTGGATGCCCATATCAAAGATTGTCAGGGTATTACTGAGAAGCCTCAGAGAATTGAGATGCCAAAAGAGGATGAAAATATCCTCAAATTCCAGGACCATCACAAACAGATGCGCACTCCGTATATTATTTACGCGGACTTCGAGGCTCTAAACATGCCAATCGAAGGTGCAGTCATGAACCCCATCGAGAGCAACACCAGACAGATAGCTGAGCAGAAACCATGCAGCTTCTGTTATATAGTAGTTCGATGTGACGGCCGCACGAAGAAACCAGTTCTATATCGTGGAGAGAACGCTGTGCCAGAGTTCCTGCAACGACTACAAGGCGAGCTGGCCTCTATCAAACAAATGCTGGCCACCCCAGCTAAGATGGTTATGTCACCACCGATCGCCAATCATTCCGCGAGGCTATCGATTGTCACATCTGCGGAAATGCTCTCGAAGCGGACAGAGTTCGCGACCACTGCCACATTACCGGTAAGTACAGAGGTGCTGCTCACAACGCTTGCAACCTCAAACTTCGAATATATCCAGATAAGTGTAAGGTACCGGTGGTCTTCCACAATCTGCGAGGTTACGACAGCCACCTCATAATGCAAGCGATAGGTAGCTGTGAGGCCGCACAGGATGAGGAAACTGAAATTAACTGTATTCCAAACAATATGGAGAAATACATGACATTCAACATAGGACAACTACAGTTCATTGATAGTCTCCAGTTTCTAAACAGCTCGTTGGATAAATTATCAGGAAATCTGTCGCTAGAGGATCTGAAAGTCACAACGGCGTATATAAACGAAAAAAATCATAATGATAGGACAAAACTAGATCTGTTGAGACGAAAGGGCGTATATTGTTACGAATACATCCATGATTACCACCGCTTCGAAGAAGACCGACTTCCACCCAAGGAAGCGTTCTACAGCAAGCTCACACGAGAGAGCATTTCTGACGAGGATTATCAACACGCACAACGAGTGTGGGACGAGTTTGACTGTAAAACTCTGGGCGACTATCACGACTTGTATCTCCGTACGGATGTACTTCTACTAGCCGATGTCTTCGAAACCTTCAGATCCACATCGATGAAACACTACAGTCTGGACCCGGCTAACTACTTCAGCCTACCAGGAATGGCCTGGGACGCTTTGTTGAAAAAGACGAAGATCGAACTCGAACTTTTAACCGATATAGACATGCACTTGTTCGTAGAGAAAGGTCTCCGAGGCGGAATTTCGATGGTATCCAAGCGCTTCGCAAAAGCCAACAACCCACAATGCCCCGACTACGATACCACGAAGCCGGAAAGCTGGATCATGTATCTCGACGCGAATAATCTTTACGGCTGGGCGATGCAACAGCCATTACCAGTTGGAGGATTTAGCTGGGAAAGTCCAACTCTCGACGAAGTGTTGGAAACTCCAGACGACGCGCCTGAAGGCTTCCTACTTGAAGTCGATCTCGGGTACCCGGAGCACCTACACGATGCTCATAACGACTATCCCCTAGCACCAGAGACCCTGACAGTCCAAGAGGAGTGGTTGAGCGACTATCAGAATGTGCTTATGAACGAGTTGGGAGGCAAGTTCACAAAGCATGTGAAGTTAGTACCCAGCCTAAGACCTAAGGAGCGGTATGTGGTCCATTATAGAAATCTTAAACTCTACCACTCGTTAGGGCTACGAGTTTCTAAAATTCATCGTGTCATTAAGTTTAGACAGGAGGCATGGATGGCTCCATACATCGAGATGAATACGAAATTGAGAGCGAAGGCAACGTCTGAGTTTGAGAAGGATTTCTTCAAACTGGCTAATAATGCGGTCTTTGGAAAGACCATGGAAAATCTTAGAAAAAGAATCAGGGTCAACCTGGTACCGACCTCAAAAGTTGACAAACTTCGTAAACTAACTGCCGACCCGGCCTACATATCACACAAAATCTTCAACGACCAACTCGCCGCGATTCACAGTTTGAAGAGCAAGCTCAAGTTAAACAGACCTGTATATGTCGGCCAGGCTGTCCTCGACCTCAGCAAGCATCTGATGTACGACTTCTGGTACAACGATGTGAAAAACGAGTACGGCAACAATGCTCAACTCTTATACACAGACACTGACAGCCTGTTATTTCAGGTGGAAACTCCGAACGCCTATGCCGATATGTGGAACAAAAAGCATCTATACGACTTTAGTGAGTTTCCTAGAGACAGCCCGTACTACAATGTCGAGAACAAGAAAGTCGTGGGCAAGTTCAAGGATGAATGTAACGGAGTGGCCATCGCTGAATTCGTAGGATTACGCCCGAAGATGTACTCGATCTTAAAATCGGGCGGTTCAGAGATCAGGAAAGCAAAAGGCGTTCAGAGAGCGGTTGTGAAGAAGGATCTGCACCACGAGCTATACAAGGAATGCCTGTTCGAACGAGAAGAGATGCGGCACACACAAGTCGTGATTCGAAGCCACGACCACCAGATCGGAGTGTACGAGCAGAATAAGATCAGCCTCTCTCCATTAGACACAAAAAAGTGGATCGAGGCCGATGGGATAACAACGCTGGCATATGGGCACTACAAAATCAACGACGGTTGAGTATTCTATCGGGGGGTAACTCAGTGCCCATAGGCACCAGAAGCAGCTCCTCACGTACAAATCCGCGGGCAGGACCGTCTACCAGATGGTATAAAGCCGGCTGGCCAGCCTGCCGGACAACATCCAAAATAGCGTGGATGGTGAGCGACCAGTTAGGATCGGTGGCACGTTTGCTTCCACCTTCGAGCTCGCCTGGAGCGTATAAATATCGGACGAGAACGTCGTGCCCGAGAACAGGCTCATCCAAGCCCCATAAACGACCTTTAGTTTGTGAATGAGAGGGCTTCTGTGTCACTTTAGCAGCTTTCATCGCTTTAACCGGCTTCATGTCGAGCAAGCGCGTCGGCTCATCGTTTAGTGCAGCCACAACTTCGGGCAACCGGCGAACCCATTCCACCGACCGTTCGGATGACCCCCTTGCAGCCAGGAGCAATTCCTGAGCGTACTGGGCACCGAAAAGTCGCTCAGCTAGAGTCCGGTTAAAGCGTTCAACGATGCCCTGTTGGCGATGATTTCCGGCCTGTCCGCGTCTTACAAGAACGTCGTGCTTCACCAGCAATGGTGTAAAATCACCCATAAATTCGCGTCCAGGGTCGACCTGAAGAAGTCGAGGCCAAGTCAATGGACCCCTCTTATAGATCCGGCTTAAAGCGGCGGCGACTTCGGTCGCACTTTTGTTTATCAACGGTTCAGCTTCTTTGTATCGTGAGGCAACATCAACAACAGTGAGAGCGTATTTATAAGTCTTTCGACCTACTTTATCGTGAGGTAAAAACAAGAGATCGGCTTGGTGTACGGCGTTTGGTCGATTTTCCTCAAACTTTGGATGCGGTATGGGGCGAGGAACGGGTAGATAAATCTGCCACACAGCTTGTTTCTTCAGCCAATCACGAGCCTCGGCCTCGGAAACTTTGGCGGCTACGGCTAGTTTCTTCACCGCAGCCTTACCTCGCCAGTAACCTCTAGGGCTGTAATAGATAGTTGAAAGGTTCTTAGACATTTCAGTAAAACTATATATTACAAACAGGTAAACACATACACAAATGAAAACTACCGTCGCCGTCCAACACCCATCCCCAGCCTCGACTTCGCTGACATAATGGCCGATACGAGCCGGGCATCTTTCTTCTCATAATCCGGAGTTTCATCGGTGAGTGCGATCTTCGACGCGGCTGCAGCGAGGATGTCATCTGCGTGGTTACGCCCCGGAGTATCTTTATGAACTGCGTAAGCCACATCATGGTGGAGACACGCACGGTCGAGTTGATTAACACCGTGATAGCGCTGTGACAGCCGTTTATCGAGTTTTGTGAATGGTCCACAGTAAGAGTACTTTCCTGTGTTCTGAAAAGAACCTCCCGGATTATCTTCCGAAGACATACCGGATGGAAGACTCATATGCATCTCAGGCAGAGGAAGAGCGTTGAGGGCCCTATTCAGTAAAGAACCTCCAGTCTTTCGCACTTTAGAAGGCAAAATTTGGCTCTTCTTTGCACCGCAGACGGCACAGGTTCCCTTCTTGGCTGGCCGACCGTTTCGTAACTCGACGATTGTTTCATTTGAAGTCTCAGTATGTTTCTTACATCGTAGGCAATACATTGTGTTCGTTGAATACAATCATAACTCGTTGTCTCTATATGGAAATAACAAATTTTGACCTCGAAGCCGACGATGGGAAAAAACACCACCATTGGTTGTTGCCATCAAGCATACGATGCATAATCTGTGGGCCTAGCGGATGTGGAAAAACAAACCTACTACTCAACCTCCTTCTGAAGAAGGGGTACCTACGTTTTGACCGGCTCTATCTATACTCAAAGTCTCTGGGACAGGAAAAATATCAGTTCCTCCGGGACTGGGTTACAGAGTTGGAAAAAGTTGCCGGGAAGGAAGTGGCTTCCTTTCACTCTTGCTCAGATGAAATAGTTCCAGTTGAATCATTAAATAAGAATGCCAGAAGCCTTCTAGTTTTCGATGACGTCATGCTTGAAAAACAGTCGCCCATCGAAAGGTATTTCACTATGGGTCGACACGGTGGCGCGGACTGCTTCTACTTAACACAGAATTATTTTCGAATTCCGAAGCAAGCCATCCGCGACAATGCCAATCTTATCGTCCTCTTCAACCAAGACAGTAAAAATTTGCGAGCCATTCACGATACGTTCGTGGGCGGCGACATGTCTTTCGATGAGTTCCGTTCATTTTTCAGCGAGTGTGCTGCCCAGCCATATGGATTTGCAGTCATAGATTTGACGTCTAAAGTGTACGATGGAAAATATCGTTGCGGGTTCGATCGTTTCTATAAGCCCAAGGCAAGTATTTAAAGACACAATATAGGCAAGATATAGTCGACATACAACCACGATGTGGACAAAGGTTTCTTCTAAACAGGAGCGAGACGCGTTAACTCAGGATTATTTAGCTCGGAGAAATCGCTTGAGACAGCGTTTCGTGGACGAGAAGCTCGGTGAAGCCAATCTTCAGTACGATGCGGCAAAGCTTTTCAAACCAATCGCCACAGCCACAGCTGAATCCCAGGCGGCTACGTCTAAGGAGCTGCAGAAAGTTACCAGCGCTTTACAGGATTTGCCGGCGCAGATTTCAGAGTCTGCTAATTTTAACCCGATAGCGGCGTTGTTCGGTGATTCCGTTGGAGCAACTGCTCCAACGGCTATTCCGGCGATTGCGGCACACCCCGCTCAGGAAGCATTGCTCGTCCACCCAAACAGACATCTCAACGTCGATGCAATCAGGCGGCACGGTTTTACCCCTCCGAGCGAGCTCGACCTGAACGACACGGCAGCTGTGAAACAGATAATCGAAGGCGTAAATTATTATAATCGCCACACCCTGGGCAAAGAGAAAAGGAAGGCCAATAAGAACGGAGACGAAGAAAAGGTACATGCGCTGGCCGTAGATATCGGCGTCCTACAGGACTACAGAGATCGAATTCGTTTGCTATTGAAAGGCCACGCCCTCACTAAAAAAGGAAAGGGTTTCAGTGTTCCAGCCGTTCCTCTGAAATTACAAGGTAACGCCTTGGGTGAGCTCTCCGTTGACCCCGTCGCCCTGTCTGCTGGTAGACTGAGAGTGTTTAAAGGTGGCAACCTCGTTCTCGAATCTCCGGCCGATGAGTCGTTGTTCAGCCTGTTAACGAAACGATTCGTTAAGACTAAGCAATATTCGCCTCAAGCAATTGAAACTTTTAAAAAGCTCGTACAGATGTCTGGTCTGCCCATTCATGGCCGGAAAAGCAAAAAGTTCCAGCTGATTCGAGGCGGCGCGGTGCAATTTTACAACGATCCAAACGCCCTGGTAGAGAGGTTGCAGCTTTTGGTGGCCTCTAGGGCCGCGGGAAACACAGGTCTCGGCAACGAAATCTCCGCCATTCTTGATGAGTTACTGCGTTCCGGTGCGATCTCCAAAGAGCTGGCACTCGAATTGAATAGAAACATGCTCATAAAATAGAAATAGAAAACAAAATTCATGGCTCAGATGGAACGCTCGGAGAAACTGCTCGAAAAAATTCGAGAACTTTTGCAGCCTAAGGAAAATTTTAGTATAGTTGTTTCCTCAGATACTACAGGGTGGACCACGGCCTTCTCACCACCGCTGTACCTGGATCCAAAAAGACGCTTTGAGCTTGCTTTGGTCAATCTTGAAACTTATAACTCGATCCCGAACATAGACAGCACAAATAACAAGTTCGTCTACAGCTCCACCAATGGACAGACGTGGAAGACGATCATTTTGCCCGACGGAAGCTACGAGATCGCACAGATTAATGATGAAATCAGCCGGCAGATAGAAAAGCAAAATCTGCCGCCGACAGGTGTTCCTCAGCTCGGCTTTAATTCTCCTATTACTATAGGAGCTAACGCATCTACCCTACGCGCCTTCGTAAAGATAACGAATGCCCAATATATAGTAAATATGGCGCAATCTACTATCAGGCAAACGCTCGGTTTTAACCCTCAGAGGCTTGGTATTGGTTATAAAGAGGGAGAAAATCCAGTCGATATTCTCCGGGTGGACACAATTCTGGTAAATTGTGATATTATCTCTGGATCGTATCGAAATGGTAGCCAGCTGCCAGTAATCTACAGTTTTTTCCCGGATGTGTCGCCCGGCTATAAGGTAATCGAGTCTCCGAAAAATCTGGTGTACCTACCAGTTGCACCGGCTGGTAACGTTCAGGGCATTCGTGTGTGGCTGACCGACCAGAATGGTGAACAATTAAACCTCCGCGGTGAGACAGTAACTATAAGGTTTCACATCCGCAGTGCGTAGATTTTCACACTTAAATATTCTCATGTTTGTTCTTGGAATTAAAAAGCGGCGTCGTGTCGTGGGTGGTGGACTTTTCGACTGGATACCCAAAATCGCGGGTTTCCTTGGCCGTGCAGGCTCCTTCATTTCGGCGAATAGAGGCACAATCACAAACGTTGCCAAGGCGGTTGGTAATGTCGCGAAAGCCGGCGCCACAACAGCATCTGCCGTCAGGCAAATTGTTGATGCCGTGAAAGCGAGACGCGCTGCGGCCGTAAATGAAGCTCATTTACGAAATGAAAATTCATCTGCCGCGCCCGTTGTTCCCGCACCTTTGGAGAAGGCGCTCAGCGACAAGAGCATCGAATACTTAAAACAACTGGCTGTGAGTCCGCCACCCGTTGTTCCGACAATGGCTGACATAAACAGCCGCATTGCTGGATCCGGTTTCAAGACTATAAAGCCGAGTCGTTGTGGTAGGGGTCTGTTTCTTGCAAAATGAAAAAAATTTCCGACTAATTCACAAAACGGAAAAAAAATGTTTAACCCACCACATATGAAATTAATTTGCAGCATGATTAATAATTGAAGCTTGAACTTTTTTTAGCTATAATAATGGCGGCATTTGACGTGCCGAGTGAAATGTTGGACATCGCTTCGGCGGTGCCCGATGATAATAGCATCGAATCGTTTGAATACCGCGAGTATGAATCACAAAACCCCGCGGCTATTAATAACGGCCAGGCCATACAGATAGACATCCAGAACCAAGACATTTTCACACAGCCTTCCAAGAGCTACCTTCTTGTGGAGGGCAGGCTTACCACAACAGGCGCAGCTTACATCGCAGACTCGTTAGTGTCATTCATCAACAACGCCATCCCGTACATGTTCTCTCAGATTCGATACCTGGCTAACAATACCGAGATAGAGAATGTCATGTCACCTGGGCAAGCCACGACGATGAAAGGCATGCTGGTTTACGGCGATGATTTTTCCAAAGGCGAAGGTTTAAACATGTGTTGGCAGAAGGACACGACCGCGGCGGCGGCTGCGAATATCGGCTTCGAGGCCCGTCGACTGATGATCATTGGAAAACCCGTCCCCATCGGCACATTTTCATTCATCGTTCCCTTAAGACATCTATTCGGCTTTTGCGATGATTACCACAAAGTCGTATACGGGATTAAACACTCCTTACTGCTGAGCCGGCAGGGGGACGCAGACGCGATCTTCAAGGAAGCCGCTGCGGCCAATGGCCAGATTGCGCTGACTAAACTCTCCTGGTTCATGCCGCATATAATACCCGCTCTGGAGTATAAAAGCATGCTTATGAAGCAGATTGAAGCAAAGGTTAAGGTACCTGTGGCATTCCGCGCCATGCAATGCGACAACATTGCGGTGCCACGAGCGACGACTTTTTCCTGGCGTTTGAGCGTTAAGTCGGGCACGGAAAAGCCACGCTGGATTCTTGTTGCTTTTCAGACTGGAAAGAATGCACATCAAGGCCAGAATCCGGCACTGTTTGACCATGCACAGGTTCGCAACATATTCGCTTTGCTCAACACCGATCGTTACCCGGTGGTTGACATGAATCTCGACTTCACCAAGAGGACAACTTCTCGCGCTTACAAGGCCCTACGTGACTTCAAGGAAGAATATTGCGGTATAGACGCGCGTGAATCGTCATGCCAACTGACACCAATGGAATTTGTAGATTTGTTTCCGATCTTCGTCCTGGACGTGCGCAGGCAATCCGAACGACTTAAAACCTCTGTACAGGACATACAAATCAAGGTGGACTTTAACGAAGGGGTACCAAATAATACGACGGCATATGCCGTCCTGATCAGCGACCGACTCCTGAATTTTGAATCGGATGGCAGCAAATTCAACGTCGTCTACTAGAAATCGGTTTTCACATTTAGATACAAGGCCCTCTTTTAGATATATTTTTTCCAAAAATGAAAACTGAATACGTTGCGTTCGGCCTTTCACTGACCGAAGGGCAAAAGCAAACATTGGCTAAAGCTGCGCGTGCCGGCACTGGCGCCACGATCCGGCTCACTCATGGCCAGCTTCGCGGAAACGATAAGCTCGCGCTCACAAAAGTTCAAGCCGCCCGAATAGTGAAGAAGATTTCGGAAGGCGTTGGTATGGAGCTGAGATTCACCAAAACGCAACTGAAAAAGATGACAAAAATGGGCGGCTTTCTTCCGCTACTGGCCCTCCTTCCGGCGATTTTCGGCGGTTTGTCCGCGGCGGGTGGTATTGCCGCTGGGGTGACTGAGGCCGTGCACAACAAACAGGCCAACGACGCCGCACAGGCGGAGGCGGAGCGTCACAATCGCGCACTCGAGGCCCAGGTCCGCGGGACTGGTTTATATCTCGGGCGGGAGACTCATGGTGGCTGTTGCCCAATGTGTAAAGGATCGGGTCTCTACATCGGACAAAAAAACTAAAACCTCTTAGCAACTTCGATATAGAGAAAGTTGCCAGGGCGCTGCCGCATTTCCGCGGTGTTTTCATGCGAGATGGTCTGCCCGCCGTGGCTCGTGAGAAGGAGTGTGGAGTTGTTAATTTAGATTCCGGTTCCGGCGACGGTACTCACTGGGTCGCTTATTGGATAGATGGACCTACAGCCGTCTATTTTGACAGTTATGGGCTGGATCCACCTCTCGAAATTTCTCGATATTTAAAAAATCCTATAAGAACTCAAACGTTCCAGCTACAGGGGCCCGATGATGTGGTATGTGGTCATCTCTGTCTGCTCGTGCTAAGAGAGCTCGCTGCCGGAAAGAATTTTGAAGATATCGTGCTTGACCTATGTTAGACTTCCATCACCTTTTTGTATATAAAAATGCCGGTTGATAAATTTGGAAGAGACGGTGGAGGTGGGGTGGGAGGAGGGCAGATAAGCGCCGCTGGGCTCATCCACAAGGCTGGTGATACCATGCTGGGAATTCTTTCGGCTGGAGGTTTTCGGCTGACAAATGTGGGAACGCCGACGATGGAAACGGACGCCGCGACAAAGGCTTATGCAGACATCGTAGATCAGGACAACCTGCAACTCACCGGTGGAACGATGTCTGGCGTTCTAAAAATGGGCGGTCATAAATTGACTGGTTTGCCCACGGACACTCCGGGATCTGATAGCGAAGACGAGGGTTGGGATGAATTGGTGGGGGAGTCCGACGTTGGGAGTTGGAAACAAATAACGGAGTACGCGAAAGAGCGGGCGCACCAAGCCGAGTTGTATGCAGACGGCTTAAGCTCTGAGGTAACTGGTCTCGTTAAACGTTACGCAGACGATAAGGACACTGTGCTGGACACTGCCGTCAGGCTGTACGCGGACCAGAAGGCGGCCGCGGCCGAGAACCATGCAGACCAGAAGCTTATCGATGCTAAACAGTACACGGACGAGAAGAACGAGGTGCTGAGAGATTCCGTTAGGCAGTATGCGGACGAAAAGGATGTTATTGTTAAAACTTACGTCAACGAGCAAGATGTAATCGTCAAGAACGCGTGTGTGCTAAAATCTGGCAGTGTAATGACTGGAAGTTTAGTCATGGGTGGCCACCGAGTAACTGGACTTCCAACAGAGATTCCAGGATCTGATAGCGACGCAGCGAGTTGGAAACAAGTGTCAACAGCGGTCGCCGGCGCTCTATTGAGCCTCGATAGAGTTCCCACGGAGTCGTTGCACGTGGTTAACAAACAATATGTTGATGTTCAACATATTGCTGCTAGGCAGTACGCGGTCGATCAGGACACCGCGATTAATTCGGCCGTGAGGTTGTATACAGATCAAAAGACCGCCGCCGCAAGGGGGTACGCGGACCAGAAAGCCGAAGCTGCAAAAACTTATGCCGAAGAACAAGACGCTATGGTCAGGAGCGCTTGCGTGCTTAAAGTTGGCGACGCAATGACTGGAAATTTAGCTATGGGCGGTAAGAGGGTGACTGGGCTTTACACGGGGGCCTCAACAACTAATACCGACGCGGCGAGTATCGGGCAGGTGGCGAGAATCGTAACCGGCAAAATGACAAAATTAAATAAAATACCGACGGAGCCTTTGAACGTAGCGAATAAACAATACGTTGATAATCAGGCTGTTGTGGTTAAAAGGTATACAGACAGTAAAGAGGCCGCTGTAAGACAGTACGTGAACAGCATTCAGTTTCTCAATTACAGCGGCCACATTCCACCCCTGTCCAGAGACTCTTCCGAAACTGGTTTCATTGCCTCAGCCAACGAATCTATCCCCACCAATCCGCCTCATATGGCATTCAACTCCGGTGTGAGAGGTGAGTGGAAGACAGCGTCCACATCGAGAGCCAATATTGCGGGTAGTGGGACTTGGTTACAGATTGAGTGCCCGACGCCTGTGCGAATATGGAAGGTTAGTCTGGCTGGGGGATCTAGTCCTACTGCACCACGTATCACGTCCTGGAAGTTTCATGGGATTCCATCCGATATTGAAAATATGTTTTATGTGCTCATCACCTCCAATGTCACTTTGACTAATTCTGCACAAGAGTTCACCTTCTCTGATGACGGTGCATACAAAAAATTCAGGCTGTCGGTCTTGGCCACCAGCCCAACACAAGCTACTTTTGGAATATCCCACTTTCAGATCTATACATATTTTAAAGTCGGGGAAACATAAGACTTAATAATGGCCGACTCACACTACAAGATTCGGGGTTATCTCCGGCAAAAAGGAGAAACAAATATGCACAAGTACAACCTCGATGATTTGGTTGGACTAACCAACTGGGGATATACTATCCCTAAGCCCACCGCAGATATGTTAGACGCGGTTCCCCAAATTCACATCGATTTCGTGTCGGATGATTACCACAGCCGCGATATTTACACAGCGACCAAAACTGTGACTCTAAGTTCGTGGCAAACGCTTCCATTGACCGCGGCACGCTATCCCTGTATTACGTTGCAAACTACCGCTGAGGTTATCTCGTTGGACCGTGGATTCTGGAGGCTTACAATGTTTGGTGTTAGTACCGGTGATGCGTCAGTTCGCGTTATAACAGTCGCGGGTAGCATCGATCGTACAGTTGACATTCAAAGTGGACAATTTGATGCATCTAGGGCAATATTCATTCCAGGACAAACGAGTTTCAGAATTGAAGGAAAAAAGAGAGGTGTTGAAAGTACTTCAACTATTGAGTTAAACGTAACGTTACTGATAGAGCAACTATAAAAAACTATGTCTTTGTACCCACCGCTTATGGAGTCAACAATTTCGTCAGACACGACGTCGCAAACATTTCGTCTGCAGAAGATCGGCGAAATAGAAGCATTCCTGAGGTCCGAGGCGATAAGTCGGGGACAACTATGCAAGAAGTATAAGAGGGTTGTAGATGTGGCTAATGGGGCCTCGGCCGGCCTTGCTATAGTTAGTCTTGGAACTGGGGTGGGTGGGGAGCTATGTTAGCCAC
This sequence comes from Allolobophora icterica, assembly GCA_963556255.1. NCBI lineage: Eukaryota > Metazoa > Annelida > Clitellata > Crassiclitellata > Lumbricidae > Allolobophora > Allolobophora icterica. The sequence goes on along the minus strand of OY744609.1, from coordinate 60,799,599 downwards.
TGGTATTGGTTTTATTCCTGGTATTGTTCTGGAGAGTTTGGCCATAGCGACGAGTTTTCTGGATATTATTGGAAATGTTGTTAGTAGAAGTTTTGTTGCTAAAGCTTCAAAACACGACGAAATTTGTATTTTGGCGGAAAGTAAGCTAAACACAGTTCATGACCACATTTCTAGGGCGTTGGAAGACACGGCTATTAGCGATGAAGAATATAAACTTATTCTGGGAGAGGAGGAGAAATATAGAACGATGAAACGTGATATACAAAGCAAGAATGGAAAAAAAGAGTTGCCGAGTCAAAGCAAAGACCAGATGGTGGCAGAACTAATCAAGAAACTAACCAGCACTGGGTCTTGCCCGCAAACCTCAAAATAAAAGTTTTCGTCGTAGGTGGTTGGAGTAGTGAGTCTGTAATTCCTAGCGCACCACCGCCGTACGATTAGTGGGCTATAATTTTTTCTATTAGACTCCAAGGGGTGTGGCCGGCCTCGTGGGAGGGTCTCGGCCGGCAGCAAACGACACTTTTGCGGTTTGATGTGTTAAGGCAATCCATGATCCTTAATTTTTTGTGTTGACTGAACCGCAAAGCGGCTCGGCTTGCAGGTTTTTTGGTGGAAAAAATACGTGGCGCAATTCCCCGATTTACGCAGTTCCTCGATTTACACAGTTCCCCATTTCCACAGTTCCCCGATTTCCGTAGTTCCCCGATTTCCATAATTCACAAGTCCAAAACGTGACCGAATAATGGTATTCAGAAAACGACGAAAAGTGTCACGTTTTTGAAATTTCAAAGTCCGGCTGAAAATTTTACTCAACGCAGATTTGCGTTTTCTACACGTTTCCGGTGGAAATATTGATTTTGGCCTGATGAATTTTTGACAATGAAAAATTTATTTTGGGGGAAAAGTTTTTGGGGTTGGGTGAAAAATTTCACACATCGCAGATTTGCGTTTTCTACACGTTTCCGATGGAAATAATGATTTTGGCCTGATGAATTTTTGACAATGAAAAATTTCTTTCGGGGTAAGTTTTTGGGGTTGGGTGAAAAATTTGACACAGCGTAAAAATGATTTTTCTACACGATTTTCTGCGCTCTCGACTACGACAATATGCGGGGAAAAAACACCTTAGCGTGACAGTTGTGACGATATTATCAGTCACATTGTGAAACTTGTCACACTTGAGAACTTACAAACCATGATAGCCAAATGCACTGTTTAAATCCGTTCTGCTATAAGCGTCCGTGTGTCCGTGGGTCCCACGAACTGTCTATAATTGGCCCTGGCGCCGCGATTTTTCGGCCGACCCAGCGTGACAGAAACTGCGATTTCAGAAAAGTGCGAAAAAGGCACTTTTCATGTTTTGTAAGAGTGAAAAAAACCACACATCGTAAATTTGCGTTTTCTGCACGAATTAGACCATATAATGATTTTCTTTTGTTTTGTCCAAAAAAGTTTTTTTGTTTGTTTTTTATTTTTTATAGTAAAAATGGTACTGTTGTGGTAGTAGATCTTATTTTACTATCTATCATACCATATCATAACAGTCAGAATTACAACCGTCTTTTTAGTGTGGCACTGGGACACTTGTGACTGATAATATCGTCACACTGTGAAAATGGTCACACTTCAGGACTTCTAAGCTGTAATCGTTTCGTGGATCCCACGGACTGTCTGGAGGCCCTGGAAGTCGATCTGCTATATTTGTCCGTGGGTTTCAGGACCCTCTCTGAAGGCCCTGCGCTAAGGGCCCGCATATTTTGTTCTAAAATACACAGGAGAAAGTGGATATGCTATATGGGTTCGTAGGCCTCTGGAGACCCTTTGAAGGTCGATCTGCTGTAAGGGCCCATTGGTCTCGGGGCCCTCAGAGGGCCCTGCGCTCAAACCCCCATTATACATCTACTGGTGCAGAGTAATGAAAATTAAAGATTTCAGGTTTTGCAACAATAGCAGAAGCGAGGTGTAGTCTGGAATGTGAATCTGTCAGAGATGAGTAGTAAGCGGAGAACGGGGCGAGATGAATAAGGTCATAGGGCAAGAATGAGGTCATAGGGCAAGAGTGAGTTCATAGAACAATCGGGTGGAGCGGAATGATTTGCTGTTCACAAAAATGGGTAGGTCATGAGTATTTTAGACAGATTAAGGTTAGTGAAAGGACTGTGCATTCAATACGTTAGTCACTTAAACAAAGGCACACACAAGTAGTTAATAAGTTTTTTGTAAGGCTATACAACACAAGGGTAAGGTTTCTGTCGCTCGTTTTCATTTTTACGCAGCCTACATGTATGACACGATACACTTATATAGGTATCATAAATAGGCCAGTGTTGGGTAGTTTTGCTTTCGGATGCACAGGAAACAACAATTTTATACAGGCTTTAATTATTTTCCACAGCGATATTTTATCATTTGTTAAACTGGACCATATCCGTTCTTGTTGTTATCAAGAGTTTTACCATAATTTTTTATGTTTCCGTATCATCCGTAATTTCGCAGAAGTTGATGATGATATCTCGTAATATTAACTTTCGTTCTCTGTCGATTATACGTTACATGCGCAACATATCCAGTCGAGGACTCGGTCTATCCAGGAGCTTCGGCATTTTGTAATTAACGGTCTCAAGATCACTTTTTGTATTATGTTAGTGAAAAGCATTTTTTGGAAAATGTTGTTTTTCGTGATCTTTACCGTACATAATGCCACCCTTACTTTAATTTTTAAATTTTGTTCTCATGATCTTCGTCGTACATAATGGCCAGGACTCTGACCTGACACTGATATTGGCCCAACAACTTGGCTTTTGGTGGATTTGATTTTATATAGCGCCGGTGTTTTGTGATCGTCTCCCTGACGCAGCTTTCTGTAACTAAGAAATTTGGAATATCTGCATTACATTACTTGAGTAGTTTTTAAGCACAATTGCATTCATCGGATGGCGCTCATTAAATATATTTTAACAATTTAAATTCAAATCAATATAAACTCCTTGTGTTCTTTGGAAGAATAGGCTATAATTGCACGATTCTGACTCTACCTGAACTGGCATATATGTAGCAGTGAATATCGGCCTATACTGCAAACTATATATATTGCCCTGAGTGCCATAAAGTATATAGATAAGGTAGGCCTATGATAATAAAATATAGGTCTAATGATAATAATGCATTTACACTGTATTAGGCCTACTCGCCCAAGATCAGTATGCCCTAAATCTGAATCTGTGGCGCGGAGCAATTGTGAATGTAGAACTTGCTCAGGTCCCCCAAAAAGTGACCGTCACAGGAGAAGAGATTCGAAAATGCACTCGAAAAGTTAAAGCTGCGTACTCAAACGACTCGGCTACTGTAAATTATAGCAGGTAAGGTGAGATAGGATATTTATAAGATATGGTAAGGTGAGGGAAGGCGGAGGATGCATGATGAACTTAGGTATATTATGGTAAAGTAAGATAATGTTAAGTAAGGTCAGGGGCGTCTATCCCCCTAAGTCATTGGAGCAACGTCTCTTTTCTCCCTCTTCTTCCCCCTCCCCGTTCCTTCCCCCCTAAAATGTTGGTACACACTGACAGATCTTCCCCCTATTTCTTGAATGGAGCATTTGCTTCAACGTTTCTATGGTGTAGACGCCCCTGAGTAAGGTTAACCATTACCTGCTTATGATACTTCTTTCCAGTAGTCCACACAGTTCAAAGACGGCCTTTAATTTGCAATCATTCCAGACGGAAAACATACAAAAAAGGAGAAACGTAAATAAGGAATTTTAAATAACAGTGGTCTAATCGAAGTGTCTATAGCACTCTGGACTTTATATAGCTTATGTAACTGAACTTAGTTGCAGCGTCTTTTTGTACCTGCCAGAAGCGTTGCATACGTTACTCTACAGCGTATTTAGGCTTCACGGCCACAGTTCACCTGCTGAGACTCGCTACTTTGCACTAAAGCATCTATTCCTTCAACTCTTGCTGTGTCCTGATTCGCGATTCAGAACCGCAATGGGTTCCCGGTATTTCTGCGTCGCTTGCCCAAGATTCTAGATTCTAGAATTTTCCTCCTGTTTATGTCCACTCGGAAAATTCTAGGATGTCGATTGATCAGGACTGAAGGCCCATCGGTTTTCGGATTGCTGATCCTCTACATCGTTTCTTCTGGTCTCTGGTGTCTCTCAGGAATCCCAACCTGGTCCTGTTCATTAGGTTGTGCTTTTGGAATCCGGTTTTGAATAGAAGCCTTCATTGATTGATGACTTGCTCATTGCGAATACGGCGCCAAATGACTTCGAACTTAGATAGCTTAGCTTAGCGTTCACTGTGGACGATAATAAAGGAGGAGTTTGAATGTGGTCAAAGGCGACATGATTTCTCACTCGACGTGTGCGCACGTCTCTTCAAGACCTGACTGTGGAAGGGGAACGGATATAGCTTAAGGTCTCCACGCTATTCAAACGATTTGTCAAATATCACCGACGAATAATCGCTGAATGGCTGCAAATTCCGCGCCTGGTCAACATCCTTTCCGGTGGAACCATTATCTTCCGGTTGAAATCCACCGTTCCGAACCAGTTCCACTGATCTTATGGGAATAACTGGGGACTTGGAGCAGCCGAAACTGTTCAGGTGATAAACAACTACTCCGTCGGAAGAGATGGAAGAGCAAGACGAACCTTCCTCCGTGTCCGATAAATTGGAATAGGAGGTGGAAGAGTTTAAGGTGACCGGCTGTGCCTGTCCAGATGGCACTGGGAGGATGATAATCGTAGAGTCCTGTTGACAGCATGCGTATCCAGAGCCATCGAGGCATTGTGGTCTGGAGCGGCCTGAACAGTCGCTAACCACATCTGATGAGTTCAGACTGTAATCATTGCTTGCTAACAACGGATGTAGGGAAAGAATCGGGCAACTCTGTTTCTTTAGGCTCCATTCGGAAGAACCTTCTTCCCAGTTACTTCCATATTCAGTATTCACTCGTTGTTCCTGGAAACCAGTAGATGGAGGGAATCCTGTTAGCGGGGGCAGGATGGTTTCCAGAGGAGTGGTCACTTCCATTCCAGACTCCGATCTCTGCGAAGAGGTGACTTTGTGCGGCACAAAGAAGAGATCAGGAGATTGCGAGAGAGAAAGAGATGCCGTGACCGTTTCGACAGAAGACGAGTCTAACGGAGTCGAACTCTTGACTCTCCTTCCAAACGAGTCGACTGTTCCAACCAGGTGGAATCGGTAGCCCACATCATCCACAAACTGTGGTAGAGGTTTCGCCTGCGTAATGGCGGGCGGAAGGACGATTGGAACCTCGCGAAAGTCCTTGAAATATCGCCTGAAAGACACTTGCTTAAGACAAACGAAAAGAATTGCAATGACAGAAACAGCAAAGACACCAACGATGACAGTGATAATAGTCCACGGAAAGGAATCATCGACGGGAAAAGTTGTTACCTCTAAGGTCACGTTCTCCGATGTTCTCGTTTCTGAAAGACTTTGCAACAGAACGAGGTATTTTTGCTTGGTTCTCAAGTCGTTCAAATTCAAAACATGCTGTTGTCCGTAAAACTCCTTGCTTTTCATTTCCTCGAAACATCGACTGTCGTCGGTGGAATCAGAAGACTCAACAGGACAGAGGTATAATCGGTAACCGATGACAAAACCTCGTTCGTGACGGTTGTTTTGACAGGAAGGTTCCAGAAGGGAGATGGAAATACCTGACGATGTGCTGCGATAGGATTGAAAGCGAGGCTTCGGCGGACGGGATCTGATGTCGTACGTGCAGCTGTTCCAGGTTATTCCACTCGGTTTTCCATTACGTTCAATTCCAGTTCCGAAGATGAAATCATGATTCGAGTCGTCTTCATCCAGGATGATTACGTAAGTTATATTAATGGTTTTTCCAGTGGAAGCGATTGGAAACTCTTTCCATTTGAGAACGTTCTGGCATGGTCTATTACTTTCCACTCTTCCTTTACACCAGAACAGAAACATCTTGTCTACACCACTTCTCTCTTCCATCTCCCAATTGGTTCTGACGGCTGTCTCGTTAATGACAACTACAGTGAATTTATGCGAGGGAGATTTAGGTCGATGTTTCGACTGTGGCACCAGAATTGTTGATGATAAGTTGAGTGTCTGGTTGTATCCACTTTGGGTCTTCGCTTCGATGCTGATCTCGTAATCGCTTTCACTCCACAGATTACTTAACAGGAACGAAGACAAGAACTTGGGATCAGGGCTGAACTTTGTCACATTGTCTAAAGTGCCATTTTTGGTAGTTTTGATTCTGTAAAGCTCAACTCTTCCTCTGGCTTCCTCTTCTGACAACGGAGTGAAATAGATGATGACGTGAAACAATGAATCTATACCTGTGTCCAACTGGAAACAACCTTTGCACGATCCAGGAGCAGCAAGTGGAACGTCTTGTAATGTCTGGAAATCATGATGTGTCCATTCGCTCCATTTTCCACCTTCCACGGAGATAGCTCTAAGGGAAACGGTGCAGTTGGAATAAGGCGGCAATCCAACGAGAGGTTCTGTAACTGAGATTTTCTGGGAATTTCTATCAGAGTGGGTAGCACTATCTGAATCTGTTACAAGGCGGGTGATGATCTTGGATTGGGTGAAAGGAGATTTGTTGCAGTTGACTTTGATGTCGTAGCTGATGTTTCGCTTGGTCTTCGGAGGTTTAAAAACCAGAGTCTTTCTGGATCGATTCTGAATTACGCTGATATTGTCTATTTTTCTTGGTCTAAGACACTCAGTAAGATTCACTCTCACTTCTTCCGATGTCGCTGATTCTAGAACACCTCGAGAGTATTCAGTTTCAACCGATCCGTTGACTTTTACGATCATCACTTCTCCTGGGAAAGTAAGATTAAAAGGATCAGCAACTATGCACCACTTATCAACACAGTTCTGAACCTTGGTAAAGTCAGTCGTCGAATTGTCATTTCTGTACCAGATCTCATAATTCATTTTGAAATGTCTGTCCGTCTCCTCCGCTGGTTCCCAGCCGATGTGAAGCTCCTCCCAGTTGTCCACACGAAGCAGAGTCACACTCGGACGTCTCAAGTGCCTCTCCCTTACTACAAGTTTCATACTAACGGTCTTGTTTCGACCATTACCGAGGCACGTAATAAAATTAAGTTTGTCGACGAACTCCACAGGTAAGTGCTTGTAGCGCAGTCGCATCGAATTGGCATCAACTATCCTAATGAAAGTTTTATTAATCGGAGTGTAGCCACCGTTGTCGCGGTATTCCAACGCAATGTCGAGATTTGATGAGTTGACGTGGCTGGTGGCGTCGTTCGAGCTCACTTTGCAGGTCAGTGCGAAAGAGGATCCAACCAAGGCGTGGAAGTCATACTTATCGAGTGTCAACTGCCACGGATTGGCACTTTTGAACTGAGTTACCATGACGACCACAAAGAAAGCAACGGTTGCAATCCACTGTTCGAGGAACTGACAACAAGGCATTTCACGCTTTTCTACAAACACAAACATAAAATTTGGTTAACTGTCGTGACTGACTGACGGCTGACAGACTGACTGCCATGACGAACTGACTTGACTGACTGATTACCTCAGTGCTAGTCTGTTTTTCTGCCTGCGTGACTGTGTGTCCGAGTGACTGACTGACTGGCTGGCTGAATGAATGACTGACTGACTGAATGAATGACTGACTATATGTGACTGAATGAATTTCATGTCTTCCTAAACAAAACTTCATGTAGTTTACTTGTTTTAAATTAAGCAAGAAATCACTCAGCCAGAATGGCGTTCCTTCAGTTTACTTCAAGCTGTGTTAATCGATTATTGGCCGAGGAATCGAACTTTCGATTTATCAGTGGATTTAGTTTTCGCCAAGACAACGGGGCACAAGCGTTACAAATGCGCGATTGTCTAGTGGTTAGCGTGTTAGACTGTCAAACGAGAGGACGGGGGTTGAAATCTCCACCGGGGCAGAAAGACGTTTCGAGATTTCTGTCTCAGTTGCGCCCCTCCACTGTCTGGAGGCCGATCTCGCGGCAAGCGAAAGGACTGGCCATCCACCCACATATGCCGAGACTAAGAAAAGTTAAGTCGCTAACACTTTACAACCATGGCTCTCTTTCGGGTTTAACTGAAGGTAGGCCCCTACTGGGATTCATCTCTTCGTCTTACTGAAACCTGCCTCTCTGTCTGCAACGTTGAGCGTCAATTAAACTAAGTATCCTTAGCTGAATTGATGAACATTAGCTGATTTAATTAACATTAGCTGATTTGATTAACATTAGCTGATTTAATTAACATTGGCTGATTTAATTAAGGTGCTTAACTTGCATCGTACAATGGATTGTAGTTGAATTTTGGGGCGCTTATCAAGAGCCTGTCTGAAAAGCGCTGTGGTTATTGTCACTCTCTCTCTCACGATTTATGTGTCTGTGAAGATTCATTGTCTCATCAACCAACGACTCTTCCACGTTTGATTAGTTGTAATTTACACAATTAAAACCAATTGCCCTGTTACGATTCAAAGATACGCTCTAGAAACAGACAGACCACAATGCCGCATTGTCATCGCATCCGTGATGGACTAACCCTTATGGAACACACACGAACTTTGTACTTGCGGGATTAGTCTGCCCGCAGGGAAGCCCTTGTGCGGCATTGATAAATAGGACACGAGGTGATATCACGTCATATGAAGCTGCATAGTACAATGGCGTGTAGTTGAATAATTGTTTAGCGGCACATATCAATAGCCTGTCTGAAAACCTGTCTGAAAACCTGTCTGAAAACCTGTCTGAAACCCTGTCTGAAACCCTGTCTGAAAACCTGTCTGAAACCCTGTCTGAAAACCTGTCTGAAAACCTGTCTGAAAACCTGTCTGAAAACCTGTCTGAAAACCTGTCTGAAACCCTGTCTGAAAACCTGTCTGAAACCCTGTCTGAAAACCTGTCTGAAACCCTGTCTGAAAACCTGTCTGAAAACCTGTCTGAAAACCTGTCTGAAAACCTGTCTGAAAACCTGTCTGAAACCCTGTCTGAAAACCTGTCTGAAACCCTGTCTGAAAACCTGTCTGAAAACCTGTCTGAAAACCTGTCTGAAAACCTGTCTGAAAACCTGTCTGAAACCCTGTCTGAAAACCTGTCTGAAAACCTGTCTGAAAACCTGTCTGAAAACCTGTCTGAAACCCTGTCTGAAAACCTGTCTGAAAACCTGTCTGAAAACCTGTCTGAAAACCTGTCTGAAAACCTGTCTGAAAACCTGTCTGAAACCCTGTCTGAAAACCTGTCTGAAAACCTGTCTGAAACCCTGTCTGAAACCCTGTCTGAAAACCTGTCTGAAACCCTGTCTGAAAACCTGTCTGAAAACCTGTCTGAAAACCTGTCTGAAAACCTGTCTGAAAACCTGTCTGAAAACCTGTCTGAAACCCTGTCTGAAAACCTGTCTGAAAACCTGTCTGAAAACCTGTCTGAAAACCTGTCTGAAAACCTGTCTGAAACCCTGTCTGAAAACCTGTCTGAAAACCTGTCTGAAAACCTGTCTGAAAACCTGTCTGAAAACCTGTCTGAAAACCTGTCTGAAACCCTGTCTGAAAACCTGTCTGAAACCCTGTCTGAAAACCTGTCTGAGAAACCTCTGCTCTCAACCATTCTGCGGTGAATTGTGCGTATAATGTTCATTTCATGCATCTGGCATCTATGCAAATCTGTCGGGTCGTTCGCAGGTGTGACTGCTCCTCTGTAGATTCTCATTCTTTTCTGTTTTGTATTTGCTACCTTGACTGGTGAGCAAAAGATTAATATTGTAATTGTAATCTGACATTTATAAAGCGCCACTCCAAGAAAAAACTCGTCAGTGGCGCCCCGACGCGAACCAGTGAAATTGGAAATATATAAACCTAATATCATTATATTTCGTAATCGAAATCTTAAATTACAGATTTCTAAAGCGCTACTCTAGAGCTAAGGGCAGGGCACCAGCTTATTCATGAGCGCTGCGTCGTGTCAGAGGGGTTGTCCAGAGTTGTCCTGTGGAGACCTGAGTCCGGTAGCGTCATCGTTGCTTCCAGTGCACGAAATTTTGTGATGCTGCACAAGAAGAGAGTTACCAAAGTTAAGATTTGCACAGCATAGGGGCCTTTGCTGTGTCTCTGGGATCCGTATAGCGAACCGAGTTATAACGAGGTCGTGTTATGAACGAATTTATGTCCTGTGAGCAATTTTTTTATATCAGAATTCACGTCATAATATGGCGCGTTATAAAGAGTTTAACAGATGATCTTGTGCTTAATTAACTCTAAAACCAATTAGTCTCTCATGGAGGTTCTTAGAGGGCGCTATAAAAAGTTACATCCCAGTCATAATGCATTACATGTGTGTGTTACCTGTCAGCGTCCAATGAGCTGTGATCCTCGGATTGAAGCCCTTTAGGTCACAGGATAACAGCATTTTGTGCCATATTTATAGACTACAGCCTCGTCCGACTCTATTGCGCCTACTCACCAACGGCATTCCATGCACCCTTCAATAACGCTTGAAAGTACTTAGTGAAAGTACTTCCAAGAGTACTTCGTGGTCTCGTGGCGCCTCCGAGTACATATTGTGAAGGAGCGCTTTACAAATTGATTGATTGACTGCTTGATTGAGAGAATGAATGAATAAATAAACGAATGAACGAACGAAATAACGTATGAATGATGATTGACCGTTATGTAAATTTCTCACGTGACTTACACGAGTGTCCGCAGTCGACCGTTTCCATTGAGAAACTATCGAGAACTCAAATGGAACCTGGTCTTTGCTTTCTTCTCAATGAAGATGAATTCGTCTTCCTCTATCAATAGACCCAAATCCCTCGAACAACAACATCGCTTTGAACACTTATCTTATCGACACCTCTTATATAGTCGGGGGCTTCCACTAAAACCCAAAGGGTATCCGTTTTCGCGGAAGGCCTTACAGGGTGCAAACGAAACGAATATACTTGCATGCCCTGTGTGAGGATTGCGTTGGGTATATCTCGTCGGTCCGCCTTCTTTGGCTAAGAAGGAAACTGCAGATAGGGTTCGAAAGCACCAATGGGACACATAATAGCCAAAGACACAGTGAAATGGAACCACGGCATATAAAAACCAATTAATAATAACGATGATAGTTAAACAATAAAATTAAGAAACGAAAAATATTTTTTTTAATAATAGCTGATGATCAACAGATAGCACGAGATAATAATAAGAGTTGATGATAAACAGACGCTCCCCTAGTTAACTCAGCTATATAATGAGTACACTGACCGCACACTTTCGGTAGGAATATCAGATAGCGAAGGAGAGAACTGACCATTCTCCCTCATATGCCGAGACTAAGAAAACGAAGCCGCTAGCACTTAATACCCATGGCTGCGCCATGGCTAGTTCAAGAGATTGCTCATCCCTCATCTTCTAGGTCGTCCGTTAGAAAATTTTTACTGGGTCTCCGTTCCCGAGTGATGACTGTCAGGTTCACACCTAGGCCGATCAGCCGAACGATAACTTAACTCCCGTGACCTTTGTTTTGATGAATTATTCATGCAGCGATTCGCCAGCAGCTTCAGTTGCGACATCTTGTTGATACTTTAACAATATTTGCTTTGTTTCGAATATGGTGGCTCCGAAGACACACGTACGGCTTTTTAGGCGCTAAATATTCGGCGACTATATTCGGTCTTTCAGGCAACCGGACTCGGACCACCAACGGACATCGATTTCTGGACAACCCCTCGGATACGTCGCAGCGCTCGTGAATAAGCTGGTGCTTTGCGCTCAGCTTTACAGTGGCGCTTTAGAAAATTGGAGATTACGATTACGACTACGATTACTTTTTTTTTATCACGTAATACATTACTGAAGCAAGTAATAATTCTTAGTTCTTGAGCACTGCGCCATATAATATTGTTTACTTAGGACTTGTGACGCGCCGTTGTCATAATTATCTACCGTACTGAAGCGGTTCCACTATTATAAGTCACGTGGCCTAACACTCCGAGGTTTCACCCTGACCGAGATGGGTGGGTGGCTGGATGGGTGAGTGGCTGGGTGGAGGCTGTAAAAAGCCACAAGCGACTGTGAATGAATGAAGGGCTAATTTCTGTCGGATGTCCGCTTGGCCGACAGAGGATCAGAAAGGGTGATAGGGGCAGCAACGGGATGTAGGTAAACACATCCAAAAAAGGATGCGCGGCGTGAAGTGAGCGGAAGGGAGAGAAAGAGTGCAAAAGGGAAGAGGGGAGGGAAAACGGTGACAGCGGCCTAAAGCTAACTAATTGCCCCTAATAACTGTCGTTTCGTTGAGTTTTCAGTTTTCTGTTGACACGGAAAAAATAACAACAGTGTTATTGACGCTCCGGTCATGTTTGACTGGTAAGTGTGAAAGGAAAAGATGACGGAACATTGTTCATCGTTTCCTTCCGATAATCGTCACATCCATTATTACCTTCATCATTGTCATCATTTTCATCATCGTCATTAGCATCATTAGCATCATCATCATCATCATCATCATCATCATCATCATCATCATCGTCATTAGCATCATCATCATCATCATCATCATCATCATCATCATCATCATCATCATCATCATCATCATCATTATCATCATCGTCATCCCGTCATCAATATCATCAATATCATCATCGTCGTCATCGCCGCCGCCGCCGCCGCGCCACCACCACCACCATCATCGTCATCATCGTCATTATCATCAATATCATCATCATTTTCATCATCATCATCATCATCATCATTATTATCATCATGATATAAATCAATATCACCCGTTCAGTATCATCATCATCCTCGTCGTTGAAGTCATGATCTAGTTTTTCTCTACCTTCCAAATACGGAGGATCGTGGTTGCGATCTCATCTTTCATTGAATGGCTGATTTAAGGCGAGAAAGAGAAACTGATGCGGGTGAATGTTCGGGTGACTTGGAGTCAAGAAAGCCGAACAGAAACCGAAAGATTTCGGGAAAGGCAATATTTGCAGATAAGAATGACTCTTCGAAAAGCTGTTAAGCCCACATTTAGTCCAAGTCGCTAAAACAAGTTGGCAAACAAATCACGATTTAGCGTGTTTAAGACGACATATCGTAGCGTACACAGTGGCAGTTATGGGGCATCTAACCCTAACAGCAACCTCATATGTTGAAGTTATGGTGAGAATATTACCATAGTTATGCCACATGTGGGATCCGTTTGTCCTACACATAGACTCATATGTCGTATTTATAACTTGGTGCTGTCATGGATAAGTTGATAAGTTTACCAGTGCGTGGAATCGTTGCGTGGGTGTTTTTCATCACGAACTTCACAAGAGCGTGAAATGACTGGAATCGTAGCGGTGTTCTTACGATAAAATTCACAGACTATTTTCTGGTCTGAAATTGTTCCATTTTACAGAGACGAGCAATGCAGGCACGATTCGCTCCTGTTAAGTCTCTTTAGTTGCTCTAAAATACAACAGCATTGTAACGCTTTTCTGGCGTTAGAGTACGAGTTCAAAGTTGGGAGCAGTGAGGGTAAAAGAACTACGTGCGAAGCGTATTGGGAAAATACTTTTCATCTATAAATGTTTGTTCATATTTATGTACATACGTGCATACACTGCATATAGGTACCTGCATGAATTAATTACCTACGTACGCATGCATGTATGTATTTATGCACGTACGTATGTATGTATGTATAGATGCATGTATGTATGCATGCATGCATGTATGTATGTATATATGTATGTATGTGTTTGTGTATGTATGTATCTGTGTATGTATGTATGTGCATGGCAATGGGTTGCGCCAGATGGCCTGTTTGCACCGATTGTGAAACGCACTTATTTAGATAATGATATATTGTATCATCATCATCATCAGTTCCTGACGCCAGCCATTTATACGGGCATTTTATATAGTCATAGATGCAGCACCTTTGTGAGGTAAATAAAATGCGTTATATTACATGTATGTGTCCTGTTAGTATCTTACCTTTAACGTACATGTCCCAAAAGCCCTGGACTAGAATATTCTAGTTTTTCGCCTTCCTCCTAATATAATTTCGTATGCGCTCAGCCTATAAATGTTTAACGAAATGCGAATCGCTGTCGCTTGAGATAGTCTAAAGTCTAAACAGAGGATGACTAATCGCCGACCGATGGGGGCCATATTACAGAGATACTTATCTCTTACTAACACTTTCCCGTGTGTGAATCCAGAGAACTTGAATGGCTTGACGCCAGTGCAAACAAGCCATCGCCCGATAAAAACAGTGATAAATGAATCTATAACAAAGCATGTCCATCCATTCACGAATACATGTTGTCTTTGAAGGATTAATTTTGCAAAAATGTCTCTCTCCAATGTGTACCCTTTGTGAAGGGATTAGAGTAGCCGTGTAAGCAATTAACCGGTGAAATATTGCGACATTTTCACCAGCCCAGGACGGCTTTGATAAACTTTAGCGGTCTTTGCACTTGACTATGAAATAATGTGCATTAACGGAGGATCGGTTCATAAATTATTTTCTAACATTTGAACGTTCATCTGAGTCGACTAAATTTGTAGCGTTCTGATGGTGGTTTTGATGGTGGTGGTGGTGGTGGTGATGATGATGATGATGATGATGATGATGATGATGATGATGATGATGATGATGATGATGATGATGATGGTGATGGTGATGGTGATGGTGATGGTGATGATGATGATGATGATGATGATGATGATGATGATGATGATGATGATGATGATGATGATGATGATGATGATGATGATGATGATGATGATGATGATGATGATGATGATGATGATGATGATGATGATGATGATGATAGTGAAAGTAATGATGTTGATCATGATCACGATGATGGTGGTGATGATGATAATGGTGGCAGCATTTATATTTGTATGTATGTATGACATTGTATGTAATTATGTATGTATGTATGTATGCATGCAAGTGTGTATGTATGTATGTATGTATGTTTGTATGTATGTATGTATGTATGTAAGCATGTGTTTATGCATGGAAACACTTAGGCCCCTATATGTCGCTTTTCAAGGAACTCTGGGAGGCGATGTTATGGTTGTGACATGGCTGTTCAGGAGTCAGTAAATTCGAAGTCTAATAGTTCATGTGCATTTATTTATCTGGGTCCAATCACTCTAGTCTAATCTAAAACTGTCCTAGAATGGTTTCTTTTGTTCCAATTGTCTATAACGCACAAAGCATGAGTCGATGCCGCAGGGTCGCTTCACTGAGACAGAGATCGAATCCATGCACTGACGCCGGGGGTTGAAAGCCGGTTGAAGGAGATAGGTAGGTCGTCTTGTCTCCTGTCTTTTCTTGTTGTATTTCAATCTGTTGTATTTTGTCTTGTCTGTTCATGTCTTGTTGTGTCTTGGGCTGTCTTGTGTTGTCCTGTTATGCCTTGTATTTTATTGTCATGTCTCGTTTATCTTGTCATGTCCTATTTTCGTTGTCTCGTCTTGCTTTGTCTTGTCATTCATATCTCGTTCTTATGCGGTTTGTTATGTTTCGTTTCGTCCTGTCATGTCTCATTTTATTTGTCTTGTTTCAGTTATATTGTAATTGTTTTCTTGCAATGACCTATCCTGCTTGTCTTGTCTCGTTTTGTCCGTTTTCATTTTGTCTTGTCATGTCCTATTTTGTTTGTCTTGTCTCGTTTATCTTGTCAAGCCTCATTTTGTTTGTCTTGTCTGGCTTTGTCCTGTCATGTCTTGTCAACGGTTACCCCGACGTTGCTACCGCATGCAACTGGTTCGGTGTGGGGCTCAGACGCACTTGTAAGTCGGTCGGTGGAGCATGGTGACGTCGAGGAAGCAGCGTTCCTCTCCGGTGGAGTTGGTGTCCTTCCTCCAGACGTCCCTCTCTGACTTGCGGCAGAGCCACTTGAACCAGAAGAACCTCCTTTCGATCATCAAGAGGATGGACAGCTGTTGCTGACGCCACAGGTTGCAGCGAGTCACCCGCACCGTCTCGTAGGACGTGTTCATCATGGCGATCAGCATGTTCATGAGCAGGATGACGGCGATGATGGCGTAGAAGATGAGCAGGAGCTTGGCGAACATCGGATGTCGGGCGCCGGTCACCGTCTGCTTCTGGTCGAGGTCT
This sequence comes from Allolobophora icterica, assembly GCA_963556255.1. NCBI lineage: Eukaryota > Metazoa > Annelida > Clitellata > Crassiclitellata > Lumbricidae > Allolobophora > Allolobophora icterica. Next base: position 60,783,464 of record OY744609.1, on the reverse strand, counting down.
GTAACGACGCTCATCATGTCGTAGAAGACCTTGCTGATCGACGTCAGCTCGATCATCGCCTTCATGGCGAACGAGAAGCCGACGAGAACGATTCCGTAGACGGTGAGGAAGTAGATGAGATCGCGAAAGAACATCTTCTGGATCATGATCGAGAAGCGACACGTGACCCGGCAGCCGCGCGTGAAGAACAGGACGAAGATCCAGCCGAGCAGGAGCGACATGGACAGTCCGATGTCCTGGTAGGAGTCCTGCGTGATGTAGAGCAGGTACCAGTAGATCGTGAATATGGAGAATCCGACCGAGACCATGCGGTAGGGACCGTTCCCTGTGATAGTCCACTCGGACATTGCGGCCTTCAGAAGGCGCCTGGCGTAGCTCTGGCCTGTCATAAACTGGATGCGGTAGGGAGTGCTTCCAAAGAGGTCCAGCAGCTCGAGTATCAGGTACACGGCAGGTAAGACGATAAAGATAGAGAGGCTGTGGCTGGGGTCGGGTGACGTAGAACCGGGCTGCAGTGTCGAAGCCACTTGAACGGGGCCGGCGGTTGATGGAGTAATGCCAACTGATTTGTTGACGGTGATTAGCAGACCGTGACTCACGTGGGTGGACGCGTCCAGGTGTGTCAGCGACGTGTGATTGCCGATTGATCTGTTCAAATCGACCGTGACGGCCGTGAAGACGACCATGTAAAAGAGATGAACGGCGAACCATAGTATGTAGATCCAGCGGTAGACGTCCCACTTGCGAGTCAGCATCGTCCTGACCGGTTCCATCTCCATGTAGTCTTCGTCCAACTCGTCGAGGTTGGCGTGCCTCGACAGGTGCTGGCTGTTGTGGGCGAGTATGTGGAGCACGGAGAACTTGTTGTACGTGTTCCTCGCGAAGCTGGTGACGTCCGTGACGTCGTAGGTGACCCAGGCGATCGACCCGAGACGGTTCTGCGGAATCTTGTAGATCTTCTCCAGGTTGATCATGTGCTGAAAGAGACGTGAGTTCTTCGTCGTCGCCAGCGCCAGCGGAGTGTAACCGTCGTTGTTACGGATGCTGAGCAGTTCCTTGAATAGATTGATGCGCATCTGGCTCTTGGCCAGCTCCCTCTGCTGAGCGAACTTCGTATCGTAGCTCATCTGCTCGGCCCAGATCTCCGTCGACTCCCAGACGCTGTCGAACAGCGTTTGATAGTCGTTTCGTCCTGGGTGCTGAGCCGACTGAAGGATGATGGCGTGCAGCAGGGTGTTGCCGGACAGGTTTTTCATCGCCAGATTACCGCCGTACTTGACGAGGGTCGTGATCACCTGGCCGCACCCGGCCCACGCTGCGGCCGTCAGACATAGCTGCCCGTGAGGATGCTGCGATCGGAAGTAGTACCCGTCGGCCAGTGCGTTGACCAGTGTGATCCTGTCTTCCTGTTCAAGGGCGAGGATAAGGCGCTGGACGAGGTCCGCGTTGCCGTTAGCGACGGCCACGTGGAGACTCGTCTGGTTGCGGTACTCGACCGTTTCGTACTTGGCGAGGATCAGTTCGCGGTCTCCCATATCCAGTAGGAAGTTGACGATGTCGACGTGGTTGTAGAGGAGTGCCACGTGGAGGATGGTGGCGCTCGATTCCGTCTCGCGGAAGTCGTGGTGTCCGAGGCGGAGTCCGCACTTGTGGATGATCTTGCACAGGATCTTCGTCACGTCGAGGTTGTTGAGCTTCACGGCGCGGAACATCGTCTGAACGAACTGCTCGCGGTTGTCCACCAGCATCCGGGCGTAGTTCGCGACGACAGCGTGTGGCGCCGGAAGCGACCTATCGTCCTCGCCGCTAATCTCTGAGGCCGTCATGCACAGCTTGCCCTTGCTCAGCTCGATGAAGGTCTTCGGCATGGCCTTGCCCTTTGTCAGCTTGGCACAAGACCAGCAGAACGAGTGCTTACCCTCTTCCTCGTCCGACTCCGTCTCGACCTCCTCGACGACCTGCAGACGGGACGAGCTCAGGTACGGGCGGATATCTTCGTCCGTTAGACTCTCGATGCGCTTGCGTACCTGAGGCAGGCCGTTACTGTCCTGCTCGTTGTCGCTCGTCGGTCCACCGCCGTTGACGCCGTGATCTGAGATGAAGCCGGTTGAAGGTATGTGTAATGAGAATCTCTTGGCTGACTGACGCGACGGTGTTGCATCCACGCCAGCGTCACTGGAAGGACTCCCGTTCCTCGGAATTTCGTCAATCCTGGACAGTAAGGTGCCCCCGTTCGGAAGGATACTCCTTTTCGATTGCAGATCCGGTCTCTGCGCGATCGTTCTGGGTTGTGATGGGTCGAAACCCCCGTCTACCCGCCGGGTTCTCAGAAGTGCCTCTTTTTCGCAGAAGTTGGCCTTGAGGTTGTCGTATTCCCCGGCGCTGTCTCTCCTGCCTTCCTCCTCTAAGGAGTTTCCCTTCAGACCAAGACCCAGAAGAACCGACGCCGGAATTGCCTCGATCGCTTTGTTGATGTCACAGTCGGGCGCAGCCTCGATCTCAGCCACGACTTCCGGTCCGTTGGGAGTGTCACGCATGATGCGCACGATCCTCTTCTTGCACTTGACGGGACCTTGGATGATGCGTGTGTGGACCGTGCGTCCGTCTGGAAAGTTCTTGGAGATCGTCGACACCTGGACTGCCCCTCCACTGCTCACCTCGCCTGCCGGATCTTCGCAGGCCCCCTTGCTGCTTGTAACTGCAGCGTGGTGCCTCTGTCCGCCGTTGTTTGCAGATACTGGAATAGTGCAACGGGTCGTGGTGACGGTCTCCGAGCCGTCCGCAGACAGCATTTCCTTGAGGTTGAGCCCGAAGCCAGCGAGGACGTCGTCGAGGTTGTCCAGGTGTGAGGCTGCCTCCCCCAGGGCGAATATGTTTCCGTCCGTCTCCTTGTCGTAGGTCGTGTTGATTGACAGCTTCTGATCGCATTTTGGCGCTGACATCATCATTGACGGTATCGAGGAAGCCGCCGTCAATCCCGCCGTTGTCGACCGCCTCTTCTCGATTCCTGCAGGCGGCCGATCCCTCTCCCTCTCTGCTGGTTCCTTGTCCGACATTTCGGTAACTGCTATTGTTCTTAGTCAACGATTCTTCGCCTGCTGCTGAAATAAAAAATATGGTAATTTTATATTACTAGTCTAATATAAAGTAGCTTCTAGTGACACTTCTATCGCCCCTTAGCACTGATTCAGGTAACGCCTCTGTTGCTGATAGGAACCGGCCTAAAGTAAGTACTTGGGTAATAATTTCAGGGAACCACTGTTAATTAATAAAGGACATAGATTGAATGGTTACAGAAGTAGTTTAAGTTTTCCCTTTAATAATAGGTGACTTTATTATTATAATTATAATTATTACTACTATTACTATTACCATTACAGTTACTATTATTGTCATTATTATTATTACTAGTATTACTATTATTATTATTATTATTATTATTATTGTTGTCGTTGTTGTTGTTATAATTATCATTATTATTATTATTATTATCATTATTATTATTGTTATTATTATTATTATTATTATTATTATTATTATTATTATTATCATCATCATCATCATCATCATCATCATCATCATCATCATCATCATCATCATCATCATCATCATCATCATCATCATCATCATCATCATCATCATCATCATCATCATCATCATCATCATAATCCTCGTCATCATAATCATTGTTGTTTTTGATATTGCATTATAATTGTTGTGGTTAGTGTTGTTTAAAAGATACTTATTAGACAATAACTAATCGATATATTTCTAATTTAAATCGATCGAAAAGTGGAAAGTAAGCAAGCTACAGTAGAAAAGATGTTTGGTAGATCTATATGCTGCATCACTTCTTATCACAGCCCTCTTCTCTGCCGTTAATCAGTTGCTGGCACTGGACCGATTTATCCTATAACGGGTTTGCTTTACAGTGGGGATGGGCAAACTACGGCCCGCGGGCCGGATCCGGCCCGCCAACACATTTTATCCGGCCCCCCATAATTCTCAAGATTTTTTTCAATTCAGACTGCGAGAAGTTTTCTTCGTTTTACTCACGTGGCGCTGCTCTCTTACGTACTATTCCGGTCTCATCTTTTATAATAACTCTATGTATTAACTCTGCCGATCTGCCCCACTGCCCCACTGCCCCGCGGAGGTTTATGCACATGATCTGTACGCAGAAGTGAAATCCTTTCAAGTAAAACTAATGTTGCTTTCAAAGCAGATGAAATAA
>OY744609.1:60771730-60774230 GCA_963556255.1 Allolobophora icterica | reverse complement strand
AGAGAGAGAGAGAGAGAGAGGAGAGAGAGAGGAGAGAGAAGAGAGAGAGAGAGAGGAGAGAGAGAGAGAGAGAGAGAGAGAGAGAGAGAGAGAGGCAGACCAACAGACAGAGACAAAAATACACAAACACAGAGAGGATAGAGAGACAGAGAGAAAGGAGAAAGAGAAGCAGACAGACAGACAGACAGACAGACAGAGACAGACAGACAGAGACAGACAGACAAACAGAGAGAGAGAGAGAGAGAGAGAGAGAGACAGACAGACAGAGAAAGAGAGAGAGAGAGAGAGAGAGGAGAGAGAGAGAGAGAGAGAGAGTAGAGAGAGAGAGAGAGAGAGAGAGAGAGGCAGACCAACAGACAGGACAGAGACAAAAATACACAAACACAGAGAGATAGAGAGACAGAGAGAAAGAGAAAGAGAAGCAGACAGACAGACAGGGACAGACCAGACAGAGACAGACAGACAAACAGAGAGAGAGGAGAGAGAGAGAGGAGAGAGAGAGAGAGAGAGAGAGCGAGAGAGAGAGAGAGAGAGAGAGAGACAGACAAGACAGAGAAAGAGAGAGAGAGTGAGAGAGAGAGAGAGAGAGAGAGAGAGAGAGAGAGAGAGAGAGAGAGAGAGAGAGAGAGAGGCAGACCAACAGACAGACAGAGACAAAAATACACAAACACAGAGAGATAGAGAGACAGAGAGAAAGAGAAAGAGAAGCAGACAGACAGACAGACAGACAGAGACAGACAGACAAACAAGAGAGAGAGAGAGAGAGAGAGAGAGAGAGAGGAGAGAGAGAGCGAGAGAGAGAGAGAGAGAGAGAGAGAGGAGAGAGAGAGAGAGAGAGAGAGAGAGAGAGAGAGAGAGAGAGAGAGAGGAGAGAACTGAGCAAGCGGAGGGCACGCAGCACCAAAGGAAGAGAGTTCCGTAGGTATCGGCACGCAACAGCGAAAATGAGCCAGGGCAGACAGAAAACAGATCAAGCCGATTCAGAGAACGCAGGAGTCGATGAGAATAAGCAGAGAGAGCTTTGCGTATCAGGTCACAAAGGTATGCTGAAGCTAAGCCCTGTTGCGCCTTAGAGACTAGTGTTATGATCTTGAAGTGGATACGAGCGCAGACAGGAAGCCAATGCAAGCCATCAGTCATATCAGTAGAGATGGAGGAGAACCGAGAACGATGAGCAATGAGGCGAGCAGCCGCGTTAAGTACCGATTGAAGGGCGTTAAGATAGACTTTCGGAAGGTCTGCCAGTAAAGAATTGCAATAGTTCAATTCGGCAGCAGATAAATGCATGGCTATGGATAAGTTGTGCCTTACCCTTCTAGCTCTCTTTGATGTATTGTCAGCTTTTGACATGGTCGATCATGAGATTCTTCTTCGTCGTCTTCAAATCTCACGAGGCTTATCTGATCCCCTCTCTGCTGGTTTCAATCCTTTCTTACTAACCAGTCTGACCGGACGCAAAGGATGATCTGAATACCTCAAGAACGCCCTGGGTTGGCATTAACTTTGGTGTCCCCAGGGTTCTGTTCTTGGTCCTATCCTTTACATTCTTATTACCTCTTGCATTCACTCTCTCTTTTCTAAGCATCTTGCATCTGGCCATCTCCATGCCGATGATGTGCAAACTTATGTCCATGGTCCCCCAGCTGACCGAACATCTTGTTCGCTCCCATTGACATCCTTTCTCAAAATCTTCTCTCTTGGATGTGCTCTAATCGGTTAAGCCTTAACTCCTCTAAAACCCAACTCATTTGGGTTGGTACCATTATGTTAGTGAAAACTGCAGGAAAGACGGATCGACGGATACCTTGCAGTCTCCTCAAGTGATAGTAGTCATTGCGAGTAAGTAAAAGAGAGGTGAGAAGCAAAAGGTCAGTGAACTGTCTAAGGTGACTTCAAGGTCACGGACATTCGTAGAGTATGAGAAGGTCGGAAAGTGAGCTCAGAGAAGTGAGAAATCAAGTTTAGATAATTGCTGCTTTGTACCAACCCAAATGAATTGGGTTTTAGAGGGAGTTAAGGCTTAACCGATTAGAGAACATCCAAGAGCGAAGATTTTGAGAAAGGATGTCAATGGAACGAGCAAGAAGATGTTGGTCAGCTGGGGGACCATGGACATAAGTTTGAACATCATCGGCATGGAGATGGCCAGATGCAAGATGCTTAGAAAAGAGAGAGAGTGAATGCCAGAGGTAAAAAGAATGTACAGGATAGAACCAAGAACAGAACCCTGGGGGACACAAAGTTAATGCCAACCCAGGGCGTTCTTGAGGTATTCCGGTCAGTAAGATAGGATTGAAACCAGCAGAGAGGGGACCAGATAAGCCACATGAGATTTGAAGACGGCAAAGAAGAATCTCATGATCGACCATGTCAAAGGTTGACGATACATGGAGAGCTAAAAGAGTACGACAGGATTTATCCATAGCCAGGTAGATGTCAGAGAGGAGGGATAGGAGGACAGTTTCAGTGGAATGAGATACTCTAAATCCAGATCGATAGA
>OY744609.1:60729819-60771530 GCA_963556255.1 Allolobophora icterica | reverse complement strand
ATCGTCAGCAAAGAGATGGCTGAAGCCCCATGGATGGGGAAGAGAGAGGGGATACCAGCCGTGTACAAAATAAAGAGGAGAGGGCCCAGAACAGAGCCCTGCGGAACACCGAGTTTAATAGGGACCCACAGAGTTCTAGATTCACCAGAGATAACCATCTGAGTGCGATCAGACAGGTATGACCGGAACCACTGGAGAGGGGGGCCCTTCAGACCACAAGAGGTCTCAAGACGCTGTAGAAGAATGGTGTGGTCCACCATGTCAAAGGCTGCAGAGACATCATATAGTGCCAGAAGGGTGAGTTCGGACTATCAACAGCTGAATAAATTTCAGAAAGCAAGGAAAGGAGGGCAGTTTCAGTGGAGTGGTGTGTCAGTCGTAAAATAACCGAACTGTGTGTTTTTGCAGAGCATATACATGTATCTGTGAATTTCTCGACATTAATACAGCGCCCTCCTCGACTCAATGGCTTTCAACGCCCTTCAAACCTCTCAACCTTCTTACAATTCGCCAGCTGTTCACCATCCAACCATCCGCGTCTACTCGCTCATCATCATATCTAATCAATCAATCCTTTTATTGAAGCCATTTTTAAGTACAAGGAAAATACAGCATAACGTTTGAATTTTGGCAACAAGAGGAGACCCAATCTTTCTCTATCTCGGCCTCCAGTATCCTCCTCTCTGAAATTCTCCGATCGTTCCTTAGTCTATGCTGCACCGGCTCTTTTGAATGATCTCTCAAAAGAACTCCGCCAGTTTGCTCATCCTCCAATCTCGCCTGTTAATTTCACCTCTCCTCCTTGCACTCTCCTCCGCTGCTTTCCACTCACGAATGAAAACCGAACTCTTCAAGCTATCCTATTCTGATTCCAATTCTGCGCCACCACACAACCACTATCATCACTGATTACCACCGTAGCACCCTGCTGTCTTCTCGGCTTGACCTCCCCGGACTCTGATCGGGCACTAGAACGGACAAGGCGGACATGGCTATTGCGGACTTGATTTGATATAGCGCCGGTGGATAATCTGGTCTCTCTGACGTGGCTTTTGTGTGGCGCTGAGAAATTTACATTTGCATTTCAGAGGCGTTCTCTGTCAGTCCAGTGTATGTAGGCTCTCTCTCTCTCTCTCTCTCTCTCTCTCTCTCTCTCTCTCTCTCTCTCTCTCTCTCTCTCTCTCCTCTCTCTCTCTCTCTCTCTCTCTCTCTCTCTCTCTCTCTCTCTCTCTCTCTCTCTCTCTCTCTCTCTCTCTGTCTCTCTCTCTCTCTCTGTCTCTCTCTGTCTCTGTCTCTCTGTCTCTGTCTCTGTCTCTGTCTCTGTCTCTGTCTCTGTCTCTGTCTCTGTCTCTGTGTGTGTGTGTGTGTGTGTGTGTGTGTGTGTGTGTGTGTGTGTGTGTGTGTGTGTGTGTGTGTGTGTGTGTGTGTGTGTGTGTGTGTGTGTGTGTGTGTGTGTGTGTGTGTGTGTGTGTGTGTGTGTGTGTGTGTGTGTGTGTGTGTGTGTGTGTGTGTGTGTGTGTGTGTGTGTGTGTGTGTGTGTGTGTGTGTGTGTGTGTGTGTGTGTGTGTGTGTGTGTGTGTGTGTGTGTGTGTGTGTGTGTGTGTGTGTGTGTGTGTGTGTGTGTGTGTGTGTGTGTGTGTGTGTGTGTGTGTGTGTGTGTGTGTGTGTGTGTGTGTGTGTGTGTGTGTGTGTGTGCTTTCTTATATTTGTGCGCTTTCTTAATGCCTTAATTCTCATCGTTCTCGGACACGTCGAAAGAATTCCTGATACACCTTCGGCATGGTCGCGCACTGCAAAAGCTTTGCAAAATTAGTTTTCCAATTAAATAAAATGTCATGCATATAGTAATATTCAACACAGCGTATATTAAGTAGGATTCGTTACTCTACATGTGCAGTTTTGGCTTTATAAATTATTATTCGTAGGTTTTCTTTATAGATTCCGCAATGCATTATTATTTTATGTAAACAAGATGCATACGTCTTTGGCGCTAGGGGCGCTGCGCACCATGCACGCCATATCTAGTCTTTGGACGTTACAGAAGGACTTTCCAGTCCTTGGAGCAAAGATGCCTTGGAGCACAGTTAGCGATGACGTCATTGATTTTAGCGACATTCTAAAAGGTAGGTTCATCTTTCGAAAATGAATCAATTTCCACAGATCTGTCAACATTTTAGGTTTAATTAGAAAGAGCTATTATTCAGGCGAAAGTTTAGAAACATATGAATCGTCAGCTATCGTTAGCTATTTTGTCGTCCGTATGAATACGAGAAGAGCAGGGATCATGAATTCCGTCTCTGTTTCAAACAAAATTAGCATCCCTTGGATTACAGGAAGCATATATTTTACTATTAAGGAGTTAAGTGCAAGTTAATCTGGCTCGATTATTTAAGTATATGGAAGAATTAATTTTAAATGTGACATGGCATAATTGTTCTTTAGGAAGCTCATAACGGAATAACTGCCTTCAGTAGAAAGAAAATTATTCCGTTCGTGACACAGCTGATCAGGATACGAAACACCACCTCATAGAAAACAGAACATGCCAATAACTCTATATCTGCTGTTTTAAAACCAATTTTACTAAACAATCTTGAGATCCAATTCTGGAGAGAAGTCACACAAGACTATGCCAATGCCAGTTATGGCATGCAAAGGCCGCATAGAAAGCTATGATGTAGGAGAAAATCCGTACATAAGCCAGCTGTGCCAGAAATCATTTTCCGAAGGAAGTACTTTGAAGAATCACACAAAAACCCACACTGGAGAAAAACCATACAAATATCGGCTATGTCACAAAGAGTTTGCCAAAAGTAGTCAGCTGAATTGTCACATGAGAACACATACTGGAGAAAAACCATACAAATGTCAGCTTTGTCAGAAATCATTTGCTACAAGTAGTCAGCTGAATTGTCACATGAGAACACATACTGGAAAAAAACCATACAAATGTCAGTTATGTCAGAAATCATTTGCTACTGGCAGTGCTGTGAAGAATCACATGAGAACCCATACTGGAGAAAAACCATACAAATGTCGGCTTTGTCAGAAAGCATATGCTGCATGTAGTCAGCTGAATTGTCACATGAGAACACATACTGGAGAAAAACCATACAAATGTCAGCTTTGTCAGAAAGCATTTGCTACAAGTAGTCAGCTGAATTGTCACATGAGAACACATACTGGAAAAAAACCATACAAATGTCAGTTATGTCAGAAATCATTTGCTACTGGCAGTGCTGTGAAGAATCACATGAGAACCCATACTGGAGAAAAACCATACAAATGTCGGCTTTGTCAGAAAGCATATGCTGCATGTAGTCAGCTGAATTGTCACATGAGAACACATACTGGAGAAAAACCATACAAATGTCAGCTTTGTCAGAAAGCATTTGCTACAAGTAGTCAGCTGAATTGTCACATGAGAACACATACTGGAAAAAAACCATACAAATGTCAGTTATGTCAGAAATCATTTGCTACTGGCAGTGCTGTGAAGAATCACATGAGAACCCATACTGGAGAAAAACCATACAAATGTCGGCTTTGTCAGAAAGCATATGCTGCAAGTAGTAGTCTGGTTTGTCACATGAGAACCCATACTGGAGAAAAACCATACAAATGTCAGTTATGTCCGAAATCATTTGCTGACTACAGTACAGTGAAGATTCACATGAGAATCCATACTGGAGAAAAACCACACAAATGTCAGCTTTGTCAGAAAACGTGTGCCAAAATTAGTCAGCTCAATTGTCACATGAGAACACATACTGGAGAAAAACCATACAAATGTCAGTTATGTCAGAAATCATTTGCTGACTCCAGTACTTTGAAGATTCACATGAGAACCCATACTGGAGAAAAACCATACATATGTCAGCTATGTCAGAAAACGTTTGCCAAAAGTAGTCAGCTGATTTGTCATATGAGAACACATACTGGAGAAAAACCATACAAATGTCAGTTATGTCAGAAATCATTTGCCAACGGCAGTACTTTGAAGATTCACATGAGAACCCATACTGGAGAAAAATCATACAAATGCCAGATTTGTCAGAAAGCGTTTACCAGAAGTAGTCAGCTGAATTGTCACATGAGAACCCACACTGGAGATAAACCATGCCAACGTGAGCTAAGTCAGAAAGTGTTCGCCAAAAGTAGTCCGCTGAATTGTCACATGAAAACCCATACTGGAGAAAAACCATACAAATGTCAGTTATGTTGGAAATCATTTGCTAACCACAGTACCTTGACGATTCACACGAGAACCCATACTGGAGAAAAACCATACCACTGTCAACTATGTCAGAAAGCGTTTGCCAAAAGTAGTCATCTGACTTGTCACATGAAAACCCATACTGGAGAAAAACCATACAAATGTCAGTTATGTCAGAAATCATTTGCCGACTCCAGTACCTTGAAGATTCACATGAGAACCCATACTGGAGAAAAACCATACATATGTCAACTATGTCAGAAAACGTTTGCCAAAAGTTGTCAGCTGATTTGTCACATGAGAACACATACTGGAATCCAACCATACAAATGTCAGTTATGTCAGAAATCATTTGCTGATGGCAGTACTTTGAAGATTCACATGAGAAACCATACTGGAGAAAAACCATACAAATGTCAGATTTGTCAGAAAGCGTTTACCAGAAGTAGTCAGCAGAATTGTCACATGAGAACCCACACTGGAGAGAAACCATACCAATGTGAGCGAAGTCAGAAAGTGTTTGCCAAAAGTAGTCGGCTGAATTGTCACATGAAAACCCATACTGGAGAAAAACCATGCAAATGTCAGTTGTGTCGGAAATCATTTGCCAACGATAGTACTGTGATGATTCATCTGAGAACCCGTACTGGAGAAAAACCATACAAATGTCAGTTATGTCAGAAATCATTTGCTGACCGCAGTACTGTGAAGACTCACATGAGAATCCATACGGGAGAAAAACCATACAAATGTCAGTTTTGTCAGAAATCATTTGCTGACCGCAGTACTGTGAAGATTCACGTGAGAACCCATACTGGAGAAAAACCATTCAAATGTCAGTTTTGTCAGAAAGAGTTTGCCAAAAGTAGTCAATTATATCGTCACATGAGAATACATACTGGAGAAAAACCATACAAATGTCAGTTATGTCAGAAATCATTTGCTGACTGGAGTACTATGAAGATTCACATGAGAACCCATACTGGAGAAAAACCATACACATGTCAGCTATGTCAGAAAGCATTTGCCAAAAGTAGTCACCTGTTTTGTCACATGAGAACCCATACTGGAGAAAAACCATATATATGTCAGCTATGTCAGAAATCATTTACCAACGGCAGTACTTTGAAGATTCACATGACAACCCATTCTGGAGAAAAACCTTACAAATGTCAGCTTTGTCAGGAAGCGTTTGCCACAAGTAGGCAGCTGAATTGTCACATGAGAACCCATACTGGAGAAAACCCATACAAATGTCAGATTTGTCAGAAAGCATTTGCCAAAAGTATTCAGTTAAATTGTCACATGAAAACCCATATTGGAGTGAACCCATGCCAAAGTAAGCTAAGTCAGAAAGTGTCTGCCAACAGTAGTCGGCTGAATTGTCACATGAAAACCCATACTGGAGAAAAACCATACAAATGTCAGCTATGTCAGAAAGCATTTGCCAAAAGTAGTCAGCTTAATTGTCACATGAGAACACATTCTGGAGAAAAACGATACAATTGTCAGTTATGTCGGAAATCATTTCCTGACGGCAGTACTGTGAAGATTCATCTGAGAACCCATAATGGAGAAAAACCATACAAATGTAAGTTCTGTCGGAAATCATTTGATGACCTCAGTAGTGTGAAGATTCACATGAGAACCCATACTGGAGAAAAACCATACAAATGTCAGCTTTGTCAGAAAGTGTTTGCCACAAGTAGTCAGCTGAATCGTCACATAAGAAGCCATACTGGAGAAAAACCATACAGATGTCAGTTATGTCGGAAATCATTTGCTGACGTCAGTAATATGAAGATTCACATGAGAACCCACACCGGAGAAAAATCATACAAATGCCAGCTTTGTCAGAAAGCGTTTGCCACAAGTAGTCAGCTGAATCGTCACATAAGAACCCATACTGGAGAAAAACCATACAGATGTCAGTTATGTCAGAAATCATTTGCTGACGTCAGTAATATGAAGAATCACGTGAGAACCCATACCGGAGAAAAATCATACAAATGCCAGTTATGTCTGAAAACATTCGCACGTGCTTCACATCTGAAAAGTCATGAAACCACCCACTCTGGAGAGAAAACATACCTTTGCCACATATGTCAGAAAACATTCTCAAACAATTCAACTCTGAAAAAACATGGAAGAATCCATACAGGAGATAAACCATTTCTGTGTCATGTTTGTAACAAAACATTTTCCCGATCTTCAACTCTGAGACATCATGAGAAAACCCATTGTGTGGAGAAACCATTTGTGCCATGTTTCTAATAGACAATTTCCAAATTGAAAAGATCCTGTTAGAATCCATACTAGAGAAAAAGTAAAAACCATGCCAGTTTTGCCAGGAAACATTCTCACGCAATTCTGTTCTGCGGGTTTACAGAAGAACTGATCGTAGACTGGAACAATGTAAATGTCAGTATTGCCAAACAACTCCAGTACCAACGTCTTGTGTATTACATCTGAAGTCTGTATAATGCCATTCTCATATGGGCTTTATATGTCCTGCATATGATATCAAACAACATATGAGTTCCATACCTGTATATGGAAATATTGTCATATGGGTTTCTTATGTCCTACACATGAGGCTGCTGTGTAGAAAGTTACGCTTCAATTCCTACTGGTGAGAAACGTTATCTGCCAAGTTATGCCATAATATCATTTAAAATTTAGTTATTTCAATTTCTCATGAGACTTCATACTAGAGAAATATTTCTTTAAATTGTCATTTGTGCTGTCAGCAGTTCTAACAATATCGTTTTTCATGACTTACTTGAGAAGTCATCTTGGAAAGAATCGAGTTTGTAAAAATTGGTTCATCCATTCTTTTGTTCTACGAGGTCATGTTAGAATTCATACTGGAGATCAATCTTACAAATGCCAGTTTTTTTTACACACAAAACGGATAATATTGTCGTCTACAGAGATACATGATAACCCATACCGAAAATAAACCCTATTTTTGTCAGACATTCTCTGCAGAGTATAAAGTTGAATGTTTCTGGAATGACCGGATCTAGTATGGTTTTATCCTAGATGCCAATGTGATTCTGAAGACTGGAAAATCAGCACATGTTCTTAAGAAACCTGACAAGGAATTAGATTTTAAATATCTTATCAGACTTGAAGTGCATTCGAATGGTTCCTGACTGACCAAAAATATGGCCTAAAAAGCCAGAGATTGTCTTATAAAATGAAACATTTTCTATCTCCTGAGAGTGGAACATCTTTTTAGGAATTATTAGTTGTGATGAATATGTGAATTTACTATAGTATTTAGTATTTAGTGTAGAGAAAGAATTTCTGAAGTACCGTTTTAGCCATAGATTTACACCTACCAGTGTTTCTGACACAGTACAAAATAACGTGAGTCTCAACCTCAAAATAGTTGACCGGATAATGCAAACGGAAAAACTACGCAACGACATTTTAGCAAAAGAAATATCTGAAATATGTGAAAATGGCCTATGATGTTCAAAGCATCTGGAAACAAAGCAGGAAGCAGAATTGGCATTACTAAGTTAAAGAATGCGTTATAATACACATGGTTCTACGACAAATGGTTCATGACAAATGGTTTACAGACGAATGGTTGAAGTTCACGACAAGTGGTTCACAATGAAATGTTCACGATGAAAGGTTAAAATCCAGATTTGTGTTTCTGTTCACGGAAACCTGAAATGCTTAAAAGCCAATCTCGCCTAACTTCCTATTTGCACTGCATGATCAATGAAAACATTTCATAGTAAAATTCAAACTAGAGGCTTAATGTTCGATGAACATATTACATAATAAATCTCAAACTAGAAGTTGGATGAGCGGTGAAAATATAGCTCAAACTAGAAGCTGGATGTTTGATGAAAACGCGTCATACTAACATTTTGTCGTGAAACTCCTGTCGTGAACCACTTGTCAGTGGACTATTTGTCATGAACCATTTGTCCGTGAACCATTTGTCGTGATACCATACACATAATATATGAATGTATATCCATTAAAATTTTGTATCAAAAGTAAATCGCTTTAATTAAAATTTAAGATTGAATGTATGGTCATATTTTTGATGTTTTATGAAGATTTTTCATTCCATAGAGATTGTTTCTAAGTAAGGACTTAACTATCTTAACTATTTTAAGCTATTTTATTTTGGACCAATGATATACTTTGTATGAAGAAGGATCGTCATGGTTGTTATATTTGTTGTTTTGACTAATTTTACTGACGAACAAGAGTCTCTTTCTTATTTTTATTCTCTGGCTTATTGTTTTTGTTGAACTCGTTTATGATCTTAGGCACTGAATTATGAATAATTATGTTTGACTAAACACACTTTAGAACCTACTGTTTGGTTTCAGAAGATACATGTATTGTACATGTAGCAATCAAATTAACACATTTTACAACACAAGTTAGAATTTTGTGTGTGTGTGTGTGTGTGTGTGTGTGTGTGTGTGTGTGTGTGTGTGTGTGTGTGTGTGTGTGTGTGTGAGTGTGTGTGTGTGTGTGACACTGTGTGTGTGTGTGACACTGTGTGTGTGTGTGTGTGTGTGTGTGTGTGTGTGTGTCACAGTGTGTGTGTCACAGTGTGTGTGTCACAGTGTGTGTGTGTGTGTATTGTATTGTATTTAAACATTTATAAAGCGCCTCTAGTAGGGTGAACCGTTCAGAAGCACTCCCAGTGCGCAAGGCCACAAGAAAAGAAATAGGTTTTGAGAAAGGCAACAGAACACGACATGTTACCAATTAACATTTGAGAGCGAGTAGAAGGAGACAGTGTATTCCAGAGAGAGGGACCAATTGAGGCAAAAGATCGGGACTTCGCCATAGCTGTTCTAGTATGAGGAACTAAAAGATCCAGTCTGTTCGAGGAGCGAAGTGGACGATGCGAGGAGACAGAAAGAGGCCGGTGAATTACATCAGTTAAATATCTAGGGGCAAGACCCCGCTGTGTCGTGGACATCAGAATGAGGATTTTGAACTTAATACGTGCTGCAGACAGGAGGAGTAAAGCAACGGAGGTGAAGAGGACGATTGTGATGATGATGAAGAGGAGGAAGAGGACGTTAAGAGGAAGAACGGTGTGTGTGTGTGTGTGTGTGTGTGTGTGTGTGTGTGTGTGTGTGTGTGTGTGTGTGTGTGTGTGTAGGTGTGTGTGTGTGTAGGTGTGTGTAGGTGTGTGTGTGCTCGTGCGTGCGTGTGTGTGTGTACAGGATCCCACAAATAAGGCTAACATACCCAGACCGCATAAACCATCGACAATCAGTCTACATTATGTGTGTATGTAACAGGACCCGCAATAACGTTAACGTCCCGAGCTCATAAACCACCTGCGATCAGTCTATATATATATATATATATATATATATATATATATATATATATATATATATATACACACGCGATTTCGTATAAGAACTGGTCATACATATAATTTGTGGTATAAAAAGCAAGTACGTCAGAACAAATATTGTGGGGCACGGTATAGGCCTACAGCCGATTCGTTAGAGTGCTTGTCTTGTAACGCGGAGAGTAGGCCTATAATTGGTTCGAGTGTCCGCTTCTGCGACTGCAGCTGTGCAGGCACCTTGAGCAGGTACTACCGCTATACATCAAAATTATATCACTCTCAATTGCTTCGAGCCTAATATTTTGGCTTTACTGACCTTGCGCGTGTTGTATATGTAATATAACAACAACAACAACAACAATTATAAAATGATCATCACTAGGCCTATATACCTGACATGTCATTGGTTGCGTGTCTTTAAGCGGAATGCATATATAAAACACTTGTGTATATTAAGCGTATACAAGGAGAATGTGTGATATTCAATACATAATCATTTTACACATGTATGAAACATGTGTTTATATACAGCATATGTATACAGAAGGTATGCATGTGCTTTATTACATGAATATGTTTGAACTTATATATACATAACAAATGAATATGTATGAGCGTTGCCTTCCGCTCAAGCACTTTGTCCAAGGAGGGCAGCGCTAAACGAGCTCAAAGCAAACGAAAGCAACTTTCATTCTGACGACGATCCGTGATGTATGGTTCTCAGAATCATCGCCAACAGAGGGCGCTAATGTGCATCCGGTCATGTGACTATGCCAGATGACGACCTGCAGTAACTGGAAGCGCTGCTCGACGGCGTTTGCTCAGGAAATTACGGCAATGGCGTCAATGCAGATGTTGGAAGGGGCATCCATCAGTCAATGATATCTTGACGAGAGTAAAGAAGAATGACGAAAGATGCGCTATAGCGACCAGGAAGAGGAGCTATGATGAATAAGAGGAAGAGGAGGAGCAGGAGGGGAGGAGGAGCATGAGAGATATGGGATGGAGAAGGAGGGAAGAATGAGCATGAGAGATATAGGATGGAGAGGTGAGGAAGAGGAGCGGTGAGGGGTAGGAGTAAGAGGAGGATCAGGGGAGGATGAGAGATGGAGGATGGAGAGGTGAGGAAGAGGAGCTATGATGAATAGGAGAAGAGGAGCAGGAGGGGGAGGAGCATGAGAGATATAGGATGGAGCAGGAGGGAAGAATGAGCATGAGAGATATAAGATGGGAGGTGAGGAAGAGGAGCTGTGAGGGATAGGAGGAAGAGGAGGAGCAGAGGGGAGGATGAGGATGAGAGATATAGGATGGAGAGGCGATGAAGAGGAGCTATGATGAACAGAAGAGGAGGAGCAGGAAGGGAGGAGCATGAGAGATGGGAGGTGAGGAAGAGGAGCTGTGAGGGATTGGAGGAAGAGGAGGAGCAGGAGGGAAGAATGAGAGATATAGGATGGAGAGGTGAGGAAGAGGAGCTGTGAGGGATTGGAGAAAGAGGAGGATCAGGGGTAGGATGAGAGATGGAGAGGTGAGGAAGAGGAGCGATGAGGGGTAGGAAGAAGAGGGAGAAGCAGGAGGGGAGGATGAGCATGAGAGACATAGGATGGAGATGTGAGGAAGAGGAGCTGTGAGGGATAGGAGGAAGAGGAGGAGCAGGAGGGGAGAATGAGCTTCAGACATATAGGATGGAGAGGTGAGGAGCTGTGAGGGATAGGAGGAAGAGCAGGAGAGGATATGAGGACCAGCAGGAGCAAGATAGGAGGACTAGAATGAGAGATGAGGGTAGAGGATGGCGAGACGAGGAAGAGGAGCTAGTATGGATAAGTGGAGAAGCAGCAGCAGAAGAAGAGGAAATGAGATGAGACAAGGGAGAAGAGAGAGAAGGATATGTGAAAAGGAGAGAAAAAGAGGATAAAAGAGCATATGGAAAAAATGGGAGTAGGAGCAGGAGAAGGAGTTGCAGTAGTTGCTCCCTGGTCTTTTTCCTCAATTCCACAGGCGCTTTGGAGACAAGTTTATTCGATCATGATTAGCTGTCCCTAGGTCGGGAGCGCCTCTGATGTGCCTCTCTTGAAGAGTAGCTATATAAACCTTTGATTTCAACGGTTTATGTGAACAAAACCACTCGTCTACGTACATCAACACAACTCTATAACAAAAGTCCACTATAACATGCGATCAGCTGGTTGTCCAAGTGCCTCTTTCCGCTGTCTTAAACCCACTTTCTTTTCACGGCAGGGTGTTTCGCACTGGGAGCGCCTCTGATTGGTGAGCACTTTGAGAGGCGCTTTATAAATATGCAGATACATATTAGCGCCTCTGATAGGTTCTTAAGAAGCGCTCTATAGATGTTTTATTACATTACATTATTACATTACATACATACGATACATGTACACGTGATAATCTAAGTCCGTCGAGACGTAACACTGGTCTCTCTTCTCCGTCCGTTCAGAGCTGAGCTGAGCCTCGGACCTCCTATCTCCACGAGAGGTAAACATTGAATACTCGATCAACCTCACTTCCGTCCCACGTGACCCACAGCGCCACACTTCCGGTGGACCCCGTGCCCGTCCAGCTATTGGTCACAGTCAAACAAACGCCCAATATCGCGCGCATTCTGTTAAGCGCCTACTTGGAGGTTCCTAAGGCGCAACCGCCAACTCAGGGTTCAACAACAATCGGAATTTGTTACAACAATTACAAATACAAGGGAAAGCAGTTTTAGGAGGTGGAGAGCGAAAAGGAACAACTGTGGCGAAGAGAAGATCAATTGCTTTGAAGACAAATGGATCCGAGAAGGGAGAGGAAAGAACTGGAAGAGGAAGATGTAGAGAAGGTGACTGGAGAAGACAATGATGGAGAGGACAGAGTGAGGAGAGTCGACGAGAGAAGGACATAGCAGAACACATGATTGGAGGAACGGAAGGAGGAATAGAGAGTGTGGACAGCGAACGAACAGAGGGAAGGACAGAAGAAAATGATCAAAACAGAAACAACTGGAGGAGGAAAACGAGAGGAGACCAGAAGAGAGAATAAGACTAAATAAGAATAAGACAAAGTAAGACTGATATAAGACTAGGTAAATGTGAGGGACTAACGGAGAATAAAATAGGAGGATTAACGGTATCAGGAGTTACGGAAATACTCTGGAGATTTTATGGAAACATAAACAAGAAAAGGACGCAGAGAGAATGCGAAGCCAGAATTTCGTCGAACAACACGTATCTTTCTATTCTTAGGAGAGTTGGAAGGGATGGTAGAAGACTGGTAGCGGGTATCGAGAATAAATGTAGCAGAAAGGTGCAGATAAGTAAGTATGTATCGAGACACTCAACACTTTAACGACGAGCTGCATTGTTTTCCCTTCCCAGTCACTTTTAGTACACGCTCGTGGTTAAAGTGTTAATTTAGCGCTGCGCAGGATTCTGAAAAGCACGCACGTGTGGTTGGCAGAGAGAGAGAGACAGACAGACAGAGACAGAGACAGAGACAGAGAGACACACAGAGACACACAGAGATAGACAGAGACAGAGAGACAGAGAGATAAAAAGACAGAGAGGGAGAGAGAAGGGGAGAGAGAGAAAGAGAGAGACAGCGACAGAGAGACAGACAGAGAGACAAAGACAGAGAGAGACAGAGAGAAAGAGACACAGAGAGAGAGATGGTAGAAGGTGGTTTAAATAAAACGGGTAGAGGATGTTGATGAAAGAGTGGTAGAACAGAAAGGTGGTAAAAGAGTGGTAGAAGAGAAGCTTTAGAGAATGGTGCTATAGAAGTGTTATATAGAAGAATTGCAGAGAGGGGTGGTAGAAACTAGAAACGTAGTAGAAGGGTCTTGAAAGAGAGAAGTGGCTAAAAAGGTAAGTAGAGGGGTGGTGGAATAAAAGGTTGAAGAAGGCGCGGTTGAGAAGAGGGAGCTACAGAAGGTATACGTTGAATAGAAGGCAGTGGCGTCTACACCATAGAAACCTTGGAGCAAATGCTCCATCCAAGAAATAGGGGGGAGATCTCAGATCTGTCAGTGTGTGTGCCACCATTTTAGGGGGGAACGGGAAGGGAGAAAGAAGAGGGGGAAAATGGACGTTGCTCCAATGACTTAGGGGGATAGACGCCCCTGGTAGAAGGAATGGTAGTATAGAGTGCAAGAGAGTAAATACGGTAGAGGAAATAGTAGCTGATATCTAATTAGAGAAGAAACTGAGCGACAGAAGAAGAAGAGGAAGATGATGGAAAACAGGTGAACCTTGGTCGCAAGTAATTTGTCGATTTCATACGAATAGTACGTGTCGCCGTCGCATGATGGCGTTCGTCCTCGCCTCAACCTGATTGGCTGTCATCCGCCTTTGACAAACGACAAAGCAATTGCCACCCGTCGGGGATGCAAATCCTGCTGCTGGTGGTGATGCTAAGACGCCCGATCTTAATTCAATCTGCAGACTTCTATTGTTAGCACCAGCTTCACACCAGTCAACGCTGAATCAATGTTTCTTGCTGTAATCTATTCTAGTCGAATTGAATCTAATCTCTTGTCTAATCTAATTTACTCTAATCGAATCTAACCTAATCTTAACTTAATCTCAACAAATCTGATCTTATCTAGTTTATTGCAATCCACCATCGCGATAACTGGAATTTGAATGCAGTATACGCATCTATGTTTGTTTGTGTGTCTGTGTGTATGCATGCATGTTTGTACATATATATATAAGTATACGTATATATGCACGTACGCATGTACGTGTGTATACATGTGTGTACGAATGTATATATGTATGCATGTAGATACGTTTGTATACGTGATTATGTAAGTATGTGTGTATCTGTGCGTATGTATGTATGTATATATATATGCATGTATGTATGTATGTATGTATGTATGTATGTATGTATGTATGTAGCCTATGTATGTATGTATGTATACATGTATAATTTTCTGGGATCAATAAAAAATGATTTCTTAATATTAATTAAATTTGTAACGCGCGCATGGTCACACAGAAATGTGAATCTGAGGCGCGGATAGTCAGCTGCCAGGAGAAGAAGCAGTTAGATATCCAAGTGCTTGAAAGTCAAGAAGAAATATTGAGATGTGAGCCTCTTTTTAATGGTAGGAAGTGAATCTGAGCCTCGAAGAGAGAGTGGCAGTCGATTCCATTCAATAGGGGCAGAGGCATGGAATGCACGCGAGCGCAAAACTGTTCTGCATCGTGGCTCAGCTAAAAGACCCCATACTTGACGATCACAGGCAACGGGGAGGGATGTAAGGATTTAGTAGTGATTGAAGGTAGGTTGGTTGGTTGGTTGGTTGATTGATTGATTGATTGATTGATTGATTGATTGATTGATTGATTGATTGATTGATTGATTGATTGATTGATTGATTGATTGATTGATTGATTGCATGAAGACGTCTAATATAGTCCCTTATAAAACATCTCTAAAGTGTTACACGAGTTTGCTACAGAATCTGACTAATTTTGTGGCAATATTATCAAGCATGGTCCCGCTTTCAAACAGACACTTCGGATGTTTGTTTAGTTTCATATCTGTTGCCAAATGATCATCCTATCTAATTATACAGGCCATACGAAATATTAATGACACTGAAGAAAGACAAATATACGTAGAAATAAAACAACACGTAGAAAGAGAAACAGACTCAGAAAGAGAAACAGAAACACAGGAACAACGAGCGACAGAGACAAAATTGAGACAACGAGTGATAGAGTGACAAAAGATGGGGAGATGCCACGATGCAACTGATGAAAACGGAGGG
Organism: Allolobophora icterica; assembly: GCA_963556255.1. Taxonomy (NCBI): domain Eukaryota; kingdom Metazoa; phylum Annelida; class Clitellata; order Crassiclitellata; family Lumbricidae; genus Allolobophora; species Allolobophora icterica. The sequence continues at coordinate 60,756,182 of OY744609.1, read as the reverse complement.
AACCCATCCACCAATTGAATTTGACCTTCTACCATAGAAGGAACTTTCCATACATACATTTCGCTCCTGTTCACATAGGTCTCCGCGCTGATTCAGACCCTCTACACCGGAAGATACATTTCCCCAAACAGCCTAACCCCATACATTTTGAGTCTTCCTAGAAACTCCGCCTCTGATTCTGACCCTCTACCCAGGAAGATACATGGCCCGACGTAATACGCTCCTGCCCAAAGGTCGCCCACACTAGTTCGGTCTTTCTCCTTCAATGAAGATATATTTCCCCATGTATATCGCAATTACGTCAATTGGTCATTTGTTATTTCCTTAACTGGTTCTGACTCTCGTATTGAAGATAATACTTCCCCATTGCAGTCTTGTCAATAGGTCAATAGGTCATTCGCCTCAGTTGTTCATTTCGAAATTACATAATGTAAAAATGAAATAATGCATTTACTAACTATAAACCCCTTGGTCGGTTGATTCGGTTGTATGTCGGCTTGCTTAAGGACGAGAAAACACCCCCCGAAACAGAAAACACCCCCGAAACAAAATCCTGGCTACGGCCCTGACTCTGGCTGTCACGCAGACTTAGAAACAGGAAGAAGGAGCACGATTTCTCTGTGTAACAGGCTAAAAAGAGCGACTTCCTGCGAGCACAGATATAAACTGAAATAGATTGCGGCAGACAAAGAACCTCAAACGTGAACAGATTGAAACGTCAAAGCAGAGCTGATTAACACGCATTGCAGCAGGACAGAGAACAGACAGAATGAAGAGCTGTGGAAACGTTTGGACATGGAGGATTAAGAGGGATGGAGAACGACGGTGAGCATGGGGAGGAGCAGAAGGGGAAGATGCGGGAGGATATATACAGAGGCAAAGACACACACAACAGACGGATTGAGAGGGGTGAGGAAGAAGTTTATGATTATAGGGTGAGAAGGAGATGACGAGAGGGAAACAGGGGGGATTGGGAAGACAAGAAGAGTAAATAAGAACGAAGAGGAGGACGACGACGACAACGAGGAGGAGGAGGAGGAGGAGAAGGAGGATAAATAAATAGAAAGATGATGCGGGTCATGTAACAGCTGCTGCACTCATTGGCACGCCAGTCTTGTTCTATCAACGGAATAATCTCTTACTGAATTATTGCAGTGTTATTTGCCGAAGCCTATAAGCCATCCAACGGAGCGTCCATCCGTACACCGTCCGCGCCCTATTAGATCCCGTCCGAGCGCCCACATAACGAACGACGGGGCTCTCTTCCAGTCCGGTCAAGCCGTCGGCGCCCTTTAGTGCGGTGACCTTACGCGCCAACGATGGGTCAACTCTTCTGGGCGAACGCTGATTATACGGCACTTTGTTGTGATTGGCCAATATCAACAAAGCGCTACGTCATCTCTTTGTGGCGCTTACTGATTGCTGGTCTATACACGTCATTTCTGCGTCATCTGGGACCTGATTTCTGATTGGAGAAACGTCAACGTTACGAAGTGTTGTCAGCTATTCATGGCGTTTCCGGAGATAGCCATAAGAATTTCTGGTGTCTTCTGACTAAGGAAACACGTCCTGTACCCGGGTTGAAGGATTGAATAGTAACACTCCAATGCGTTCATCCAAGAACAGCCTGTCATCAGCTTCTTATCCTTTTCTGCGCGCGCGCGTCTGTGTGCGTGTGTGTGTGTGGGTGTGGGTGTGTGATGATCTATACATATAGTTTCCTTATATGCAAATTTGTCCGTCGGAGGACGCTACGTCACAAACGGCTTCTGTTCTATTGTGAAACATAAACCGGTTGTCTTGACGACGGCGGTCTTGACGACGGCGATAACCAACGATACATATAGGCCTATAATATGACGTCATAATATGACGGGCAAATACTCTAGCACTATATACTGCCGTCATAATTATGACCGGAAAATACACTAATAATAATAATAATAATAATAATAATAATAATAATAATAATAATAATAATAATAATAATAATAATAATAATAATAATAATAATAATAATAATTTTCTAATAATCTGGACTTTTTAACAGACTTGGGTCGCAATCTGACACTGACAACAGGAGACAATAGGGAGACCTGCTTCTTGCTGCAACGCCTCTAAATCACCATTCAACGTTTTAACTCGGTGGCTTTTCATGGCACTTTAGTCGAGCCCGACCCGGAGGAGATGCAACCATTCCAGAATAACTAGTTTTCTTTTGTCTCCTGACAAATTTTTGTGACGCCCGAGGGATTATGTTTACCTCGGGACAAAAAACATAAAAATAATAATAATAATAATAATAATAATAATAATAATAATAATAATAATAATAATAATAATAATTATAATAATAATAATAATATTCTTTATTAATTCAAACTGACAAACGCAGTAAGATGACACTGAAACAGAACAGTATAATCAAGATCTTAATAAACACACGTTTTGGCAGCCATGCAAAAGGCGCCGCTCTATAGAGGGGGTTACGGATATCGAACCGCGATCTAATGTTCTCCTGGCCTTGAGTGTTACCATTCATCTATCCCCCTCCTCATGTGTGCGTGCGTGTGTTTGTGTGCTGGTCGTTTCTCATTTGTATACATGACAGATGTCGATATGTTCGTAAAACGTACCAACGCGTATAATATAATCGGGACATTTATATTATATAGCGAAACTTCGAGGTAATTCCGCCCCAGCGTATCTCGAAGCTATACGACACACAGCATTTCTCTTACAACAAATGTCAATTGTCGTTGCTTTTATTTTCATCGGCTGCGCCCCTACAACTAAAACAAAACTAAACCAAAACTAAACCAAAACTAAAACAAAACTAAAACAAAACTATGAAACTGCTAAGTATGACCAAACCCTTTTTGAACTGTGGTCTGCTGATGTTCACTGAAACGCCCGCTGTGAACTTAGCTCTTGAGTAGCGCTTTAGAAATTTGAAGTTTTTGATTACGATTAGGGCCTACATGATCTATATATGCATCTTCTTGATTACAGTCTATAGTCTATCCAAGTCTCCTAGCGCAAGACCTATCTTTCTAAAGTGTCCTTTGACCGTCATTGACTTTTGAACTCATGTACAGCTTTCCTTTGTAAGTGGTATGTATGTATGTGTGGAAATATGTTTATGTATGTATACAGACGAGTATGTATGTATGCAGGGGCGTCTACACCATAGAAACCTTGGAGCAAATGCTCCATACAAAAAATAGGGGTGGAAGATCTGTCAGGGTGTGTGCCACCTTTTTTGGTGGGGGGAGGAAGGGGAAGGGGAAGAAAGGGGTAACGGAAGTTGCTCCAATGACTTGGGGGATAGACGCCTCTGTATGTATGTATGCATGTATGTATGTATGTATGTATGTATGTATGTATGTATGTATGCATGTATGCATGTATATGTGTATGTATGTATGTGAAGAAACTTCTCTGTAGTCTTAGTAATATATTGGAAGTGATTACGAACAACTAGTTCATCCGTAGGCGAATAATGATTGGGAAAGTCGGCGCTGGCATCTCTCGCACACACGTTATACAGCAAACAGAGCGAAAAAGAGATAAAGCCTGACAGTAATGCGTTCCTCAGTTTGCCGCTTCGTATACATCAATTGGCCCATCTCCCGGAAGTAATAAACCACCCCAGCACACACACACACACACACACACACACACACACACACACACACACACACACACACACACACACACACACACACACACACACACACACACACACTTTCAACCCCAAGGAATAATGGCGCTAGTTACAATTATTTTTAAGTGGTTCAGTTAGATTATGCAAAACAGCAATACATGAGTATATATATATATATATATACACACGTGTGTGTATTATATATATATATATATATATATATATATATTATGCACTTGTATGCACATGCGAATATATATATAGATACATGTATATATAGATTCATGTTTGTGTATCACATATCTATAGGCCTATTATGCAATTCTCAGAGAAGCCTATATATATTTATATATATAAGCGTATATATATATTATATATATATATATATTTATATATATATATATATATAAGCGTATATATATATATTTGTGTATAGTATAAACGTATATATTCATATATATATATATGCATATATATATATACTGCTTTTCTGTGTATGTATAATATATTATATATACAGAAAAGCAGTGTAAACACATAGAAAGACTAGTGCAGATATAATGTTGAATGTATATGCTTAAATAGTTAGGGTTGATGACGATGTTGATGAGGAGGAGGAAATGGGTTCCATGCTACTGCTGCTGCTGCTGCTTCTGTTGTCGCCAATTATTATGCGCCATAGATCACATCATCGTCGTCATCTTCATCGTCGGATGCTGCGGCTGTTGGTTCTGATGCTGATGCTGCGTTGGTTGCTGAGGCAGAGACAGCGTCGGCCGTATACGATCTTCACCTGCCTACGGTGATGTACGCGTGTAAATATGCGTAACTTCCATCACGGCAGAAAGACCTCTCGCTCTGTGCTTGCCTATATATACATCTGCGCCTTTGTGCGTGTGTATATGTCTAAGTGTGCGTGCGTATGTATGTATGTGAATGTGTGTATGTGCGCGCGTGTGTATATGTCTAAGTGTGCGTGCGTATGTATGTATGTGAATGTGTGTGCGTGTGTATATGTCTAAGTGTGCGTGCGTATGTATGTATGTGAATGCGTGTGTATGTGTGCGTGTGCGTATGTGTTTGTGCGTGTATTTGTGTATGTTTGTGTGTGTTTGCATGTGTGTGCCACAACTGGTCGCTTATAACCGCTTTGTTTGTGTGGGTTTGTGTGTGGGTTTGTGTGTGCTTGTTTGTGTGCGTGTGCGTATGTATGCATTTGTGTGTGTGCTTGTATGTGTGTTTGTTGTGTGTGTGTTTTTGTGTGTATTTGTGTGTTTTTATGTGTTTGCTGTGTATGTATGTATGTATGTGTTTGTGTTTGTGTCTTTGTGCGTGTATGTGTGCGTTTGTTCGGATCGATTGAGATTTGCGGTTGGTGTATCATCAGTTGCATATATTCTATGGGATGCGATTGGGAAGCAGCGAGGAAAGTGGACAGTTTCCGCATCTCCTTACGATGGTTGAATGGCATTTACGTTCTGTCTCAGCAGCCCGTCTGATTCCATTATTTTCGAAGGTTCTTTACGATCTGTGGTCCACTGGTTATCGTTCATGAATGTCATCCCAAAGGCCTGGACTTCAATTCTCCGTCACAACAAAAGTAGGCCTACAGTTCAACATATTCCGTTGAACTAGCGGTTATAAGCGACCAGTCGTGGCATTGTGTATTAACTTGTCACATAAATCCAGCATTATTAGAGGCATAAAAGGCGCTATAGGCCTATAGATAGAGACACACGCAAAACAATGCTATGATGTATATACTGTATGTATGTATGTACTTATGTACCTACATATGTATCTATGTATGCGTGTATGTATATATGTGTTTATGTATGTATGTATGTACTTATGTATGCATGTATGTATGCATGTATGTATGCATATGTTTTGATGTATGTATGTATGTATGTATGTGTACTTATGTAGGCATGTATGTATTTATGTATGTGTTTATGTATGTATTTATGTATGTATGTATGTATGTATGTATGTATGTATGTGTATGCATGCGTGTATGCATGTATATATGTGTGTATGTACGTATGTATGTATCTGGACTTTAAAAAACGCATTACAAGAACCCAACAAAAGCGCTAGATGTATGTATGTATATATGTACTTGTGTATAAATGTGGATACTGTATGTACGTAACCGAGCATTTATGTAGCGCCTCTTCCCGCCGTCCGCGAACCTCTTAGCCGACAGTTTAACCGGATACAGCTTCTCAAAGTGCGCCTCTCAGCAGGCGTTTCGGCAATCACCAGTTCCGGGGCTGGGGGTAGGGAGGGAGCCTCGAGGAAGGGGGGAAAGACCTTCGCAGCATCGAAGAGAAAAATGGGCTGTAGACAGTAATCTACGCCTGATCATCAGCATTACTGGGACTGTATTTTCATAGATATATCGTTAGGTCATTCACGAGGTGACATGAGGTGAGATGAGTAATGTTGTAGTCTTACTTATCTTTTCATCATCCTCGCTTCCTGAATCCTCCCTCCAGTTCTTCATTGCTGGTTTTGTATGTATGTATGTATGTATGTATGTATGTATGTATGTATGTATGTATGTATGTATGTATGTATGTATGTATGTATGTATGTTTGTGTGTGTGTAACTCTGTATGTATTCATGCATGTATGTATTTATGTATGTCTCTATGTATTCATGTATCTATTTTCATATGTATGTATGCATGTATGTTTGTATCTATGTAAGTATGTATTATTTCATGTATATATGTATGTATGCATGTGTGTATGTATGCATGTAATACTATGTATGTATGCATGCATGCTGAGTTGGAAGAACGGAATACTTTCCCCTCACTATAGTTTCAACCATCCCTTTCCCCATTCTATGCGCTCCTCCTATCCATAGGGTCCCTTCGATCCCACGACTTATAAATCCCAGGATGCACCGTCAGAGCCTGACGGCGTGTGAAAAGCTATGCAATAATGCTTGTATTAGTTGATTTATATAGCCCAATTTTTGATATAGTCAATCAAAGGTACTAGAGTGGAAATGACAGTATAGTAGTAGTAATAAGTGCAGCGTAGGAGTTGCAGTAGCAAGAGTAATGGTAGTTTAATAATAATAATAATAATAATAATAATAATAATAATAATAATAATAATAATAAAACAATAATAATAATAATTATTATTATTATAATAGAGTGCCCATTCCAGGCAATTCTGTGTTTCTAAATAATGTTTAAATCCATAGAGGATCCTTTTTTACCTCGGAACAATTTTAAAAATAATTTTAATAATAATAATAATAATAACAGTAATAATAATAATAATAATAATAATAATAATAATAATAATAATAATAATAATAATAATAATAAAATAAAAAATTTCCATCACGATTCAGAGGTTCAATGCTATCGCGTGCCTAGGCACGATGGGGGACCAGAATCCTGATTTTAGTATTACCGGATAATGACAAAGCAATGGATAATAATAATAATAATAATAATAATAATAATAATAATAATAATAAAAATAATAATAATAATAATATAAAATAAATAAGGCCTATAGTGCGACGATCTTCAAGATCGCTGGCTGCCCATGCTACCGAAACTATTTCAAGTCACCTATAGGCCCTGTTACATTCTATCGAGGAAATGCCGTCTGCTTTTTGCCGTCTGCTTTTATGAAACCTTCCCTTTAAAAGTGGCGCATCAGATAATGCTTTTATCGTATGACTGAATCTTAAATATTATAATAACAGTAATAATATTTACCTATTTTTCTATAGTGCATTTAGAGTAGACTATTGCAATGTCACTTGTCTGAAAACGGTTACTGTATTTTTCTTCAGACGCATTTTCCTTACGATTCGCGGCTGGAACTTTATTGTTATCATAATATCGAGAGCTACTGGCCGCATGTAGGTCTTGATTTCATACAAAGTGCTCATACAGGCGTATAAAATTGGTTCCGGTAAATAAATCGCTGTCCTAGTTCTGAGATTGGTTATTACGTTCGCCAGAACGCAGTTCGCATTTTATCGAAATCCATAAACAAATAGGTCACGTGTCAGGAGATACGTCATAGAAATTTTGACCTGACGTCGATTGCAGGTCGCGTTGAGTAATGGCCGCTATTGTTGGGCGCCATCGTCATATCTCGTATATCGTCCGGCGTTCGTTAGGGCGGTTGTTACGGGCGATGGGTTTGATCTTTCGCTGACAAAAAGTCTCCGTTGCATTCAATTAGCCACTGTTGTTCGGCGACGTCGCTGATATCCTGCCTTCCATTTTGTCGGAAGCTTTAAATCCGGCTAACTGCCTCCCTTGAGGGTGACTCGAGATCGCCGCGGTCAGTAGCTGCGAAACAACCGGCTTGTTTTTCGTGGCGCTTTCAGGGCAGAGAGCTGGTAATAAACGACGACAGATTTTTGTAGCGCTATTCGGTGTAAACCATAGGCACGCGTGAAAAATAAGGAGGGCCGTCGTGCTGAGCTGACCTATAAAACGCGTTCAAGTCTATCGACTTACGATGGAAGTTGCATTCTTGTGTTTCTTCCTAGAAAGTTATTTATGGATGAGAAGAGAATTCTGAGCATTGCTACTAGCAACTTTATGCGTTTTATAATGTGAGTTTTACGCCTTCGACGAAACTGGAATGGAAGTGCACATTCTCAAGACACCGGCATGTAATAAAGGTGTAGATTTCTGGTGGAAAAATTAATTATGTGAAGTGAAGTTAAATATTTTTACCTTAAGCGAACACCTGCCTCATACGCCGACGCTAAGACTAATGAAGGCCCTAATATTTTCAAAACGACTGCCTTCCCCTAATGCTGGAGTAATGGACTGCTCTTCTAAAAGTTCCATGACACGATTTCCGCGTAGCCTGTGGTACTGCACGACTATTGATACGGAAGGGAATGCCTACTTGACTAGTATAGGGAGTCCTTACTGTAGCAACCAAACTGTTTTAGTTATAGTTTGGTGCATTATATGTTGGATGAAAAGTCGTTACGATTGATTTTAATATGATGTACGGGTACCATCAAAAGGTAAGGGTCGACCATCTTGTTGTCATGAAAGTAAACATAGGCTACCCTTCTTACTTTGACTACCCGCGGGACTGCTGTAATGGCATTGGCGAGGTCTGGCATGCACGTGCACGCTAAATGACCCGTACCAAATAAAAGTTACAGAAATCTCGCGGCGGAAGCAGTGACTGAATGCAGGTTTAAGGTTTTTTAAGATAGCAAACCAAATTTGATTCCGAGCAATCATTCTATAGGCCTACGGATTATGAAGCTTGCTTTCACTGTCTCAAAGTAGGCTACAGCTTTGGTGTACATTGCTGCCCTATCGTAACATATGTCATCTATCATTTCGGTATATGCATGTGTCTCCAAGCCATAAAGTAGACCTACCGTTTGATAGACAGTCCATTATGCACATTCATTCATTAATGCCTTTATTTATATAGCGCCTCTCCCAGATAACTAACTGCGAGACGCTCCCGGCTCAACCTCAGCGGAAAAGAACAGTTTTCAAGCATTTGTAGAAATTGCATGTGGAATCTCTAGCTAAGACAAGACGCAGATCTATAGGGAGACCATTCCAGTTGGATGACTCACAACTGAAAAGAGCGACGCTGCATCGTCGAGGTGCGTGGGGAACAACTAATTCACCCCGACGAGTCGAACGAAGATTTCTACGGTCAGCCAAACCTGAACTGTGGCAAAACTGGCAACACAGCTCCCGTAAATAACCCCGTACATCGTAACCGTAAACTACAATCTTCTAAAGCGCCACTCAAAAGCCGAGCGTAGGGCACCAGCTTATTCATTAGCGCTGCGTCAAGTCAGAGGGGTTTTCCAAAGGGTGGTCAAGAGGAGATCCGAGTCCGGCATTCTCCAATTGTCATCGCCAAACCCAAGTGAAAATCTTAAATTATTAATTATAAATTAGGCCTAAATCATAATCGGTGTGTATATACTGGCCGACTCAGTAGACTCGTTCAAATCGAAGCTTAAATCTTACTTGTTTGCTAAGGCTTATCCCACCTGTTGGGAGTTGTAAGGCGCCCTTGTAGCAGCATGGCCGTGTTACGGCGCCATATAAATTGTCGTTATTATTATTATTATTATAATGTTTTTAAGTGTATTAAATTTTTATTTTTAGCCGTGTCTGGGCCGAGAGTGCCTCTGAGTAGGTATCTTGAAGAGGCGCTATATAAATTCCTTAAAATGTATATAATTAATAATATAAACGAAAAAGAAATGTCATCAAGTGTGTCATTGTGTGTGTCAGTGTATATGTGTGTAAAACAAAACAAATGTAACGCTCCTCTCCATGTGGCTGCAATGACATCATAATGACCAATGACGTCACAAACGGGACGATCACTTCGTTCAAAGTAAATTTCAATATACCGTAAACGGCGGCTCTTTTAAACTAACGGCTTAAATGCGCTTAAATAATTTCTTCGCTAAAACGCTGCGAAAGAGCTTAACGGATTTAAAAGGGCCAGAAACATAACGAAGTGAAAACCTACCCAAAACGGCATTCGCGAATTGATTTCTTTTGAAATTTCTTTCACCGTATTAGGACGGGCACACATCTAGTATATATATATATATATATATATATATATATATATATATATATATATATATATATATATATATATATATATATATATATATATATATATATATCTTTTCTTTATTTAAGCGCCTGCTAACCGCACTGTGCTGTACAGTGAACATAGGCCTACATATAGTAGAAACGGCAGCCACACAGGTCGCCTTACATACATGTATACAGTAGAAGCACATGATAACAGTTTTACAGGAGTCGAATATAACTGTTTATACGGAAGCCAACAGGGCGCCATTCACGGCCTACTATTCGTTTAACCACCACCGCCACCTAGCGAGTGGAAGGCTGAATATATCTTACGGGGTCTACGGGGTTCGATCTTGGTATCAACTGCTCTTCATTCATTACTCTACTCTATCAGTTTCTATCTGATCATGGGCACTGGCGTAATGACCAATATTCATTCATTCATTCATTTTTAAAATTTAATATAGCGCCCCCTCAAGGTACCTACTCAGAAGCGCTCCCAGCCCAACCACGGCAATATAAACTGGACTTAAGTAACTTATAAAAAACAAGCGAACTATTCTTAGGCAACAGGCGTATCTGCAATGGGAGTTTATTCCAGATGGAGGGGCCAACCACAGAGAAAGCACGACGCTGCCTAGTTGTGGTCGTAGAACGAGGAACCAAGAGCTCACCCGAAGAAGAAGAGCGAAGGGCTCGGCGGCCAGTCACATGAGAGACAGGACAGCAAAGCTCACGTAAGTAAACCGGGGCACAGCCAAGTAGGCATCGCCAGATCAATGCAGCTATTCTATAGTTGATGCGTTGCGAGATGGGAAGCCAGTGTAGTGTGTCACGCATATAGGCTGAGACAGAGGCACGTTTAGGAATGTGACCAATGAGACGCGCAGCAGATCGAAGAACCCGATCAAGACGAGCAGTCAGAGAAAGTGGCAGGCCTACCAGAATCGAGCAGCAATGGTCAAGTCGACTGGTGACAAAGGCATGGATAAGGGTAGCTGCAGCATCATGAGATAAGGAGCGAGAGATAACCCGAAGCTGGCGCAGCTGATAGTAGCAGCTACGAGTAAGCTGATTTATGTGAGGGGAGAAACAGAGTTCACTATCAAGAATAATTCCCAAGTCTCGGACCGATTCTAAGAAGGTAACATGCGGAAATGTATCAGCCACCAGGGGCAGATCAACGCCAGCCAGACGCCTACGACCGCCAAGCCAGATAAACTGGGTCTTAGACGAATTAAGAACAAGACGATTATGGGTGGGGATTTGGTTATTCATTCTACACTTAGTCTTGTTGAATTGGGTACACAGTCTATCTCAATTATTGGGGGACACGTGCCCCGGCTGCCCCCAGAGTCTACGCCTATGATCATGGGACCTTGAGTATATAATATATATTGATTTAATCTCATGAAGAAATTAGACGTAGGTAGGGCAATCCAAAACGAATGACTGCAAACTGGTTCTGTGCAACAGTTGCTCCGGTTCTGTGTAACAGTTGTTCCAGTTCGTCGTCGAAAATGTATGGATCTCTCCGGGATTCTTATAGAGAGCGTTTTCAGAGAAAGAATTCGGGGAATTAATTCCTTTCGCGAACATTCGGACTTGCAACAGTACCCGCAGGGCACTTTCATTATACTCAAATCCTACACAGTTTAAAGCACCGGTGTGCTAATAGCATTTTCCACTAAAGCAAACAATTTGGGAAGTAGCTTTTTGCCTATGTGCAATACACTGGCCTATAGACGTATGCGTAAATGTATGCATGTATGTACTCAATTTTGTTTTGCTTATGCATTAACTCGTCCATCTGAATGAGTTACTCTAATAGCATTTTGGCTACCGAGCAGCACTAGAAATAATTTGTCAAGTACACCCATCTGGTACTTGGAATGTGTATAGGCATAGTGGGACAAGGAAGTGGATTGGTTGAGCGTCCGCTTTGTAACGCGGAGAGTAGGCTATGGGTTCGAGCCTACTCCCTGAGACGGTTACTTGAACTAGTCCTTCACTTACAATTGCTCAGTACCATCGATTTGTGCTTGGTCATTACATATTATTATTTTTTAAAATTATTATTATCATTATTATTTCTATTATTATTATTATTTCTATTATTATTATTATTTTTATAAATTATTATTATTATTACTATTATAATATTATTATGTTATATTATACAGGATAGATCTTTGATGTAGGCTATGTATACACTTGTAGGCTTATTATACGTTTTCTTAGATCTCTGCTACTCTCTAATGTGTTAATAAGAGCTATAAATCAACATCTTGATCTATAGAGATCCGCGTGCGTCGAGTTATCACAGAACATAGATACGTTCGTAATTAATATTTCCGACAGCACAGGTGAATGGGAAAGGCCTTTCGACAAAAGCTAAATGTGTAGGGCAAAATGTGCTCAGAGGGACGAGGAAGTTTCTCACCCCCTCCACAAGTCACATAAATCACTTGGTGGCTATTATGCCTTTCGTAACAAGGGTGCAATTTGTGGTGGAAAAGATTTCTCGCCCGAAGCGTAGCCTTATTATGGTATTCCAACGGCAGCGGTGGTGAATGATCTCACCCGATCAATACATTGAAAAATGAGCGCGGTCGATACATACAATCGCTGTAGAAAAACATGTACATTTACATTTATAGTTATAGTTATATTTAAAAGGCTAGGTAAGCTATATAAGCTTTTAGAGCCTAAAGTAAGCTTATAGGTTATCGTTCCATCCAACTATCCAGTTTCTGTTTGAAAATGCTCAAGCTTGGTGCAGATAGGCCTATTATTTCCTGTGGTAACCGGTTCCAGTAATCCACAATTCTTTGGCTAAAATAGAATTTTCTAATGTCTAATCGCTCCTGCTTATGGCACAGTTTCAGATTGTGACCTCTCAGATTTCCAGTTGTTGCCTTCTGGAAGAAGGTTCTTTCATCTATATACCTTCGAGTCCTTTTAGAATTTTGTAGGTTTCAATAATATCACCCATCATTCTTCTTCTTTCCAAGGAAAGGAGACATTTAATGCATTCAACTCACGAATTGTTTAACGATTAAGTTATCTCCGTAAATAGTAGGCCTACACTGAAGGATTAACGAACAAGTCAAGCGCTAACGGCTATAGTCCGTGGAGTCTATATAACTTTTCGTAATTAAGTATATTTAAATTTATGCAATAGGCTTTGTAGGCCTATTTAGTTATTTGAGCGGTCAAAAAGTAAGAACAGTACTGCGATTGCGGTACCGGTACGGTAGGCTATCAGCCGAAAAGATGCGAGATCTAAGGTTATTCATATCATAAGACCTAAGCTTAGGCTATAGACCACATGCTGTAGAACAATTACAGGCCAACTGTTTACTGATCAATAGGTTGTTGTGATTGCAGAATAGCTCTGGTGCATCTTTACAACTCTGTTCTCGCACACGTCAATTAACTTACGCAGGTGTTTATAGGTGAAAGTAAATTTGCCGTTTCAATTACACGTGTAGATCTAATGGCACTTTCTGCTTTTATCACGCGTAAAATAATTATGCTTTATCTCCGTTTCAATTACATGTAGGCCTATAATAACTTGCACTTTGTCTTAGTAGAGTAGGAAGGACAGGAACCAGCGCAGCCTCCACACCGCACATTCCGGAATCCATGGCCACTGTTTATAAGGTGATTTAAGCTACATTTATTGACCCATGAATTATTTTTTCGATGGATGTACACCAAAGTGCGGTCTGGCAGCTGGTTTAATAAAGAATGTAATCTTTTTTCTTTATTAATTGAAACCGACAAACGCAGTAAGATTACATTGAGACATGACAGTACAATTATCAATATCTTAGCTAAACACACGTTATGGCAGCCAGCGAGGCGCCCGCTCGAGGGGGTTTGCGGGAATCAATCCGCGTACTGTCTGCTGCTCTCCTGGCCCTGAGTGTTACCATTACTCTATCCCCTAAAATAATTGATTGTTTTTATACGTACTCATATACTTACTTACTTGGTTAGATTTGCTTTCATGGTAAGAATCTTGTAGGCGTACATTACGAACCTAAAAACAGAATTTCTTACATACCTTGTGGCCCAAGCAAGTTAAGCAATATAGCCGTCGAGAGGAGTTAGTGTTGTTTCCAGTGGAACATTGCAGAAGCCAGTGATGTTGCTCTCTTTTGTAATCTAAAAATCTATATGTACGATTTAGTAAATCTACGTCCAAATCGATGCATTTTCTGAGTTCTGAGTTCGTTCAAATCTAAAAATTATCACTCAACCGTCTGTGTCGAATACTTTTGCCTTGCCTCTAAATACGCTTTAATCGTAAACTCCAAATTGCTAAAGCGCTACTCTAAAGTTAAACGCAGGGCACCAGATTATTCGCTGAACATTCACGTGTTATACCGCACGAGTTACACTTTCATCATGAACTGTATCAGTTAAGAGAGACCGCAATAGACGATTCTTCGTCTTTATTCTGTTGCTTGTTCTTCTTCTCACGAGATGCGAATGTACGACAGGAACCAGTGATGCTGAGTTGGTTGCTAATGCAGCGACCGGCTGCACGCTTCGCTTCCTGATCGCTCAAGCGCTGACTCAGTGCTGGCTCCTCCTCGCCGCAGATATCATCTGGCCTGTGGAGGATTCTGCTCTCGGTCCATTATCGTCAGCTTCCTTTCTGGGGTTGAAGGAGATTTGCTCCACCACACACGAACCTCCCCAACTCCATAAAAAATGACCACTTTGCTGGGCTGCACAGCCTAGCAACAGCCATCCAAAACTCTATGGATGCGCCTATCTTGTAAACTTAAAGGTGATTAGGCCTACTTTTAACTGATTATGTAGGCCTAGTTATTGTTATTATTATTATTATTATTATTATTATTATTATTATTATTTATTATTATTATTATTATTATTATTATTATTATTATTATTATTATTATTATTATTATTATTATTATTATTATTATTATTATTATTATTATTATTATTATTATTATTATTATAGCTACTACTGTTGCTGTTGCTGCTGTTACTACTATGTGAACATTTTAATTTTATAAAGTGCAGGTTAGTATATCTAAACACACCGCTTTTATAAAGTGTAAGTTATTATAACTAAACACACCACTTTTATAAAGTGAAAGTTAGTACTGTAGCGAAATAGGACCTGTGCTCCTTTGTTTTTTGTTTTGTTTCTGTGGGGTCAGTTTGTATTAACTTAGCCCTGAATGATGTTGTAAGACATTAGGTTAATTAGGCGTTTTCACCAAACACAGTATGAGGTTGGACGGTTGGACTGCATTGTGCTATTATTACAATGGTGAAGATTTATCCCCGCCGAGTTTTAACACCATGTATTTTCAGTTGTCATTAATACGCATTTACACCGAACGCAATTTGGTAAAGTTCTACTTTTAACGCTGTGTATTTTCAGTTATCATTAGTATGCATTTGCACCGAAGGCAATTTGGCAAAGTTTATTGGCGCAAAATGGCTTAGGCGTGTGTAATTTTTGGTGCAGATGCTCCGAAGTTTACTACAGTGGAGATGGTCGGTGGAATTTCAACTTGCACCGAATGGCTAAGCGTCTATCCCGCGGTGGGAAACTCCACCCCGCGGGGTGTAAATTGGGGGCCTTTGATTGTTGTTATTTATTTATTTATTTAGTTAGTTAGTTAGTTAGTTAATTAGTTAGTTAGTTAGTTAGTTAGTTAGTTAGTTAGTTAGTTAGTTAGTTAGTTAGTTAGTTACTTAGAGAGTGTCGCGGTCGACTCCTTCGATCGCAACGACGAACCAACGAAGGAACTATTAAAAGATCTTTATTTAAAAATAAAGTCGATTAAGTGTAGAGTAAGTCAACTCGTCTATCAAATATCACAATCGTAGACAGCACACAGGTTGGCTGGTCTCGATTGAACGTTATACGATCAATGTTTCAACGTTTACAAATCTTCGTCAAAAGGCCCCCAATGTACATCAGATCTATCTTATATAGAGTTCTCCCGGATTCCAGAACGTTCTGTGACGTCACTGTACTTTTCCCTGGAAAGTCCTACTGAACACGTATATCCTTGTTGCATGCACCGAATTAATGTTGACAGCTTGTTGCAGAATTTTCCGTGCGTTGTAAACAAGCTTGTTGACGCGTCGGTTTTCTTCCCTTGATGCATGCACCCGCGTAGACCACGACATTCCCTCCGCCCTCAGATGATGACACGTCTTCAGCACCATCCCGAACGGGTCATCACGATCAAGCCGGGCCTCCAGACTCCATCTCGATACAGCATATACAACCAAAACAAAACACATCAGTTAGTCAACTTATCCACACAATTTGCGGGCTCGATCCTTGTGTGTCGGGCCATTTCCCCCCTTCACCATCCGAGTCACAACCGAGAGAGGAAATCAGCCACCGTGTTCTGACGTCCAGGACGATATCGAAAGTCCACGTTAAACTCTTGCAATGCTAACGCCCAACGAGTCAGTTTCGCACTCTTAGGGCTTGCATCTGTGAGATAAGACAAAGGATTATGATCTGAATAAATGATTATCTTTGATAAGAATATCCATGACTTGAATCGTTTAAGTGCCCAAATTACTGCGAAAGCCTCTCTCTCAATTGTAGACCAATGCATCTGTGTATCTGTAAGTTTAAGACTAGCAAAAGCAATTGGTTTTTCTTGACCTTCTTCGGTCCACTGAAACAAGCAACACCCGACCGCGGTGGCACTTGCGTCAACACTTAAACCAAATTCCTTAGTGAAATCAATGGTATGCAACTGTGTAGCTTTACTGAGATCATCCTTTAACTTATCTAGTGCTTCTTGATGCTTTTGCTCCCAAGGCACCTTCGTAGGTATGTTATCTCGTGTCAAATCAGTTATTATCCGTGCTTTTTCAGCTAAAGCAGGTATAAAACTTCGAAAGTAACTGAAAAAACCCATAACCTTTCTAACTTCTTTCTTTGTTGTTGGAGGATGGATATCATTGATCGTAGCGATCTTACCTGGATCAGGTTCAATACAACCTGACCCTACTATATGGCCAACAAACTTTATTTTGTTTTGTGCAAAATTACATTTTCTTAAATTCAAAGTGAGTCCTGCTTCCTCAATAGTTTGCAAGAATTTCTCTAGATGTTCTAAATGGTCATTCCAATTCATTGAAACCACTGCCATATCATCGACGAATGGTTCGGTAAAACTTCGCACTGGATGTAAAACTTGGGTCATAGCACGAATAAAGGTATTGCTAGCGGACTTGAGTCCAAACGGCATCCTTGTGAACTCAAAAAGTCCTGCATCACATACGAATGCCGTAAGCCATCGATGTTCTTTCCGAACTGGAATTTGCCAATACCCCGATTTCGCGTCGAAAACACTAATAAACTTTGCCCGTCCCACCTTTTGTAAGATGTCAGCAATGTCTGGGGTCGGGTAACAATCACCTAGAGAATATTTGTTAACATGGCGATAATCAATTGCCAATCGAACGCCATTTTGACCTTTGGGTCCCTTTAAAACGCAAACTACCGGACTGGCCATTTCACTTTTCGATGGTCGAATGATGTCTAATGCCAACATTTCTTCTATCTGGTGTTGTACTTCAGGTTTAAGTAGCTCAGGTACTTTATATGCCCTTAAACGCTTAGGAGTGAAATCATGAGTTATCTTAATTTCATGTTCTAATACTGGACAATACCCAGGTTTATCCACGAATACTGCCGAGTGCCGATCCAAAACTTCAAAAAGTTGCTTCTGTTCCTCTTGCGAAAGATGCGCTATAATCAGAGGATCAATTCGCTTACTCGGGCTTATTTGTTCACGTTCTTCCTGATCTACAACCTCTACTATACCAAATTCTTCATCTTGATCAACAATTACTGAACAGCTATTGATCATCGCTTGTTCGAGTCGTTCATGGTATCGCTTGATCTTATTTGCGTGTAAATGTCTTTGTTTTCCCTCTATTTCTACTATATAAGAATATGGGGATTTAACCTTGACTTGAACATGTGGTTGACCTTTCGTCCAATTGTTATACTTCGGTGTCGGATGACTACGGCATACTAAGTCATTCCCACCATCATGCGACGCTACATAAATGTCAGCCGCATTAGCTATGTCTTCACAGCTCAACCACTCCTCTTTTTCTTGGGCCAAGATATAATCTAAACAAGCCTTCGACAAGGACTCCTTAAGCCGATCCGCAACCAATAAACTTACAAGTTTATCAAACTCATCAGTTATCTTTCTACTTTTCAAATAATACATAAGAGCCACACGCAATTTGGATGAATAGATCGTAAATGATTCGTCCGATGCTTTGTGCAACGACCAAAATCGGGCTCTAAGATTTGAAGGGCTTATCTTAAACTCCCTTAGCAAAAACTCCTTCAGGAATTTGTAGTCATGGAGCTGTGCCTCAGTAAGGCGCATGGTTAATGCCTTAGCTCTTTCACTTAAAATGGCTAGCAATAATTTTGCTCTAACATCTTCATCCACCTCATACACATTAAACAAACCATCCAAGTGATCAAAGAAACCTGGAATTTCTATAGGGTCGGAAGGAAATTTCCAAAGAATATTCTTAAGGGCATCACTATAACGCTTAGTACGACTTGCTAAAGAATCTCTAACATTTCGTTCTTCCTGCTTTTCCTTCCTCTCCCTTTCTTCTTTCTCTTTCCGTTCCTTCTTTTCTCTTTCTTCTTTCTCTTTCCGTTCCTTCTTTTCTTCCTCTCTCCTCTTTTCCTCCCTTTCTTCCTTCTCCTTCCGTTCCTCCCTCTCTCTTTCTTCCTTCTCCTTCCGTTCCTCCCTTTCTCTTTCTTCCTTCTCCCTTTGTTCTTTCTTTTCTTCCTCTCTCCTCTTTTCCTCCCTTTCTTCCTTCTCCTTCCGTTCCTCCCTTTCTCTTTCTTCCTTCTCCCTTTGTTCTTTCTTTTCTTCCTCTCTCCTCTTTTCCTCCCTTTCTTCCTTCTCCTTCCGTTCTTCATATTTACGGATTTCGAACTCCAGACGGCGCTTCTGCAGCTCGTAATCCACTCCTGTTGGAGATATTGGACTACCCTTAAATTCCTCTTCCTCTTTTCCAATCTCCATGGCCCATTCTTCCATTAATTGATTTCGATCCCATGACATAACATCATCTTCGTCCCTTCCTGCCTTCATAAGATACACCCTAAGGCGCTCAGACGACATTTTGCGAATATTCGCTTGCATCTCTGTTGTCAACGCTTCCATTTTTACAAACAGTCAGTCAACAACAATCAACAAAAAAAAAACAGACACCACGCGGCAAACCCGCCACACAAAAGGAAAATTCCACAACCCAAAGTGCAACTATGCAGTATCCAAAGAAGTACACTCGCCAAGTACACAAAAGCTATACAAGCTCACGCAAGTCTGGCCTCGATCACAACAATGGATCAAATTTCAAAGAAATAATCAGCAGATATTGAAAGAGAAATAATGGCTGCCTCCCACTCGGCTGCAACTCCACTCTCTTTTCTCCTTCTCAGCCACGACAACACCTAGGATCTTACCCGTATGTTGACTGCTGTCTTCTGCTGTCTCAGCCGAACGACGCACTTCGTCCGTCCGACTGTCGTATGCCGATTCACCCGTCTCCCACGGTAGAAAGGCGTCTCGATCCGCTCGCTGTCTGGAACAGACCGTCTCTTGATCCTCCGGGTTGACTCCTTCCTCCGCCGGCTCGCGTCTTCTTCACCGGATCCAACACCGATGATCCCACTTCTGACACCAATAATGTCGCGGTCGACTCCTTCGATCGCAACGACGAACCAACGAAGGAACTATTAAAAGATCTTTATTTAAAAATAAAGTCGATTAAGTGTAGAGTAAGTCAACTCGTCTATCAAATATCACAATCGTAGACAGCACACAGGTTGGCTGGTCTCGATTGAACGTTATACGATCAATGTTTCAACGTTTACAAATCTTCGTCAAAAGGCCCCCAATGTACATCAGATCTATCTTATATAGAGTTCTCCCGGATTCCAGAACGTTCTGTGACGTCACTGTACTTTTCCCTGGAAAGTCCTACTGAACACGTATATCCTTGTTGCATGCACCGAATTAATGTTGACAGCTTGTTGCAGAATTTTCCGTGCGTTGTAAACAAGCTTGTTGACGCGTCGGTTTTCTTCCCTTGATGCATGCACCCGCGTAGACCACGACAGAGAGAGAGAGAGAGAGAGAGAGAGAGAGAGAGAGAGAGAGAGAGAGAGAGAGAGAGAGAGAGAGAGAGAGAGAGAGAGAGAGAGAGAGAGACAGAGAGACAGAGAGAGAGAGAGACAGACAGACAGACAGACAGACAGGCAGACAGACAGACAGACAGACAGACAGACAGACAGAGACAGAGACAGAGACAGAGACAGAGACAGAGATAGACAGACAGACAGACAGACAGAGACAAAGAGAGACAGACAGACAGAGGGGGAGAGGGAGGGAGGGAGGGAATTGGAGGGAATGGATGGAATTTCAGGGAATGGGAGGGAGGGAGGATGGGAGGGAGGGAGGGACGGATCAGAGTCGCAGTTGTTGTTAATCACAGTTGAGTTCACCAGTTGTAGATTGAGTTGAGAGTTGACTTAGAACTGAGAGAATTGACTTTGCGGTAACCTGTTCGGTCGGCAATCAGTTTCTTTGCTATAGTGAGTTGTTTCTTTCGAGAGAGGTTGACAGTTACACAGACAGTCAGTAAACTTTGTGAAAGTGAACTTCGTCAAGAATCTACGTTTGAATTCTCAGTTCTTGTAAGATCAAACTTTGGTAAACTACGTTGAGTTTGAAGAATTGTGAATTAAAGAAAACGACCCGGAAAACTGTGTTGTTTCTGAGCCTCCTGCTAGACTCCGGGAGCCCGACTCGCGATAGGACATCCGGACGGCTCGGTTACGGCATCCTGGTAAACTTTGCCCCGAGCCGTCCGCTGCCTTCCACTCAGAGGACACTGGTATACCAGAAGTAGAACAATTTTGCCACAGTACTAAACACACCGCCTTATAAAATGCAAGCTATTATAACTAAACACACCACTTTTATAAAGTGCAAGTTATTATAACTAAACACACTGCAAATCCGCTGTATTTAGTAATATTAACTTGCACTTTATAGATAATTTGGTGTTAATAACTTGACAGCAAGCCTGTTTCGAGTAACTCAAAGTGCGTGAAGGTACTCAAAGTGCTTGCAATTGATACCTAAGTATAAGTACTCTGTCACAAAATTGGAGTACCTGATTATGATCAAGTACAAATATGGAGGCAGTGCTGGACTGCTACCCAGCGCGTCCACAGGTGGCGGATAGTGGAACGGCCTTCAGCAAGAAGGGTCGCTGCGAAATAAGCAGGGATTTATTTCCTGACGAATAAGCAGTCGCGGACCAACAGCGGCAGCAACATCAGGGTGCAGTGGGAAGTCGAGTGGCGTCGCTATCCCCAAGAAAAGCTGCATAACCCAATTGATGGAACTGTGACAAGGCGAATACAGGTCGCCTTAAAATAAACCTGGACCCTGCTGCCCAGCAGGTACCTCGGGAGAGGGACAGGGCTGAGAGAGAGAGAGAACTCTGAGGACAAACTGCATCTTATCTCTGGAAGATCCAGAGCTAGTCCCTAAAGAGGAGGGTCGGACGAATGGGTGCAGATACTTCGCCGTAAAGAAAAAGACGATAGAAATCCACTATGCATACACACCGGGCACAAGCAGGGAGTCCTGGAAGAATCAATGCCCAGTGGACACCTACGGGCTGTCAGCCCATGGATCATGAAGAAGATGGAAGAAGACAAATATGCTACACGTACGGGCCTACTTAAAAAAGTTGCGAGTAGTCCTTTGTAATTTCCCAATTACGGGTACAAGTATACTGTACAAGTGAGGCGTACGAGTATAAGTACTCTCTAAGTACAGGTGCTAGTACTTGAAAGCGGTAGTCCGATCCCTAACCTAATTAGGCCTTTTCAAATCAAATCGGCAAGAAATAGTTACTTGCTTACTTAATTTCTGTGACTTGTACAATATGAGGTGCTTAAATTTATTTTTAACTTCAATATAATTACCTATTTGTTATGTTCAGTGTTCAATCAGTTTATTGACTCATCAATCATTATACAAACAAACACATTACGCGTATGCAGGTGGTTCAATAAAGAATATACTTACTTACTTACTTACTTAAACAAAATAGTACAGTTCAAACTCTTTGTAGTAAAGTGCATTTGTAACCTGGGCTTACAGTACGAGACAATGAGTCAGTTGTTCGCGTCACCTGTTTCTTTTTCTGGTTCTCGGGCTATGGACGGACTGTTACAGTCCCATTGTAGGTCAAAGCTTTTGTGAAAGGGCGTTGTCCGCTGTTTTCTTGTTTTGTCGGCCTGTATTGTTGCCTTGGTGGATCACACGTTACGATGGATGGATTTCTAAGTAAGAAGTAGTTGCAAAGAGATTTCACCAGGAAAGCCACAGAAGACAAACAGAAAGACACGCAAGAGAAAAGAAATGCCATTGATTTGTGTTTGTATCCATTCATTTGAATTTATATATATATATATATATATATATATATATATATATATATATATATATATCCACTCATTTTATATATATGTGTCCACTCATTTAATTGAATGGGTACAAATATGCACACAAATACAAATTCAGTTGAATGAATATAAACAGAAACACACCCAACTAAATTCGCATTAACACTGGGTAAGTGAGTGCATGACAAAAAGACAAAATAAACAGACAGAGGAGATGACAAAATGGGATATATTATGGAGGGGTTATGTGGTGTAGACACGTGAAAGAAAGTGATGACAGATTGGCATGATGTCAACTGGGGGTCATGACACACGATAAGCATGAGTGGCGCTGAGTGCGTTGAATTGCAAAAGTTCTTAATGTGGTCCATCCAACCTCGGCTATCACAGACAGTGGACTGTCAATCGCAGAGTTTCAGATTTCGTACGACCTTCCGTTGACTCCCTCGTCAACCGTCTTTATGTGCGCTGACAATAATAACCTTTGATATATTACAGTCCTATACAACACAGTGTGTGCCAAAAACCGGAAGCCAATCAAAGCGATAGTCAATGTATAAAAGGAAGCATGATTTCTCCGTGTGATGATAAACTGTAACCGAGAGAAATCGGTTCCGGAAAATATTGCGATTCGTTGACGCTGCGAGGACGCGAACATCTGTTTCAAAAACATACTTTTAACTGCCACTTCCATCGTCGAAATAGTTTCATACAATGTATTTTATTATTATTATTATTATTGTTATTGTTACTACTACTACTACTACTACTACTACTACTACTACTACTACTACTACTACTACTACTACTACTACTACTACTACTACTACTACTACTACTACTACTACTACTACTACTACGACTACTACTACTACTACTACTACTACTACTACTACTATCATTTATTTATTTATTTTAATTTTTATTTTATTATTATTATTATTATTATTATTATTATTATTATTACCTCATAGACGATAGTTCCGAGCATTGCCCTTTGTTGATCCGATTGAATGTTCATTTCCCTTTCTTTTCTTAATTTTGTTGTTCCTGGTTGCGGTATGACAACCCGTTTACTCAATAAACGAATATACATACATACAATGTCAACTGCGTATTCGTGCAAACTGCTTGGGCGACTGCTTGGTTTTCTTTTTAATTTATCCAAGTACTAAAATATTGTTTCATTCGAAAATTCTGCTATAAAGGCAACAGAATACTTTGAAATATGTTTAACTCTGTTAATTGTGTCAAAACTGCGAAGTCGGAACTGCCTACGCACCGAAACCGATGTTGCACCACGCCGGTCTCCTGCCTGTCTTTTACAGGGATGGAATGCATAAGTTACCACTTCACTCACTACCCGCCAGAAGGTTGCAATTTCTAGGGGAAGGGAGGTCAAATCTCCCTCTGCAGTTCAGAGATGCGTTTTCTAGTCAATCATAGATTTTCCGCCACTTCGTCGCCCACAGAGAAGCTTTATTGGAGGAAGAAATGTTTTCCAGAGATTGGACAATTTAGCTCTGACGCGCCTGAGTAGCCTTTGGCGGTTAGCGGAAATTGAATCTGAGACTAGACCAATAAAATATTTTGCTAATGAAGTAAGGCATAGCCTAGAGCTGGTAGACTCTATGTTTAGTAGTCCTTATCATAGGCTAATAGTATACGATATTAACATATCTATTTTTCAGGCCCTATCATAATCGTCGTCGTCGTCATCATCATCATCTTTCTTATTGGTGTTATTACTTTTGCTATTGCTGCCGCAATTGCTGTTGTTGTTTATGTATTCCTCAGGAAGAAAACAATTATCCGAAGACTAATTAATGAAAAATTATTATTAGGCCCTATTTTTATTTTTATTATTTTTTACCTGTGTAGCCTACACTTAATCCCTGATTATTTAAAAAATAGGGATAGCATTTTTTCTGGGATAGCTAGTCCATTGATGTCGTGCGAGTGCCGAAAGTGCTGTGAAAAGCGATTGCGTTGAAGAGTTAGGTGGCAAAGAATAAGCGCTGGTAGAGAAATGTAGTTTCTCAATTGTCTCCAGCTATTATTATTATTATTATTATTGTTTCTGTTGTTGTTGTTGCTATTATTATTATTATTATTATTATTATTATTATTATTATTATTATTATTATTATTATTATTATTATTATTATTATTAGTATTATTAGTATTATTATTATTATCATCATCATCATCGTCGTCGTCGTCGTCGTCATCATCACTTTTATAATAATACAGTGTTACGATTTTTAACATGGCAACGTTCCGGAAAAGCAGATGGCGTTTCCACGTTGGGCATCCGCCGACAGTCTTTGCACGCAGTCCCCAGTGGATAGCATGGCCATCTGTCACCCCAGTACCAGCACAAAAATCCAACCCTTCCGTAGTCCCTGGCACCGTTGGTCTCTAGTGCGACCGCCGCAAAACATGAGTTTGAATAATAGTCTGTTGTGTATATACATTGACCTCTTGACTGAGGCTGTCCGATTGGCCGTCTCACATAAAGGCCTACTCCGGTTGATGTTAGTCCCAGATGTGACTGTGAAATTGTGAATGAGTCTAAAAACTGTTACATCCCATGCGAGACACCTTTCGCGTGACCACGGGATGAGTGTCACGTTGTCTGATCGTTTGTCGTCTTCTCTGGTGAGGCCAAACGCTTCAGGTTCTTTCTGCAGAGCGCTTGACGGTTGCCCTGTCAAGCACTCTGCAAATAATAATGTGAAGGATGCCATGTCATTGCTGTCGTCTGTCAGCGCTTTTTCTGTAAGCCAGAGCATTGAGTCCTTTTTATTTTTATTATTATTGTTTCTGTTGTTGTTGTTGTTGTTGTTTTTATAATTATTATTATTATTATTATTATTATTATTATTATTATTATTATTATTATTATTATATTATTATTATTATTATTATTATTATTATTATTATTATTATTATTATTATTATTATTATCTCTTATGTTATGCTTTGCGAAATGAACTAGTATGGACTAGTGTGATAGACAGGCGCGTAACTAGCATTACGCAATTACGCAACTGCGTAAAGATTTTAACAGTTTTTTGTTGTAAATCGCAGGCTTCATAACTCATAAGGCCTAGCAAATGACATTTCCCAACAATTTTCAAGGAAAATGATGCGTCTGTAACGTAGCTAGGTAGACCGCTGTGTATAATATACTAGAGATGACTAACATAGCCCTCATCCAGCATCCAGAATTGACAGGTCACAGGCCATCACTCCGTATGTAATGAGCCCAAGGCTCGGCTGCCGCTTGGCACATGACCTTTGGGTCAGAAAATTCCTCGTTTCCCGCCCTTCCATCTTTGTCTTAGGCAGTGCCCTCGACATCATAAGCCTCCTTCGTCCCGCTCCCCAGCTCTCTCTCCACACCTTTCTCTCCGTCTCTCTGTCACTTTCTGTCTCTGCATTTAGTGTAGGCCTACATGTCGGCAACCATGCACCCAAGACCAATACCAGCGTACGGTTTAAGATCAAGACCAAAGTCTAAAGACCA
>OY744609.1:60454819-60724819 GCA_963556255.1 Allolobophora icterica | reverse complement strand
AAGACTGTTAAATAATTATAATTGCGCCCAATTAATCTATATTTGGCGCCATTTATACGCAATGCTGAATTATAATGATAATGATGATGATGCCGATGATAATAATAATAACGATAAATATAATAATAATGATAATAATAATTATATAATAATAATGAAAATAAAAATTTAAAATTACTAACAATAGACGTGTTTTATTACTGAAGAGATGTGTGTCGATCATAATTGAAGTGACGTAACAATAGGCCCTAATTCTCTAGATTTAAAGTTACTGGTCATAGACGTGTCCCATAATCGAGATGACATATAACAATTGATAGTCTTTTATCCTTTAACTTTAAACGTAATAACCATAGGCGTAGACTCTGGGAGGCAGCCGGGACACGTGCTACCCCCACCCCCAATAATTGAGATGGACTATACACCCAACACAACAAGTGTAGAATGAATACCCAAATGCCCCCGCCCCAATAGTTTGGACAAGTTTACGCCAGTGGTAATGACAACAGACTTCTTCATAATTTAAGTAACGTAACCAAGGCCTTTATTATGGCTTTATGCTCTAAATCTGAGATTAAAAATAATAGACGCTTTAACAATTGGAATGACGTAACAATAAGCCTTTATTTTCTAAATTTAAACTTAAGAGGCCTAGCAGTAGCCTAGCCTAGACTTTTTCATCGCTGAAATGACGTAACAAAGGCCTTTATATATTCTCTAAATGTAAACTTATAATGACAATAATTTTTTTTATAATTGAAGTGACGTAACGAAGGCAAGGCATTTAGTCTCTAAATCTAAAATTACTAAAATAATGTGTTTCATAATTGTAGTGACGTAACAAGAGGCCTTTGGTTTTAAAATTAAAACTTATACAATGAACTGTTTCGTAGTTAAAGTGACGTAAATGGGCCTTTTTTCTTAAAATTTAAATTTACTAACAAAAACGTGTTTCATAATTGAAATGCTGTAGCAATAGGCCTTTAATAAAACAATCTTTGCCAATTTTGCAATACAGGCTGCCAGGAACAGACAAAGAGTCTTTAACGGCCTATTCCGTCAACGTCGTTTCATCAACGATTCGCTAGGCGGCCAGACACTTTTGTGTAAAGTCTACTAGCGTGGCCAGTCTCGATGCGCGCCAAGCAATAGTTAAGTGCCACGCAGGCAAGGATTTGAACCACCCGAAATTTTTCATCAGTGAACTACAGTCAACTTGTGAAACTCCCAGGGGCGTCTATACCATAGAAACCTTGGAGCAAATGCTCCATCCAAGAAATAGGGGGGAGATTTGTCAGTGTGTGTGCCACCGTTTTAGGGGGAAGGAAGGGGAAGGGGAAGGAGAGGGGAAAGGCGAAGTTGCTCCAATGACTTAGGGTGGATAGACGCCCCTGGAAACTCCACATGTATGCAACCTTTACTGACAGCTATACACCTCAGAAACCTATAGTTGTGTGGCTGGCCTGTGGCGTCGCCGTCACCCATCTTATAGGCACAGCAAGCCCAACTTCGGAATATCCCACAATAAGTTGCGCCACATGCTATCCGTACAGAACGAATGGGACTGAACTGCCTATCAGCGTTTATATAATCGCATAATGAACGAGCGCCGGTGAGAAGGTGACATGCCCAAAAACATCTGAATGGATTCGTGCGGGGTCTATTAATTAACCCTTCTGACAAGACGCAGCTTTAGGGTAGCACTATGAAAAGTTGGATTTAACTATTATAGCTACAAAGTTATGCCTGCCTTCACTGGCGTAAACTTGTCTAAAATTTTGGGCCGGGGGAGTTGGTTATTCATTCCACACTTGTTGCATTGGGTGTACAGTCCATCTCAATTATTGGGGGCTCGTGCCCTCCCCCCCCCCAGAGTCTACGCCTACGCCTGTATTTGTTTAATAGAAAGTAGGCTCTAGCGGTTTCTATGCAGCATATTCGTGCTATAGTATAGCCTATGCTTAGCTTTTGACCCCACCATCAGTGGCGGATTTAGCTATAGGCCTGGAGGGGCGGTTCGCTCCCCCGCGCCCCTCTTGGTTGCATGATGGCGCCCCTCAAGACCAGGCCCGCCCGTCATGGTGGACTGCCAGAACGGGCCTAGCATGGCCGAGGTTTAGTTAGAGTCAAGGTTTCTCGCAGGGGCGTAACTTTGGTCTAAACTGTGGGGGTACCAATTTCTTACATACACGAAGCAAGGCTGAGACTGCGATCTCTAGGAAGGCACAATAATAAAATATTGATTGGAATTGTTCAAAAAGTGGGGGTACGGTACCCCCAGTCCAAAAAGTGGGGTACGGATACACTGACGGCGATATTGTTTGACAGGTGGGGCGGGACAATTTAGAATTGATCTGGTCAAAAAAGAGTTTTGAACTGATCTGGTCAAAAAACGAGGATAAACAATTTTTTCGCGCTCACGCGGGAAAAACTCTTGACCTTTTTTGGTGTTTCTTCTAAATGTGGGGGAGGGCAAAATGTATGGTGTGCCCCCACTCTTATGGGTGGGAGTCTTGTCCTCCTCGACCCCCGGGATCGCCGACCATGTACGGTACCCCTCGTACCCTCAAATTACGCCTATGAACTTGAGGCATTACACGCTTGTGTAGATCTGTGAATGATTGAAGTGACCGATATTGCACTGATCAAGCTCTGATATTGTAAAAGACTACCAAATAACTGCGATTTAACTTTTCTCCAAAAATTTAAACAAACACCCGGAACACCGTAAAACGTAACTGCAGTTTTGATCATGAGAATATAAATAAATGATGCGCTAATTACTAGTAGTTCAGTCTGAAATACAGTTCACTAAGTTCACCGCACTGATGATACTGACATGTTGTCACCTTTTGATAACTGTATACCAACAAAGTCTACAAAACTGTCCTATGAACTTTGCCCAAGCATAATCGGAAACCGCAGGTGCGCAGGACGCCTACAGAGTATATGTAGGCGTCTGGAACCCTGACGGTTAAGAGTTGGTCTTCGGCCTTGTGGGAAATGTCCACTGATGTCGGGCTCCGCCCCACACCCCCTTCTGGGTTAGCTTAACGGCGCTTCCTCACACCCCCTTTCCAACAGTTTGAGGAAGAGCGTGCAGTTGACATTTATGAGTATTTTAGGCATTGATTCCTCGGCCATCTCGACTCCGCTCCCGTCTCTTCTTCCTTCTAATCTGGTCTTCTCTCACACTCCTTCTTAACCCTCGGCTCATCTCCAAGACAACAGCAAAATACACAACACAAAACACCAAAAAAGTATTGGCTTACGGGGTTTTACGCCACGCCAGAGGCCCTCCTGCCAAACAAGGAGCTTACGGGGTTTTACGCCACGCCAGAGGCTCAGCAGGGAAAAGTATAACAAACTACTGACACACAAATAAAAAACGACGACACAGAGCCATAGTGCAACCGTAACATATAGCCTATGCATCACGGTCGATCCCATCTCGCCGAAGGACAAAATCATCTCCCGCCAGCCACAGGTAGGCCTACCTATAGAAACACAGTAAAACCACGAAGGTTATTATTTCACGTTATGACAGATGTTAGTATTATTGTATGGAAAAAAATACAAGATTATCCTTTGTTTGTTGGCACAGCACTGACATACACCAGGAAGCTTCATCTTCCGGTCTCAAGTCAACCACGTCAGCGATATGTGCTCAGCTGCTCAAGCATCTATGCAGGTATCGCGCTCCCGTATATATCAACTCAAACCCATTGTATCTTTTCATGACTCGGACCTTCCTCTAGGAACAGTCTTCCGCCATACATACGCAGTGGTGGAGACGTAAATTTTGACTTCCTGAGGTACCGCAGCGCCTAAGTAACAAGTACCGGAACGCCGCTCCGGACCGCTAAACGTTACTAGGCCTAAACGTTTCTCTCACCACTGTCCTCATTTACAAAATTAATTTTGAATCCCAACATCTTTTAAGTTATTTAGCTGACGGGGTAAGAAGAAAAGCTAGGAGTATTGCATGGTAAGGTAAGGTAAAGTGATGCAAGGTAAGTCAAGGTAAAGTGAGGTATGATAATTGCTACACGTTTTCTCACCTGTCCTTGTTCGCGCCACAGCAGTTCGTTTCAGCTTAGGACACTTTCAGCAGCAGACGGAAGTTGACGACAGCAGACGATTGATCCGACGTTGGCCCAGCATTGGTCCGACGTATACAAGAAACTTGAAAATATCGGAAATTATATTATATCTAAATGTTCACATGTGCAGAATTCTTTGTTCCTGGCACTCTTTAATAGGTGAAAACGGAATAAAGTTCTTTCCAGAGGACGATTCCTCGATCCTTCACTTTCAGAAAATACAGGAACATAAAGTAAAGCAAGGTAAGGTAAGCTTAAATAAGCTAAGGTATGGTAACATAAGGCAAGGTAATGCATGGTAAAAGTAAGGTAAGGCATGGTAATGCATGGCAAAGTAAGGCAAATCAAGGTAATGCATGGTAAGTAAGGCTAGGTAATGCATGGTAAAGTAAGGCAAGGCAAGATCGACGAACTGGGCTTATATATAAGGGCTAATATAGTCTAAAAACGAGATGGACTCGGTATCCGAAATTCCGAATCGCCATTCAAGATAGAATTTTGGTCCCATCGCAGGAAATATCAGTATGCCAAGCCGTATCAGAGAGGGAACCAAGTGCGGGGTCAGAAGTGGGGGTAACAGGAAAGCATGCTACCTGATCACAGACGAAAGCTCCGTCGTCGAAACGAGAAAGCGCCTCGTCCACCGCTAACCTCTCATCCTCCGTGCCCGAGAAAACACTCGATCGGAGCAGACAACCGTCAACTGCATGGACGCAACATGGCGACAGCAAATAAAAATTCGTTTATAGAAAATAGTAAATGGAACGATCAGAAATTCGCTCAGAAATTACGCTCAAAATCAACTCTGTCCAGAACGCTACTAAAGTAACAAGATTTGCAACAAAAACGGGAAACTATAGAGACGATGACGTCATCGGAATATATGAACAAACACTGAAATGACGTCACATGTACTATCAGTTAAAGGTAATTAACAATTTACCCTAGTACGTGGCGCCTGAGCGCGCCTCTAAAAAACCTTGCCCCCTACGCAAGGAAATCCTGGATCCGCCACTGTCCACCATGCAGCATTTACATAGGCCTAGATGGAATCTATATATGGGCTTCATAGGCCTACGGGTTTCAATCATGAACACCACCGGGTCACCCACCTTAGCCGTCTGACTGTCTGCCTTATTGAGCCCTTTGGATCTTGACCTGGAACCGATTCCAGTATCGATTATGATTTGACTGATCGAGCCTCTGTGAATAAGCTGATTCCCGCGACTTCGTATTTTTGGGCATTGTAGAAATCTCGAGATTACGATTTGACGCAGCGTTCTTGAATAGGCTGGTGCCCTGCGCTTAGTCTTCGAGTGGCGCTTTAGAAGTTTGGAGATAACGATTACGATTACCGTATATTTCTAGTTTTAGGATTCGGCAGCCTACGTTTACGACAACCTTAGCCGTCTCGACGGCACGCATGGGAAGTGGGAACCGAACCTGGCGTACGTTATCTGCCTTGCCGCTTTTGTCTTGACTGAGCGCATGTGAATAAGCTGGTTCCTGTTAATTACGTTTTTGGACGGGGACGAAATCTAGGTATTGCGAATACGATTACTAGCTCCGCAGTAATCGATGTTGGTTCAGCATGCCTTGTTTTTTTATAGTACCCAGGAATATACTGTTCTACACCAGCCCGGAGTAACGACCAGATGCCGGGGCAGCTGATGTTAATATGCTGGCGGCCGAGGTAGCTTTGGACAGAGAGACTATCCACTGTGCTGAACAAGGTGGATATCGCAGTCTTGCTGATCACTCTCTTACCTTTCGAGCTCTCCAGCGCATTACGATGGTTGCACACTTCGTCTGCGCCTTGTTTACTGGATATGTCGTTTACGCGTCCCACCAACCTTCGTCGAGTGAGGCAAACATTAAACACGTTTTCATACCAGGTTTATTTAGCGCCGCTCCTTCACGGTATAGTTTTAGTAATTAATACGCGTGTGTAAATAATTATGCATTTATAGATAACCAATGCAAGCGGTTATGGACGTAATGTCGCATTCGTATTTTGCTGACTTCAAGAGGCGACTTTACTTCGCCTGAAAAGAACTCTGCGAAAACATTAATATAATATATCCATTCTAGTTGTAATTTTAGTGTGATACAAGTATGCATACACGTCCTAAATTCTTTAGTTGCTTATTGTGTTTTGTTTAGCCAATTCTTGATGTATGCACAGAGAAAAAGAATGCAGACCTTTAGCTAACAAAGATAATAATACCTACTAATCTTGCCGAACTGAAAAATTAAGCTATTCAGATATTCCGCATATTAACATGTATGAGATACAGACAGTCAAGGTATCTTCCCAGACGACAGAATTTCCCTTCTGTCGTGGCATATTTTTATAATTATTATTAACATATAAATCCCTTAGGCCGGGCTCTTTCATGTTTTATGACAGTATATTATTGTAACTATCTTAACTCTGTAACAAGTTGCACACATGTCAGCTTGGTTAGAGTAAACGAAATTGATTGCTTGATTGATTGATTGATTGATTGATTGATAAATAACAGTTGTTTGTAATGTGTTTAAATGATGACTTGGTTGCAACTGCTTATTGAAAATTAATCAAAATTTAATTTTTGTTTTAGCTTTATTTTCATGGCATCCTACACTGATGTCATTGGCGGTAAGTCATGCTTCCTTCTGTGTTAATCCACACATTATTGACCATTTATGTACAAAAGTAAAAATAACCAGTTCAGTAAAAGCAAACTATGATTTGTAAAAACAGTGACACGCTATTGGATGATGCCACTTGCAAGCAGCAGTAAAGATATTTCACTATGCAGGATATGTGATTTTTTCCTTTTTGGCCTTAAGCTGATAAGAAATTCTGTAATTTTCAGAACTAAGGAAAACTCGTCAACTCCCGAATCACGTGGTATTTTCACTGTGGTTATTTTCAAGGATTTCAAGTGATCATAAAATTAAGTCTCAAAATTGCATTCCTCTATGAAATAGCCCGGCTGGTGATATTAATGTTGCTTTGTTTGTTTTCAGTTCACGTTCTTTATGGCGGAGGCCATTCTCGTCTTTTCGCCACAGAGCTCATTACTCCAACAGCGGCCACGAAAGACAAAAGTCACTTGTCACTGGTTGCTGATGGTTTGTTCGGCCATATGTGCGGTCTCTGGTAGGAAAAATCCTTTTTCATTATCACAATAGCAATCTTTGCTGTTGCTACTAGATTACAGTAATTGTAGATGTAAAGTTAATTAGAACCATATTTAAGGAAACTCACACTTTACACACACCACTTTTTGTGAGGTCCTTAAAAGGCTCTATATAAATGTACTGATACTTGCATACTCAGTGGCGCCGGCACGTGGATGCAATAGACGCAATTGCATCTACTTTTTGGCATTTCCGCATGATCAGCAGAGACAATGATTGTTAGTGACCAAAACATTCAAATGGCATGATGAAAGTTTCACATATGACCGCATGATACTGCGTTGTCAGCGTTGACACTGAGTGTAAAAGTTTAAGACTTCCAGAGTTTTCGTCTATGTAGTGGTATGCCTATATGTAATGTTCATTTACATTTTCATATGAAAATGTCATGAAAATGTCATTGTCATATGAAAATGATTGGCAATGTTTTATGTCTTAAATATGTTTGCGGATTTTGCATCCACTTTTTTGGCGTCTGGCATATTTATATACAAGCATTCATGCAACATAGCAACACTTTACCAACAGCAAGTAAAAGAAGCTTTGCTGCTCACAGAATGCAGTGCCTGACTTCGAGGCATATTTGATAAAAGTGCATATTTCATAATGAGAAAACACTGCACAAGCTCATTTCTGTTCATTTTCTATGTATTTGCCATGACATAGCAGTTGAGTGCTTGTGCTGCCTAGATGGTCATGTAGTATCGAGTGTCTGAGATTGACCTCGAGCAAGTCCTTAACAAATAATTGCTTAACCCCATAAAGTATATTTGTCATAAGTTGAAAGAAAGTTCTCTGAAAAAATAATAAATAAATCAAATAAATTCCTGCATCCAGAGTCCTAGCTTTCATACGGAAAGTTAGAATTCTACATTTTTTGTAAGACAATCATAAATAATTATTATGGTGTACAGATATTCATATTGTAATGGAGACATGATCTGTCCAATGTTTTCAGGTTTTGTGGTGATTTACTACAACAAAGAGATGCGTGAGAAACCTCATCTAACGTCATGGCATGGCATTTGTGGAACAGTGACAGTCGTATACGTCGTTTTTCAGTGCTGTGCCGGCGTTAACCTTCTCTACCCACAGATGGCAGCACGCTTTTTTAAGCTGGCGACACTTAAACAGATGCATGCAACTTCGGCACTCCTTCTCTTCCTCATCGTGACAATAACCCTTGTTACTGGAATGTTCAGCAACTGGTTTACCACCAGCGTGACTGGAACGTCGTGGTATGCCTGTGTGGCCTGCCCGCTGCTGTTACTGCTTATCGTTATGAACCAGATAAAGAACTCTTATCTGCAGAAGTAGAACAGATGAGACGCATGACAATGGGACGGAACCACCTGCGAATATGACGTACAAACACTGAGCAATTGTTCAGTTGACAAAACGTGATCTGTGGAATGTACGAATGGCATTGTTGTGGCTTGGTCTTCTCGCTTTCATCTGACATGCTGAACTATTTATGACAGCAGGTGTGATTTGCAAGGGGGTGCTCGGTAGTTTAGTGGTTAGTGTGCTAGACTGTCAATCAAGAGGTCAGGGATTCAAATACCTGCCAGGGCAAAACGTTGGTTAGAGATTTCTGCTCAACCTACACCCCTAGCCAACTCTGCTATAATGAGTACACTGACTGCACACTGTCAGTGGGAAGATGAGACGGCGAGGGAGAGGACTGGCCACCTGCCCTCATATGCCGATGCTATGTAAATCAAGTTGCTAACACTTCATATCCATGGCTGCCTGTCAGACCAGCTCAAGAGATTGTTAAAAAATTGTGATTGCATCATTCCACACTCTCAAAGGTAGCATTTGGTAACAAAAGATGTGCCCAGAATGCTGTGTAACATTTGTTGTCTGGATGTGACGCACTGTGGCCAGGAGCCAGACACTTCTGGTCAGTTTGTTCAATAGTGAGACAGACAGTGTCAGTTTTCTGTTAGTAAGTTGTAAGAAAAGCTATGCTTGAATCAGCGTGAACCTTGCCCGCTTTGTGTTGGTTTAGGTAGCCATGGAAAATAAGTACATTAGGCAACATATCTGACAGTGGTTACGGCATTTTTTCAGACCGTACTTGTAACTTTTCAGTGTCTTCCAAGTAACAGAATGTGGTTGAACTGGTTTGGAAATCATTCTAGTATATTCCCAACTGCAGTAGGAATTGTAACATTTGATCTCTTTTCGCATCGTTGTTTGTTTGAATGCCTTTTGCATCAGTCTTGTGCTACAAATATCCTTATTTCATGTACTGAAAGATAAGTACGGTAGTCTGCCTCGTTTATCTATTTCATCGTGATTTTCATTACCTCGAAAACATCCTTCATAGTCTTGTAACCCATCTTGTGGCCGTTTGACACTGCTGCTTGCACCTTACTGGCAGAAGCAGCAAGGTTAAGGAATATAGAATTCAGTACTTTGTTAGGTGACCGCTTATCAAATACCTTGCTGTCTGGTGCCCACTTAACCCTCTATTTTGGAATCGGTGTAGGCGTACCAGTGAACAGTGGGGGTTTAAAAATGTCTGGTCATTAGTTTACTGTGGTTTTGCTGGTGTTTCAGCTTTTTGATGTGTTGGGACCATACTTTGAAAGAGTTTGTGTAGGGACGTTAACTACCTTTAGTTGTGATATAAGTTAAACTTCCAAGTTTCTTTTCTTACTGAACGTTTATTTGACAAATTGAGTTATAATAGTCTGCAGGAACTTAGAGGACCATTCATATTTTGATTATTTTATCAACTGTTTTAAGATCAAAAGAGTGAATGTGACTCAAAGTATTCTACGAAATGTGCAACAGTGACTCATTAGCCACCTCATGACGACCCTGTGACCCTGGATAACGTCTCGCTCTTTATGTGCGAATGACACCCACTCTGCTCTGTCAGTTGTTTGCCAGTCACAGGATATAACCTACTTTTATGTAACAGTTTTCTAATTTTATGATGTTTTGCATGACAACAATTTATACACTTTTCCTTGGACAGTAGATTGGCCAAATATAGTAGATACAGTGTATTTCTTATTTATTTCATTTTTCTGAGCCAATTGCATTGAAGTTTTGATGTATTCAACTGTATGGTCGTTGATGTTTGCAATGTTGTTTTGTAGTTTCATTTATAATGAGTACTAAACCATTGTTTACCTTAGCTAATTATTCATTTTAACTTCTGCTTTCATAAAATTTTCTCTGCTGAAGTAAATATTGAAATCGTCTACAGTTGTTTTGTAAATTTCTGGGTTCATCATATCCGTATGTATGTCAAAAACAACGTCATTCGTAGGATATATGAAGCCCGACCACCGGCGTAAACTTGTCCAAAATATTGGGGGGATTTGGTTATTCATTCTACACTTGTTGCATTGGGTGTACAGTCTATCTCAATTATTGGGGGGCACGTGCCCCGGCTGCCCCCCCCCCAGAGTCTACGCCTATGCATATGACAATAGTCCCATATGGGCTTCATGTGTGTCCTACCATATGTAGGTCAGATGCAGCCCTTATGGAAGTCCTGTGTCGTATGGGCTTTATTGATGTAGGAATGACATTGGTGTTGGGGGTGTAGCTTTGGGATTGTTCTTTAACACTTCAACGATGAGAGTGTACTAACCGCGACTTGCAGTGCCAGCATGCCCACATGGGATCCATATGGAACCCATATCCTGAAATGGGACGGGTATAAAGCCCATGTGGGTCCCGTATAAAGCCCATATGGGTCCCAACATATTTTAGGGTAGGGTTGGCGATCATTATCTTTGATATGAATGCCTTTTTAAATCCAAGCATCGGAAAAGAGTTTGAACAGTAGAACTGCAACAAAGTGCAACCTATGGTGTGATGTCTTAAATATCATGAAATATCTAATCTAGGAACTTCTATAGCACCAATGTCATAATGCTCAAGGAATCAGTCGGTAGTCGCTACTATGCAAGTCGTTGTCTAAGCCAAAATCTAGGCGAGTCAAGTCAAAAGCCAATAAGGGAGTCCAAAGATGACACGGAAACAGACTATGGAGGAATTTATTCCAGGAAAAGATGAGTTTTGTTTTTATTTGAGCTCTGAAGGCCATGCAGAAGCTGAAGACAGATTGCAGAACTAACTTTTGCCGGAAGAGAATTCCAGAGTTTACATGGCCAGCAACAGAATATTATCTGTTTACTTTATACCATAAATCATAATTCTGTAGGGTTTACTCACCAGACAGATATGCAACAACAGACCACAAATGATATGGAAATTATGTACGGCGCTTACCACTCAATGTCATCTGAAGAAATCAAAATCTGGCCATATATTCAGTTGACTGCAGTGCAAAAGGAACTGCTTCAACAATCTCATGGTTAAGTGTGAAATGTGCACGTCTTCATGTAGCAACCATATAATTTTGAGTCTCTCGACCCTGCTCGTTTTTCAGTGGGGTGAGGTCCTTCATCACCACTGCCCGTTGATTGTGTACCACGCCAGTTTCAGACCCCGTGGTTAGAATGACTTTCATAGCATGAGCGGGAATGAATTTTAAATGTGGCTGTGTTACAATTTCCTGTATGGTATAACTATTTGAGACAACATGGTCCCAAAAATTACGATTCAAGCCCTTCGCTTTCAATGTTCTTCTTTGGCGTAACCGACGGCGCTTCTACAGCTGTAACTGCCGAAAACTCGTGATTTTCAGTAAATGCGCTAGAATAAACTATGCGTTGTGGCGCCAGTTACTGTAGACTGGGCGTGCGCATGCGTCACTCAGTCTATAAGATGGCGACGTTCGACCGTTGATTTGCGTTCGTTATTTGCACATAATTTTTGACTGTCGAAGTGCTGAAATTTCAGTGAAGTGAATTATGTAAAACTTTGTATTCTGCTCGCTTCTCGTTAAAGACTAAGGTATTCGCAGTTTTATTGGAACCAGCGTATGATTTGCTAACTGCGTTTCATCCTTAAAGGAAAAATAAGCTGGTGCCCTGGTCGTATCTATAAGTTCTTGTGCGATATAAATTTCGCTGACGTTTTTGCGAACCGTGATTTATGCGTTTGTATGAGTGTTGACACCCATATTCTCCATATCGGGATAAACTTGGGACTATAACGCCACCTATTCTAATCAGCCGAAGCTTACGCTTAAACCCTTCATGGTTGCGTCAAACCTTGGCCTTGACTCCGTTCACTTCAAACTAACCACCTTTATGGTAGGGTTGCCAGCCGTCCCGATTTTGTCGGGACCGTCCCGATTTCGAGGTAAATGTCCCGCATCCCGCCTTGACCTAGTCGGGACAGTCAAATGTCCCTACTTTCAAATTTGTGTGAGAGTAATTTAAAATACAGGTTTTAAGTGAAAATCATGATCATCACATAACTAAACTACTTGGAAACTTGTTTTGAGTGACAGAATCTGCATGTGTTCTTAAACTATTTAAAAAATCTCAGTCACAAATTTGCAGAAATCAATGCTGGAAACTTGGAAATGAACCATAAATAATGTAATAAAAATTATAAAAATATAATTGTACCTAATGCAAAATATTTAATAATGACATTTAAACACATCCTGACATCATAACAGTGCTCAAAAACATAAATCTTAATCATCTTTTTTTTAATATACTGTTACTTTCTTAAACAAATTACTCTGTTGAGCGACTCGCGCCTCTAGTTCCAGTTTTTGATGTGTTTTACGATTACGATGCTCCAAAATTGCGTCCCAACTTCCTAGTTTAGAAAGCTGGCAACCCTACTTTGTGGGTTGTTAAACGTAAATTTTGTTTCTTTTTTTCTGCATCTGTTTGTTGTGCTCGGTCTTGAGACTTCTTTCTCAGTTGGCTTATTCAGCATAGAAGCCTTTCTGTCTTGGTGGACTGACTTTCTGATTATTGACCTGAGTAATTTATGACTTTGGCTTCCAATGGTGATTACATTGTGTTGGTATCCAAAGGTAAAGGTTTACAGTGGTGCAGGGGCGTAGCCAGACTTCAATTCAAGAGGAGGCAACTACTGCTTGTCAAAACTTTTATGCAGTGGCGGTGATCTTGTTTCAGAGGTGAGGGGGAAATTTTTCAGCGTCCGAAGGGCGCTTGCAAAAACTTCAGAGAATTTCTGAATTTCGCTCTGAGAATTTCAAAAATTTATGTTACGAAAAAAGTTGATGACCTTTTTTTTAGTCATTAACACATTCGAAGACTTTCTTCTCTGGGGGCTAAAGACACAAATCAAGAGGAGGCAAAATCCACCTCTGCTGGGGTGTACTTGAGGATGCAGGGCTATAACCCACGGAAAATTTTAAAATCCACAAAACCAAGAGGAGGCAAATGCCTCCTCTTGCCTCCATGTAGCTACGCCTTTGCGGTGGTGCGTTCGAAACCTGTCACAAGGTAAACCAATCTGTCACAAGGTAATCATCGTGGCCGCCCAAGAATTGGATAATCAATCAATCAATCAATTTTCTTTTATTACTAATACCAGCTGTCAGAACACAACTTGGTTGCACTAAATGGTTGCAACATGAGTAATAAAAAGATTAGATGAGTTATATGAAGGGAATTGATATATGTAATCAATATATAGTTTTTTTTTATAAAACTCTAGTTATAAATTTGCAGTCACCCTTGCAAGGGAGTGAAAAGTCATGAGGACGCGGTTGGAGGATGCGACCGCTGGGTCGGTTAGGGGGAAACAGAGAGCGTAATACATGTCTTTCATTAGTATTGTCCGAATTGTCCGAAAAAGGCGAGCGTCGGCATCGGAAGCCACTTCTGCAGTGCCAGGGGGCAAGGCCGCGATGCTTCATTCTCCCACTGTGAGAGTTCGTAGCACTCTATTCTATCCAATTCTGGGGCGGCCATGATGTTTACCTTGTGAACGGTTGCGACCGTGCCACCATAAACCTTTACCGTATCCAAATTCATTTAAGCATTGAGCTTTGTAGTTGTCACATCCGAGAATAGAATTGTGTTTAAACACAATACAAACTAGGTACAGAAATACAACTAAACAAATGCAATTATGAAACTATGAGAGAGAAACAATTGTATTGTATTTTAAACGAATATGCAATACAATTGTTTCTGCATATTCGTGATGCTAGTTCCTGGCTTGTGGATCCCGTTGAGTGTCAGCGGGGTTCCATGACCTTCTTTAAAGCCATTAATGAGGTGTTATTTTAAGACATTTCTTTGCAGAAGAAAGGTAATTTGAATTTCAGTGGGATAATGCCAGATGATTTAATTCCTTCGGAAGCAGGCCCTTAGCCACAAATACAGAGTTGCCCGTCCAAAAGCATTCGAAGTCATGACTGCCCGACGCCGTGAGCGTACGAAGTCCGTACGCCCAAAGTCCCGCCGCTATACGAGTCTGACTGCAGTGCCCCTATGCTGTTTATCTAATATCAACCCCTGCTCCTTACAGAACTGTCATCTGAACGCTTGCAGTGACTCTAGAGAAGAAGCTGGATGGTGCTGGAGGAGAATCATGCACAAATTTATGCCCGTTCAAAATAATTTTCACCCGTCCAGTGGACGGGTGGCTGGCTTAGGGGCTGTTGGGAAGTGACTGGATTGCATGGGAGTCTTTGATAGGACTATCATTTGTATGTATCATGACTTGGCCAGTAGACATGTACCTTAAGAGCACAGTTTATGGGGCAGGATATACACCTCGGTGACCAATGACTGAAGTTTTTGTAAAAGCTGTCCATGCTACAGACAGTCAAAGTTTGAAGTGATTCAACTCGAGCAATCTTGTTGGAATCAAGCCACTTTGAACATCAAACGCTATGATCTTTATCTATCTGTTTGTTTGCTGTGGGATGATATGTTTTAGCAGTATTACAAGTTATCTATATTTTGTGTTTCTCAGCAGTATTTTACGATGGCCACTGATTCGGAGGAGGTTGCGAGTCTGTCAAGGGATGGCTCAGTTGAAAACTTGCCTCTTGACGATACCTCATCTTCGGCTGAGAGTGCTTTCCTCTGCCAGATCTGCAGCGAGAAATTCCAGACTCCTCGTGTCCTTCATTGTCTTCATGTCTTCTGCACACCGTGCCTTGATAAGCTGGTCGAAAGCGGCGCCGAAGGGACCTCGGTCGTCTGCCCCACCTGTAAGCAGGTAACCAAGCTGACCACTGGCATTGCCGACCTGTTGGTGGACGTCATTATCATCAACATGATGGAAATGGCAGAGATTCGCACCCAGCAGGTGCGCTGCACGAGCTGCAAGGCTGAGGAGAAAGCCGTCGCCCGCTGCAGCAACTGTTCGAGTTTCCTCTGCCCTAGCTGCGTTACAGCTCATAACTACATGCTGTGCTTTGAGAAACACAAGGTTCGTCAATTTTCCTTTGAGTGTTTTGTCTATACTGTGACTATCATTCGTGTTAACTGAAAAATTATGTCCTCCAGACTGTGGTTGACGTTTCCTGTTGTCCTGCTTCGTTGTGCACCTGTGACTTGTAATTTAACTGTGGCAGTTTATATAGCTCCATCAGCAGTTGTAAAGCTACTTCTGGGGTGCTTTACAATGTCAGTCGTCACTGACTCGTCAGTGCAAGCGCTAAGAGTTACATATTAATAGATTTTTAATTGTAAGGAAATGTCAGATTTCATGTATTACTAGACATGGATGTTCTCCACGGTGGCCAGTTGCTGGTGTGTTCGTTGTTTGCTATTTTGTCATTGGTTCAAATGCCAGTGCATGTAGTGAAGCTAAATTTTGGCCATGTGAGTCTAGCGCCATGCTGTCCAACACGCGGCCCGCGCATGCGGCCCGCGAGCTGATTTTAAATGGCCCGCCGGAGATGAATACCAACTGCAAATAAAAAAATTGCAAGCACAATTCAAAGCTTAATATCTCACTAAAAACTTTCTTGAACGTTTATTGATATACTTTTTGGTGCTGAACTATTATAAAGCATGCTTTACATACATGCTATTATTAACTGATTATTACATAATTATTGCCATACTAAATTTTATTACAGTTTGTAATTTTTAAATAAATTTTAGTCGTTGCTTTTGAATTTACTGGTGTGGCCCTCGACTTCAAGAATAATTGTTTCGGTGGCCCGCGGGGTCAAAAAGGTTGGACAGCACTGGTCTAGCGTTAGGAACTGATTGCCCTGTTGTTGGATTAATTACTAAATTGTCATGTCTGTGATGCAACTGATACGTCTTTTCAACTGAAAGACAGTTTTTCACTTGATCATTGTTAACCCTTTAATGATGAGAGGAGTTAGTTTTCTGTACATTTTAGTACACGTTCGTCGTTAAAGTGTTAAATATGGAAGCACTTAATCTTCACTACATCGCTTTTGTTATTTCTGTTGATTCGTCTTGCATTCGATATCAACTTGAAGAACAAAATACAGTAGAGTGATGGCTTGAAACTTTGACTTGTAACATGACGTAATTTTTACTTGTTTGCATCAAATGGAAATTTATGGAGCAAAATGGAGTTGAACGATGACTGAATAGTTTGCCTGTAACATGAGCTAATTGCTATGCAGGTCGACTCGTTTGAAGAACTCTGCAACGATGAGAGTCCGGGTATTCATAAGCCGATGTTCTGTAATCATCATCCGACTGAAAGCCTCAAGTATTTCTGCACCAGCTGCGAGGTATTTGTTGCTTTGTTGTAGGCTTAATTAGTTTCCAGTGTTTGACACTTTAACAACTACATGCATTGGTTTCCCAGTCGCTTTTAGTACACTCTGGTTGTAAAGTTGGGTTATGGCTTAGGAGATGAAAACCAGTCTAGAGGCTATTTTGTCATTTTCACAGCTATAGTACACACAAGCACATGTACACACGCGCTGTTAGTTGTTTTAGCGCTTCATGTTCTTCTAGAAAAGGTATTTTATAATGGACCTGGTTTGTGCTTCAATCTGTTTCGTATTGGGTGCCTGCTTATCGCCTTTGTGTTAATGCCTCACTGCATGTGATGCACTAAGAGGATTAGTCTGGACTTGGTTTGATATAGCGCTGGTGAATAAGTAGGTCTCCATGATGTGGCTTTCATGTGGTGCTGAGAAATTTATGGGATTCACATTTACACACTTTGTTTGTTCTGAGCTGGAGCCTGGTTCTGTGTGGCAGGTGCCTGTCTGCACGGAGTGTGTTGTGTCCTTCCATAAAATACCTGACCATCAGCTGGAAAACATTGCTGAATCGGATCGGAAGCATGCCGAAGATCTTGACGAGATCATGAAGGACACAAAGAGCAAGCTCAACACGTGCGAAGATGCGTCAGGAAAGCTTGA
The DNA here is from genome assembly GCA_963556255.1 of Allolobophora icterica. Lineage (NCBI taxonomy): Eukaryota > Metazoa > Annelida > Clitellata > Crassiclitellata > Lumbricidae > Allolobophora > Allolobophora icterica. The sequence goes on along the minus strand of OY744609.1, from coordinate 60,707,281 downwards.
AAGCCTGCTGTCAGATCTCCAACAACAGCACGACAATGCTCGAGACCTGATAAAAGAGTCTTTCCAGAGCTACAAGGCTATGCTTGAGAAATGCAAGGTAAAGCACACCCTTGTAATAACAAATTTATACAGTGCCACTGAGGAGAAACTTGTCAGAAACTTGAAAACAGAGACTGTAATTAGTTACTTAAACTGTAAAAACGTTGATGCTGGAGGCATAAGCAGACATGCCTCTAAATGACTTAGAAGTCATTTAAATGCCTAACTGCTTCGTTAAAATTATAATATATTGTGAAATGGAAATACTGTGAAATACACTGTAAAATAGAAAGAAGCAAAAGATACATATCCATTTGTTATTTGCTGCCTGCTGATAGTGAATTCACTTTGTTGTTTAATCACTGTAATACAAAGATGTGCAGTGAAATACATGTAATTATTTTAGTCAAATTAACCATGACAGGTTAGGTGGCATAGTGGCAAACATGTTGCCTTTGAGCCTCTGTGACTATTCGATTCCTCGGTCTGCCATATGAAATCAAAGTTGAACGTGCCGGGAGCTGTGTGTGTCCTCGGAGATCATCATCTTTGTATTAGTGCCTATTTAAATCCAGTGCATACACACAGGTGATAAGGTATCTATGGTACTTAGGTGATTTTTATTTGATTAGAATAAATTGTCAGATTATCCACTCTAAATAATTCCTTCTCTTTAACCTATTGTTGCTGTGGGAGAAATGAAAGGTTATTTGTTGTTTCTATTTATTTATATTCTTTTATTTATTGCTTTTAAATGTTGCTAGGATGAAATGCTCGATGAGCTTGAGACTGTTCACTCCTCGACGGAACTGGAAATCATGGACATGTATCACAACATTGAGAAAGCAGTGGAGCAGATCGAGGACGGATGCAAGTTTACAGAGCGTGTCCTGAAGAACGGTAACATGGTCGAGGTGCTGCTGATGAAGAAAAACATTCGACAGCAACTTCTGATGCTCCTTAACAACATACCGCGTCCAGACGTGAATGTCAAGATCGAGTTCGTGACCGACTCAGATCGTTTCAGAAGAAGCATAAAGGAGGTGTTTGGCCATTTCAAGAAATCTGAGGAATACCAAGAGAAGGTAGGACTGTGCCCAGAATGGCAGAAATTGTCTTTGAGTGTGGACATCCACTGGCTTTTCCAGCTGCTGGAAGTATTTTATGTGTTACTGTGGAGGTAGTTGTTTGGATTGCTATACCATTTGAAGGCATAACTGCTTCATAAAAATTATAATATACTGTAAAGTCCATAGAAAGAAATAATGATTCGTATCCATTGTTTGCTAACTGATGATACACAAATGATTACCTCACTCTGCATTAGCATTGAACCTACAGAGTACAGATTTAAAAATAGCCTTAGATGCTAAGCACCTTTAGTAGGGTGAACTGTTCAGAAGCACTTGGAGTGCCTCTGAATGGTTCACCCTACTAGAGGCGCTTTATAAATGTATCAATACAATAATGAACCTATCATTTTGCTCATCCTGTGTAGGAGTATTTGTCATTGAAACTGGAAGAATAAATGCCAGGTTTAAACACGTATTTGCTGCTGAGAACTTTCATATGAAAATGGGATGCTGGAAATTTTTTCCATGAGGTGCTGTTGTATCTGTTCAGAAGAGTCCGGATTTGCCGCATTCGGGGTCGATGCATTCATCCTTTGAAGGCGAGAACTTCACCCTGCCGACCTCTGGAGGCCAGCATCTGAGCGTGTCGGAAGCGATGCTCGCGCCTCTCGTTCAAGAGTTCATCCCGAGTCTGTCTGGTCTGTCTGCTCTCAGCAGCTCTCCTATTCCCGACCTGACTTCGAGCATCATCACAAGTCTGTCCAACATGTCTGTCGGAGGTCTCGGCCCTGTGCCGCCGCCACCACCATCTCTTCACAGTTTGCCCTATTCGGTGGAACGAAGTCTGTCTCGCAACTCGTACAGTCCGTCGATGTCTGACAGCGGAATCATAGTGGATGCGGCTGGAGCTAGCACCAGTTCCTCCAACCAGTCACTTCTAAGCCTTCAGGGGCTCATCAAAATGGGAGCACTTGGAGTCAATGGACAAGGTTAGTAACTGAAGAACATCAGTTGGTACAATACAATAAAATACGATTGTAGTTGATACTGTCTTTCTTCCAAAGTTCAGAAGTGCACAAACATCAGAATGTCGATGGCGCTGAGCAGTTGTTGTGAATGAAGGACTTGCTCAAGGTCCCTACACAGCGACTGCTGGAGGATTGAAACCAGGACAAATTTGTTTTGAGATTTTGTCTCCACTTGCATCCCTTAACTAACTCGGCTGTAATGAGTACATCATCTGTACATTGTTGGTGGGAAGATCAGGCAGCAAGGTAGAGGACTGACCATCAGCCCTCACATGCCAAGGCTAAAGAGAAATACATATGGCTGCCTGTCAAGGCTAGCTATAGGGACTGTTCTTTTTCTTATCTCTCCTAGGGATCAGCTGGGTAGACATTTTCCACCGAGTACCGAATCCGAGTATTTGGATGTACTATTTGCCGGATCCGAGTACGAACCGAGTACCATTTGTTCCATATGCGAAGCTTCGCATTTTCATGCAATGAAAACTTACCAAAATAAATTTCTGTGTTTGTAATAACTGACTACTACATTTTGAATTTTAAACATAAATAATCAATGAATTGGACTTGACATCTGTTGTGGACTTCCGGTGTTGGTGTTTTTTGTACTATTCCTCTTCGAAATGAATATACTAGATGAAACTCAAAGCTGATATTACGAGCCTACAAATTCCGGCAAGTGAGGCAAACAAGCAACTATTTGTGTGTACAGTATTTGCCGAGGCGAATACTTCCGAATAGTGCCAAAAACGGGATATTCGGCTGAGGCAAATGTCCGAGGCGATTTCCGGCTGACCCCTAATCTCTCCCACACCGCCTAACTTTCCACTGACTGTGTAATATCAATGTACTCAGAACAGCTGAGTTGGCCAGGGTCTGCCAGTGGTGCTGAAATTTGGAAACAGATTTCTGCCCTGGAGAGGACATGCTTCATTACCGTGGCTGCCTCTGAAGGCTAGCTTAAGGGACTAGTCCTTCTCTTATGTTTTGTGTACATTTACAGGGTGTATAGATACTGTTAGTTACGTCATTACTGTTCATCTTTTCCGTTGTTGCTGATTCGTGTATGTCGCTTTCAACAGGACAAATCACGGTCAATGGCCAAGTGGTTCCAGGACTGAATCTGAATTCATCCAGTGGAGGAATCAATCAATCTCCACTTCCATCTGCTCCCGGTATCCAGTCGCGCGTCCATCTGCCTCTGCCTTCCGTCTCTGATCCGAGTGAGTCTGTTGTTCTGAGTTGCGCTAGCAAGTGCCCAGAAAAGATGAATGCATGCGGTCATGTCATATGGGCCTGTTGTACTCGGGCATTCAGTCGTGCTTTGAAATAACTGTTATTTGATATCTGATGACAGTTTTACCATTATTAGATGATACGAGATTGTCTTTGGCCCAACATCTGAAGGTTAGAGTAGAGGAGGAGACACTAGAGCACTAGCACTTCTCGCTGTCTTCAGACTTTCCTTTTCTCTTGAGGTTCTTTGCACTGGGAGCGCCTCTAATTAGGTTGTACTGCGAGAGGTGCTTTGTAAATACAATACAATACAACAGATTGTGACAAGGAACCCATGCAGATGTAACAAAGTATTTTATGTGATAAATACTGCGAAACCTTATGACAGACTGTGATGTGACACTCCTTGTAACGGCCTTTATCTGATAGATAATGATTTCGACTGCAACAGCGACCACTGACTAATGACTTGCATTTTTTATTTGAATAGAGCACTGTGAAGTTGTTAGATTAGAGCAAGGCAGACTATGTCCCCATTATGATGTAAGTTGTGGTATAGCGTGTTTGGGAATGTAGAAGACACATTCGATTAAGGTTTAGTCTGTGGCCTCATGATGGCCGTCTGTGATACATGGTCGGATAAATAGGAGTCTAGTGTTATTGAAAAAGTGGAAGAAGATGTTTGCATCTGTTCTGAAAGGTTGTGATGTTGAGCTGTTATTCAGTGCTAATCTACCCTTGTTGAGGTTTTTAAGTAGAGAAGTTACTGTTTGACATTGTTATCAAAGTTTGATTTCTGCTTTTATGGGATTTAATGAACTGCCTGTTTGGTGCCTGTTTTAGCACTGGCTGGACTGTTCAACTCTGTTGGCTTGGCATCATCCAACCCTCTGTCACCTGCAACACCCCTGAATGAGATCAGCGCCCTCTTCAGCACGCTGCCTCCCCATCAGACATCACTTAGTCTTGGAGGCATGCGAAATACCAGCCCGATAACAGCAGCAGTTGCTGCAGCTAATCTTCTGTCAGCACCTCCACCAGGTGAGTTTAGGATCTGATTTTATTGGCTATTTCTTGTGGTGTTTGAGATTATTAACCATCCTTGTAATTTGCTGAATTTGATTTTCCCAACTGTTATGTATGTATTTAACTTCAGTGTCAGATAACCCTGGCTGGAGCTGACAAGGTAAGGTATGGCGGTATCTCCAGGTTTGACCACGTCTCTGAATTTATGCGAGACGTTCTCCATTGGCTTCCTGTCCAGCATCGCATTCATTACAGGGTGTCCACCATGGCGTGGCATTGTGTCCTAGGTCGGGCCCCGGCCTACCTCTGCGAGCTCTTTACTTTAACTTCCGCTTGTGCGGGGCGCCGTGCCTTGCGCTCGGCCTCCCGGGGTGATTTTGCTGTCCCCTATGCGCGTACTGCTATGGCGCAGCGTAGGGCATTCTCCGTGGTGGGTCCTACCGCTTGGAACGACCTCCCTCTCTCCCTTCGCTCTCTCCCTAGAGACCTCTCAGGTACTTTCTATGGCCTTCTTAAGACCTTTCTTTTTGACCGGGCCTGGGTCGGGAGCGCCACTGAGTAGATTTCTTGAAGGGGCGCTATAGAAGTTCATTATAGATAGATAGATAGATAGGTATGTACTAGCTTATTTACTGCAAGAATCTGTCAGCGGGAGCATTGTCCAGCAGTCGGAATAATGAGTAAGGTTAGGCTAGCAATGTGTTGCGACCATTTTATGTGTTATTTTCTTGATACTTGGTTTACTCAGTTACCATGGGACATGGTAGCCGATTGGTTAGAGCGCTCACCTTGTAGCACGTATAGGACAGGTTGAATCTCCCCTGAGATGTTTACTGTGTGGGGACCTTGAGCAAGTCCTTTACTCTCAGCTGCTCAGCGCTGTCGTTTGATGTTTGGTCATCAGATAGTGGTGCTTAATATATGCATAATAATAATAATGGCAACTCAGTGTGAATCATTTGATTAATGGTTAATGTTTTACTTTAAGAATTATCTGTATTAATTTTTTTGGTTTATAATTTTTTTCAGGTTTGATCCCTGGATTATAATTGATATTGGTTTGTTTTGTTCAGCTTTGCCTTTGAATGGTGGAATGGCAGTACCAGGTGCGCCTGGAGGAGCTCTCCGAGTCAGAAACTCTGGCAAGATCAGTTCCATGGACATCAGGTTAGACCAGTTTTGACAGTTTTGTTCTAAATTAGTTGCATTTTAGTCTTCGTAAGACTAAGGTTTCAGTCTTATTTAATGCAATGACTCGTGTGTCAGATGAAAGATTTCAAGCCTTGGACGATAGCAGTGATCAACTATATTAACTTAAGTTTGGCTGTTGATATTCTGTCTAAAGTGGCCAATTTCTGTTTTAGTGTTTTTGTGGTTATTCTGTTTTTAATGGGCCTGGCTTTTGTGAAAATTCTGTTCTAATGTCATGTTCTCCAGAGTGCGGTAAAGCAGTTGGAATTAATAAAGAATATACTTTTTCTTATCTTATCTAGTTAGATGTTATTGTGTTGCTGCAGGTGCAAGTTTGGTCAGCTTGGTCCAGGCAAAGGTCAGTTCAATTCACCTCATGGATTTTGTCTTGGCATCGACGAAGACATTGTGGTGGCCGACACCAACAACCACCGCATCCAGGTCTTCGAGAAGAACGGCGAATTCAAGTACCAGTTTGGCATCCCAGGTAGTTAAACGTTTCTAATGATCAAGCTTTGAATTTTGACTTAATGTCAACAATGTATGCATGAGCATATTTATTTAGCGCATATTTATGTGAGAATGTACATAAAGTGCTGGAACATGGATGCAGAAAAGGTGTGTCTTAAGTTTATCTGAAATTATGTTGTGTACATCAGCTGGAGCAGTTTGGATTTCAAGCAGAAGACTGTTCCAAAAACTATTAGTCATGATCGTTAAACCGAGGTGAACGTTATTTTAAACCTGAGAATGTTACTTTGATGTTGCTTGAATCCCTTCCAATGACCCGTGATTTTTAAACCTGAGAATGTTGCTTTGATGTTATGTGAATCCCTTCCAATGACCCTTGACTTAAGCCTCAGAATGTTGCTTTGATGTTGTTTAAATCCCTTCCAATGACCCTTGACTGCTTTCTGGTGGTGAATTTGTATATGGTTGAATTATGCACGAACATGTCATGATCTTCAGAGTAACTGTGTCGTTTATAGGTCGTGAGGAGGGCCAGCTGTGGTATCCGCGTAAAGTGGCTGTCATCCGTGCAACTGGAAAGTACGTCATCTGTGACCGTGGAAGCGAAAGGTCGAGGATGCAGCTGTTCACTAAGAACGGACAGTTCATCAAGAAGATAGCCATTCGATACATCGACATTGTCGCTGGATTGGCCATCACCAGCCAAGGTTGGCCGAACAAGCAGTTGGCGCCTTAGCACTATGCATTGTTTTCACTTGTGTTGTAAGTTGGGAAAGTTGTGTTGTAAGTTGGGAAAGCAAAGTTAAAGCAACAAAAGAGATATGGTGTCATTGAAGACCTTTGAGCTCTGGACTGTATCTAGTTGAAGGCAGTCTTGTGTGCATCACATTTAAATTCTGTTGAAGATGTTTGTGTTATTTCTCTGCCAGTGTGTTGTCAATCTCAGGATGTACTTGTCATTAAGTCTGAAATTTTGCAAGGTTTTATGGCCTACATGTTAGCCAAACCTTATTAAAACCTTAAATGATTGAGAGGGGACCATACTGGTTGCATTGCATGCAGCGGTGACCCTTTGCCTGGTTGGAGGCAGTCCATTGAATTCTCTGTGCTGTTTTTCTGAAGGTCATATCGTGGCTGTTGACAGCGTCTCGCCAACCGTCTTCTGCATCTCGGAATCTGGAGATCTTGTCAAGTGGTTCGACTGCAGTGACTACATGAGAGAACCGTCAGACATTGCTGTCAGTGGAAAGGATTACTACGTCTGCGATTTCAAGGTAGGGCCTGCAAATGAGGCAATCTCATCACGGTTCCACAAGTCTGGAACCTAGTAGTAAACTGTTTTAAGGTTTAGCGAATCACAGTGTCTGACGATCGAGTATGGTATTTGTGAGCCTTTGGTGTGAACAAAATGGTAATTGTGGGACACGGTAGTCGATGAGTGTTTTCAGGGAGTGCGGGTTGAACCTACCCTGAGACAGTTAGTGTGTAGGACCTTCGAGCAAGTCTTTAACTCACGATTGCTCAGTGCCATCGATTGGTGCTTGGTCAGTCATTACTGAGTAGTGCTTAATAAATGCATAATATCAATGATGCACTACTTGGTTCATAGACTGTAGTCAAATGCATTATGTACAGGACTACCAAGGCTTTACAGGAGAGGAGATTAAGTGTGTAGCAATTGATTGATTGCCTTATGTTAACTAGACATCGTATGTGACAATTTTAGGGCCACTGCGTCGTGGTTTTCAACGAAGATGGCCAGTTTCTTCACCGTATTGGTTGCGAAAACATCACCAACTACCCAAACGGCATCGACATAAGCGACGCTGGTGATGTCCTGATCGGTGACAGCCATGGAAATCGGTTTCACGTGGCCGTATTCCAGCGAGATGGCCATCTGATCGGAGAATTTGAATGTCCTTACGTGAAGGTGAGTCGATGCTGTGGGCTGAAGATTACGTCTGAAGGCTACGTCGTTACCCTTGCAAAGAACAACCAACATGTTCTTGTTCTTAACACGCTCTACATAGCGTAAGAACGCCGTCGTCGACTGGCTGTTACCAAAGCTGTTACCTGTCAACGCTTTTCTGAGAATTTGTAGCTTTTTGCAAAAATCTTTAAGAAGACATTTCAATGGCCTGTTGTGTGTACATGATGCCAAATCGGTTGGCGAGCAATAATCTATATGTAATGTTTTATTAATTGATATCCAGCAAGCACCATATGTGAGCAGTGACTTTCTCAGATAATTTTACCTTCGTTTTCGTTCTACACAAGTTCTGTAGCTACAGGCGAGATGCGGCAAAATTTTATTTACCAGCACTTGTATAGTTTCTGGGATGGACACTGAGTTGACGACGGGATTTTTCTTTCTTTGCCGAAGCGACGGCCGAATTGTTCCCGTAGCTGGAAGTGGATTTTATTCATGCTTATTTCTTGTGAGACTTGAAGACGGTTATATTTTGTATAAAGCTTACCTCTGATGCATCTCGTAGTAGTTAACTGTTGGTCCCTGGGTTTTTGATTTCCCTACATTATTTGTAGTCAATTAACAATTAACAACTAGATGCTTTTAACTGTTCAGGTTTGAGCCCAGGTTATTTTTTGGTTTGAGGGAATGCATCTTTCGATTTTGCCATTGTCTTGTTTCAAACGAGGTTCTCGCAACATTGAAGCGCCGCGTGTGTCCTGAAGGGTATTTTGGTAGATTTTTTATACAGAATAGGTAAATATTGGTTAATTTGCTTTCAGTGAATTTCGATTGTTTCAAATTTCTTATCACTCTCCATCCTCTTAAGTTGTGACATAGTCCTGTCCACTTGAAACATGTTTTTTTTCGGTTGTTGGTTCTTTTCAAAGTCGAAAAAAGATTTATTTCCTTTGTGTTTTTAACTTTGCCTTTGTTTGATTGCTTACATTTTATAGTTTCATTATTTGCGCCATCGTTTACGAATGGAGACTGTTTTTATTTTTACTTATTCCTCGTCTGTGTATCAATACGTACCATGTGTATACATTATTAACGGAGGTCTTGCTTGTTTTGTCCATTTTTTGGAGCCATTTCTCGCCGGGTTTTGGTGCTATGGCCCAACAGGTGTAACGCTTAATTTACTTTTGCTCCAAGTGGCACACTGCGGTGATGGGCATTTGCTCGTGCGAAGAGCAACAGTTTACAGTTGGGTCGAGCACGTGCCAAGAAATGTATGATAACCTTGCGGCGAGTGTATGCGTATAATTTCTGTGTTTGGTGTCTAGTCACTAATTTGGACACAGTTTTGTTAGCTCTGTGCCTTATACATGCGAACTACATGCGCGTATGCCGCATGTCTTTTGTATACGCATATCCATCGTTACTATTCTGATTAATTTAACTGTAGACTATAATTTGTTATTTTTTTGAGATATTTTCTTGTTTGACCCTTAACTGCAATAGAATCGGCACTTAAGTCATTTTTATGAATTGCCTCAAGTGCGCGGACTTCTTAACGCATTAAATTTTTTGACGTTTTAGGTTTTTGCAGAAGGTTCTCGTCATGTTCCGATTAACTTGAATATTCTGTATTATTTTCTATTTATACGTACTTCTTAAATTTAATTTTACACCGACGCATGTGAGCCGTTTTATGTGTTGAATCTAATTTTAAGAACCGTCGCTGTTTCCAAAATTGGTCGATGAAGCTTTGACAGTGTCTGTCACGCTAAATTCGCAGTGAATATTTTCACTGTACTTGACATCTAAGAAAGCTCCTGACTCTTGGTTTTTGACGGTTTGGCCTGTGATAAACAAAACAGGAATTTTCATTTATTGGAATTAATTTTGTTTAAATAGTGGTGTGTATTGTAGGAGGACATTTTAGCAGCATAGCTTCTGATATAGCTACATAACAGCTAAGTTCTTTGGCTCTGCAACTCTATTGCAGTTTCTTAACTGTATTTCTTCATTTGAGTACTTCAGAATTAACACATTGAACATGTCTAGTTTCCTATTCATATTCTCTGTTTATTCAACTCTTCTCTGATTTGAAACTCCTGTATCCAGGAGGATTTGGGTTTTGATGGCTTATCATGCATTCTTACTTGTGTTACCGGGAAATTAAATTGTGGTGCGGTGGTTCTTGGAGACCTACTGCAAAAATGAACCACGAGGCTTTGTGTAGCCCCTTTCTGGCTTATGCGGGTTTCTTTTCTTTACAGAGTTTGCTCATTCTGCCTAGTACCTGTCATCCTATTGTTTGTTCTCTTACGTATTTTGCGAACTGCATTTTATTGACGAGGCTACGCGTTTCATTTTACTGGTGTAGTACTGTTTATTCACGATGCTATCATCATAGTATGGTGCTTGTAATAAGAAACCTTTTCTATGTTTGTAATTATTTTACACATGTTCGATTTAGTTTGTTTACGTGCCCGCTGTGGCGCTCGCGAGCGTTTTTAAAATTTTTAGTGCAGTTTCGGCCACCCTTACTAAGTTGCAAAGTTCTTTAACGATTTGTTTGTTTATTTGAACTAATCCAGAGAAAACCGGGTTGACAACTACTTCTTCATATTACTATTATTAATAATTTTTGTTAATATACTTCTATATTGCAGTATTTGTGCTAATAATTTACACGTTTGAGTACTGCAACTGTGGTGGCATTTGATAACTGCTGATATGTAACGTAGGCTTTATTGTTTTTTGATGTGAGCATATTTCCATATTGCATATTATATTTTATTGCAGCAATATAATGCTTATACACTCCCATAAAGAAAATTCTTAGCGACAAACTTCAGTAGTGGCTAGCGTAGTTGAACGGTCGCGTACGGCTCCCTTTTGAGCAGTGACCCGCGTTATTTTGAAAAGTCTTTACTACGAAGTGCGTGTATTTATCCACTTGTGATGAACATTCTTATTCCAAGTTTTCTTTTGACACTGATTCTCATTTGTTCCCTGTTTTGTGTTTAAATGTTGGCTTTCATTTTAGTAGGAAGATGTTTTGCTGTTTTGGCTTTTTTGCTGATTAAAAAGACGGCTCAGAAAAAGAGAAAAGCGGGCGTTCGTTCTGTTATCTGTTTTAACAAAAAAACTTAAAGTAGTCACTGACTCGACATGCATGAAACGAAGATGAATTCGTTTAATCGTTTGTGTTGGATTTTTTAGCTTTCCATTTACAGGTAGAATACCTGTGCAAGTAGTTTTCATCTCTGTTAACATCTTGAGAGTTCCCAAGCAAGTTTTTGAGCAGTAGTTAAAGTATTATGTGATAAGATGCTCCTCTTGAGAGGACAAGAGTATCTATGGAAGATTATACCTGTGCTGAAGTTGTACTAATGAAACGGTATATCGATGACAATAACCTAACATTTTTTAAGTAGATTATAACAAGATGAGTGGCTTCTTGATAACACTACTAGAAGAAGTGATTTTGCGAAAAGGTGTAAGTCACGTTGATGACGCCATTCTTTGCGGATGAACTGCGGATTTCTGTGCTTTGTTAGGAATGTGGAACTTTGTCATCTGAAAGAAGTTTTTATTTTTGTTTGAGCTCCATATCTGTGACCCAGTGCCAGTTTCTAAGATTGCTGCAGTAGTCTTCTTTCCAGTCTGTTGTTAGTCACTTGTCTTTTGAACAGTGGTAAATACGTCTTTCATTTAACCTAGGTCACAAGACAGTTTTGGAAAAGTCATTACAATCAATGCTTTGCAGACCCCGTGGCATTTTCTCTCGGTGTTGCGGTAACCGTTTCTCCCATCCTTCATCATATCTTGCAAAGACTTGCATCCTATTTCGAGACACCTTCCTTCCTGCTTCTGTTGATGCCTTGCTCCCTTCGGGTTTACTCTGCTGACTGGTAACGACTGGCGTTACAAAGAAGTGTCGGGTTAAAATCTGTTTGCATCACCTGTTGCTGGTATAGACGAATTCTCCCAACCTGCCTCGGCTGTTACCTTGAGTAACCATCCAATTCCCAGAAATGATCTTGGACTACTTAAGACTGAAAATTTCTTAGGAGGAGCAATGCATGTGGAGTCGAACAGTTGCATTTTCTTCTGTTCGTGGCGTTCAGGCCAGCCACCTGCTGCCGGTCAGTTAAATTGTTCTACATCCTTGCCAGTTTGATTGCATTGTAGGGTTTTTTGGAAATACTTGACCAGTTTTTTACAGGATCATTGTTTAGACGAATATATGTTTCTTGTTCTGTGTTTATTATAAGCATTTGCTCACAGTTGGAACGGTTTAGCTTGTGTTTTCTGATTGTTCTGTCCACATTTTGATCCCAGCGCAATTTTGAAGTACGAGGAGGATGAGGTAGTTTTTTGCATTTATTGTGAATTTTGGAAATCTGTCCTGTGCAACCTTAATCTTCTGAGTTACTTGAGGAAATTTCTGACTAGCAAAACATCCGTAACATGTTTCTCTTTTTCAAAATTCAGTATTTTACGATGTTACCTATTTCGTTGTAAGATTTTCATATTTAATTTTGATACGGTAAATAAGTGGAAAGGTTTATAAGTATTATTGTTTACACTGTTACAGGTTTTTGCCAGACTCAATTTAAATGGCTTGATTTTGTGTTTGCATTTTATTGTGAAAGGAGGAAATTGGTTGACCGTGAAATGAAGTTTTAAATCTGTTTTCCTTAATTGATCAATAATTGCAAACCAAACGGGTTGTGCAGGCAGTGAGGCACAATGCTTAAAAAGGATTTGGCAAACCAGTGGTGGGTCCAGAAGTTTCCTTGGGGTTGGGTCAGTAAGTCTCGGTTGTGTTTTCATGATTTTAAGTTCCCAGTGTTTGGATCACTTCTAGTTTTCATTTTCCCAGTGTTTGTATGACTTCTATTTTTCAGTTTCCCAGTTTATTTTAATGAATTTTTGGTCAGTTTTTAGGACCTTTCTTATTTTCTCAATTTTTTTATTACCAGTTAATTTTTCAGTTCTGTTCAAGTGCTTTATTGCCTTTTACAGCTTCCCAGTTCTTTATGGTTTCTTAGTTTAGCAGTTTTTAGGACCTTTTATATGAGTTTTTAGGACCTTTTTGCTCAACAGTTTTATCACTTTTTTGTTTTCCAATTTTCAGTGACTTAGTTTTTCAGTTTTTTTTAATGACCTTCCTAGTTCTTTATGAATTTTTCATTTACGAAGTTGAGTAGGCAACCTTTGACCCTAATCAGTTTATGGCCAGTGCAGTTACACACTCGGCATGGGGCATAGCTGATTCTTCCCACTTCTGGATCCACCCTTGATTGCGTTACCAGTTGGGTGCATGGTCAATTGTTGGTGGTATGAAAGTCTGCTGAGAGGGCTTCCAAAAGGTCGTACTTTGTCAAATTGCGATATCAGTTTATCTATCATTTGATTACACCTCTGCTTTGTAAACAGTCCGAATTTCTATCGGTGGCTTACATGGATATTTTTGGCTGGTCTGCCAGACTCGAGGGCTGGTCAACAAGACATTGGCTGGTCTGCTGGAGAATTTATCCTCGTGTTTGGAGACGCCAAAGAGACGTAAGGACGCTTAAACGTTTGTATTTGCCAAGTTTCCTAAGATTTTTATTTGTTGAAGGACGCAAAGAAGATTGCGTCGGTTTGCCATTTTGCGTTTTCTCTTATTTTGTAGCAGGACAACTACGCATATTAATATTTACATTATTACACGGTTTATAATTAATATTTGTCTGTTTATTTTCTTTTTGCTTTAATATTAGCATATATTTTGATTGTTGGTGTTGATTTTTGATAGCCTGTTAAGAAGAATTTACGGCTTTTGTCCAGTTTGCCATGGACGATTTTTCAGAGTTACGCCTATAATTTTTACACGTTGACTATATAAAGTACAATTGGAAGGGATTTTACACGGTTCTGTTGCAGAAATTGTGTATGCGTGCACAAATACACTTCAATGTATGTTTGTATATATTATATATATATATACTTGTAGATCTTTTACATACATATGATTATGCATTATACTTATACATATGATGTATTGTATCATTTATACATACTTGTGTATATATATATATATATTATGTATACATATATATATGTACACGCACAACCTAACTGAAGGTGAAGTATGACTGTGTTTTTTATTTTTGGCTTTGCTGCCCACTTCTGGGTAGATGTATCTCTGTTGCCCAAGCATGTTTATCATTTGCGTGCGGCCATCTTGTTCCTGTTCTGCTTTAGAACGACGAAAGCTTTTCTGTGAATGAATGTCCCCTCTCGTCGCCATGATAGTAATCATCGTCTGCTTTGTCAAACATCATCACGGCTTTGTCTTTGCTGCAACAGTTGTTGCTGTCTTTGTCATGCTTTGCTTCTTTGCCTTTCCTTAGACATTTCTGCTTACCATTTGGTTCTCTATACCTCTCTGACTGTCTGTCTCTCTGTTTGTGAGCATGTATGTGTGTTCTGTGGACACGCCAGTCGTGTGTAAGTGTTGGTAGAGCACATCTTAGTAAGTGAGCGTGTAAATCAGTTGACTACTTTCACAAACAGCCAATGTACTTTGATGTCATACTAATATTTTTGGATGCGTCGTTTCAACTGCGTATTTGTTGACTTAGTGTTGCGAAAAAGTTTAATCCTTACTGATTGAAGATAACTGTGTCTTTCATTGACCTACTTATATACATGTACAGGGCGCTGACCGCATAGAGCATCCTAGAAGTAGTTTGCTACTGATGATGATATAGAACGTGTCGTAATTACAATTACTAGTTTGTAATTTATACGGAAACTCGGCTCTGCCACAAGTCTTTGTCAATATTCCTAATGTTTACCTCTGCAGGAGGTCTTTATCGATTCCCCAAACATTTCCTACCCCCTGCCATAGGTCTTCAGTTTCCACAGACGTTTCCAGACCCATGCCATAGGCCTTCAATGTCCTCAAACATTTCCGGTCCCCTGCCATAGCCTTAAAATTTTCTACAGACATTTTACACTCTGCTTGTGTATGGATTCGGGTGGCAGATGTAGACTGTCCTTGGTGTTGATGCCATCACCTAATCAAGCTCCAGTAATACCCGGTATCATGATCAAGTAATTCGACAATTCATAAAATAAAATTGCTAACTAGGCCCTACGTATAAGTGGCCAAACACCATTATATGTTGATGATCACTTGTAGACCAGTGTCTAAATTGCTCAGGCATGTCAGCTGCACATTCTTGCACAAACTGTACTTAAAACTGGCAAGTAATATTTGAGATATTAGAATAAAATAGTTTGTAGTTGAAGAGCTAACCTCAAAACCATACTACCATAAGCGTAATTTTGTATCGTTACGGTGGTGTCCGATCACCACCCACTTTTATCAACACCACTTTTTGGACCTGTGTTGAAATAGTTTTGCGACATGACGGCAGTATTTTAGTGTGAAGCTAGGTCAAGCAACGACCATTAACAATGGTGTATGCTGGTGGCCCAAGTGTCTCGTTCCGGTGTCTTAAAACCTCTTTCTATTCTCTGGGTCGTTCGCACTGGGAGCGCCTCTGATTAGCGAATACTGTGAGAGGCGCTTTATACATGTTTAAATACAATACAATACAATGCTTGCATACTATGGTGATGCTTATAGATGCCTTCGTAATGCAATACAACAACCTAATAAACTAGGAGTGCGTGTATCCTGCCCGGGCGAATAAATACCTTTAGGAAGTCTCATTTTCTAAGATCCAATGGATAAAAGTGAGTGGCAAATCGTGTCTGCAGATTTTCCCATCGTCCGTTCACTCTAACGATGAACGACCAGCTTCTGTTATCACTGAGCTCGTCAGGATTCTCTGTGTAAGAGAACGTGCGGATCGCGGTTCACTTCCCGAAGGTGGCTTATTTAAGAGATTTAAATCTCAGGCTAGCACGTACGGTCCGTACACGGGCACGTTACATGGCGTGGCGCCTATTCATACGGGCAGCGGTCAGGGCTGTAGTG
Organism: Allolobophora icterica; assembly: GCA_963556255.1. Taxonomy (NCBI): domain Eukaryota; kingdom Metazoa; phylum Annelida; class Clitellata; order Crassiclitellata; family Lumbricidae; genus Allolobophora; species Allolobophora icterica. Next base: position 60,691,297 of record OY744609.1, on the reverse strand, counting down.
GTAAAATTTGAGGTGAGTACACGCAGAACTGTCGAAATATCTCCGCCGCTCGGACAGAAACACCAGCTTTTGGGTTGGCAGATCACTCGCGGAAATGTGCTCCGATATTACGCACAAATCTGGCCATCAGAAAAATCTACATAATTTACAGTTTAACGCCAACTACAACTATTTATAAGATTATACTTAAACGAGTACAGAAGCGTTCGTTTACTTACTTCTTGCCAAATTGTTCAAAGGTAAACGCTGACCAAGCAATAAATGTGGATTAAAACTATAATGCCTCATTATAATGGACAAAATAGTGCATCTTTTTTATAAATATCTAGAAATTCGAGCTACTGTGCAGCCTCAAATATTTTGCCAGAGTACGTTCTATAATAATAGCGCTATAAGATATGAGATACCTTGAAACTAAGACTCTTTGGATAAGAAATGATGACCAAAATAAAATATTGATGACTTTATCGACGATTTTCAGTCAAAAGTCTCCTTTTGTTTTTGTTCTGTGGTGAAATAAAAATTCGGATTTATAACCTTAAGTTATCATCGCTTGTAAGTGTGGTCGTTCGGCAAAATGACAAATATTGCACTGACAAGAATTAAAAAGGAATTTCAAGATGTCATGAAGAGCGAGGAGGTACGACGCGCACTTGCCTTACTCTGATTTGGGCCTACGCTTTTGGTTACCTCGTTATTTTAGTTGTGAGTCGGATCGTTTAACTGCTCCGGCATTTATTTCTATTAGTGAAAGTTTCCTCCAACACACTTCGCGTACGGCAGCAGCTTGTTCTTTAGTCTGTAGTAAATTGAAATGATCAAGAAATAGTCTATCTGTAGTTGGGTAGAGTCGGATTTTTGGAGGGTCAAGTTTTTGAAAGTTGCTTTCGATGATTACATTATTATGCAGGTTTGAGTAGTAAGGGGATTTCGTGAAGGGTTGAAAAACGAGATTAAGTTCAGCCAATTGATTCAGTGTTGATGATGGTTAATTGTAGGTGGCCAACTGTAACATCAAAGTGGAACTGAAAAATGACAACTACACAGAACTGAAAGGTCAAATCCTTGGTCCACCGGACACACCTTATGAAGGAGGATTATTTGAATTGGACATTAAAATTCCTAGTGACTATCCGTTTAATCCTCCAAAGGTAACAGTAACCACATGATCTGAAAAATTCCCCAGATAGCCATGTTTATTGGGCCTGTGATGGGCCTGCATTGTTTCACTGTTGGCCAACTATGGACATGGTAAACTGTGTCCAAAATAAAATGCTTGGGAGAGTTCCATCTGGCATCTTTTCAGCAACGTAATTGTTGCAAACCTTCAGAAATTGTCAATAGTGTTTTGCTGTGAGAATTAATAGCGTTTTCCCTTTAAATACAGGTACCACTGTTTTATAAGAGATAGCTCCTGTCTTAGATTTAAAGGTGTTTGGTTTTGACAAAAAAAGGCATCAAATTCTGTAGCTTTACTTGTGGCTTATTTCTGTCTTGGCCAACTATGGACTAGTTGCTTAACTACTTGCTTAACTTGTTTTCTGTCTGTATTAAGGGCCACTATTAATAATAAAGCATCAGTTAGTGTTGCTAAGTGATTGCACCAATACGACTTCCTTAGTTTCCCACAGAGTAACCATGCCAGGAGGCTTGAAACTACTGTGTTGCAAGGCAAGAGCCGAGACCAGTTTCTGTGACACAGAAATAAATTTATTTGTCACGTTTACTTAAGCATTGTTTAACAATGGTTGAAACATACTCATAAGATGTTGATTCATCAGAACTTTGCTGTAGTTTCTTTCAGAGGCCTCTAAAAATATCTTTGGGTGATGCTTTTTGTTGTGAAGGTAAGTTTTTGAAATTTCGTTGGTTGTAGGTTCAGTTTTGTACGAAGATTTGGCATCCAAACGTAAGCTCTCAGACTGGAGCCATATGTCTTGACATCTTAAAGGATCAGTGGTAAATGCACATGACTTTCATATTTACTCTTTGTTGTAACTATGTAATTCATTGTAATTCTGTTGTGTTTGAAGTATGATATCGAAATTAGTGTAGGTTTGCTCTGGCAATGTGTGAAGCTCTTGTTTTCGAGGTAGAAATGATAGTTTGGAATTTGAAAAAAAGGCAGACGAAAAGGTATTGGTAAGCAAACTTGTTACTTGCAGGTACAATTCAGAATAGTTAATTAGACACAGGGTTTTTAAAATGGGCACAAAGTATGTAGGCTGAGAGCAGCATGGATTATTTCAGTGAGTTCATGTGGGGCAGATTGCTAACACTTTAACGATGAGCTGCATTGGTTTCATAGTCACTTTTAATACACGCTCGTCATTCAAGTGGTAAGGAGGGTGTGGCACAGGAAAGTTAGGATGCCTCACGTATATGGATTGCAATGGCCAGGTGCTGTATATGTCCTGAGACCTGCTTCACTGTGTCTTAAACTTTGAAGACTTTTTCTGGTGCGAGCATGCAGACTACAAATGGGCAGTTACCTGAGATTGGAATTGCTAATGTTGAATTTAGCAACATTAGCAATTCCACTTGCTATTTTTATAAGCCATGGATTGATGAATTGATTGACTGTTTTGCATCACATGAGGACAGTTTTTCGGCTTCCAGGCAGTCTCAGTGGCTGGTCTGAAGCTTTGAAATTTACAGCCAAGTTCTGTTACAATTTTTCATTTCATTCAGGGCTAAACTTAAAACTCATCTGCTTACCCACTGCAGCATGATTTCTGTTTTTTTAAGTCTGCTTGTCCAACGGATACTGATGACAATTTTTTACAGTTTTACCTGAATCGGCCATTGATTGCTGCCTTTATGCATGATGCTATTTAAGTTATTAAGTTAGATTGATTCTTTTTCGTTTATTAGTTTGTTAGTTGGTTTTGACGGTTGTCTAGGGCCGCTGCAATGACCCTTCGTACGGTCCTCCTCTCAATTCAGGCGCTTCTGTCTGCTGCCGAACCGGATGACCCTCAGGATGCAATTGTAGCCAAGCAATACCTGCAAGCACCAGAAATTTTCAAACGAACTGCCAGGCATTGGACAAACGTCTATGCTCATGGTAGGAGTCAACGCCTCATAACTTCGATTGACTAATGGTGCCCACAAAGGGTACTGATATAATAGCTGAGATAAACATTTCCCTTTGTTTACTTGTTTATCTGTGGGCATGTGAATACATGCGTGTCTGAGCCCTTGTATAGGTAGCACCTTTGTTCAACCTTACAATAGCGCTGTCTGTGTAATTGTTTTAAGTACGTGCGACTTGTGGTATGTAGGAAATGGATTTTGAGCTGAATTACATGAAATAGTCTGTTTATTTTAATTGAAAATTGTTCCAAGAGGAAGATCTGAGTTGCGAGAAAGCTCTAATAGTAGCCGATCATTTACATGCTCAAAGGAGAGGCAAGAGGGCATGCAGTGTGGGAGATGTTTGAAAGAGGCGGTGGCATAGCAAACTCAGCAACCTACAGCTTGGTGTGTTGTGATGAGCTTTGCGTTTAATAATTAATTAGACTAGAAAGTAAAAATCAATTAGCATCTTCAGATACAAAGGGAAAAGGATCTGAGTATTCTTCCTTAATTCTTGGGGTCACATGGACTGCACCACACCATACTGTGTTGCTTCAAGTTGTTACAGTAGTTGCATAAATAGGAAATCGATGTTTTTCCCATGAATTTTTTTAGTTCAGCTGACAATGTGGCTGTTACAATTTATCATTTCAGGTTCAAAACGAGAGATTGAGTTTGATCAAAAAATTCAACAGCTGATTACAATGGGATTTGAAGAAGTGAGTAAAATCAGGGTGGATTGTCAAAAGCAGGTCCTTTGCCTTCTATGTGACATGTTTTAAAATAAATTTAAAGCTGGTGTTTAAGTCTTGGTAGTTTCCATATATATTTCAATCTTTTCTCTTCATCTTGGTGTAACTTCACTGTAGTTTTTTTAATTCAAGTCGGAACAATTCCTCTGGTCTTTGTACCAGCCTTTCCAGTTTTCATATAACTTTTGTAAAATGCAATAGTCCTAGCACAAATATTTTCAGAATTGTATTATCTAGTCATCTTAAAATACCTTGAAATGTTACTGCACCTAGTTTAAATTTCTGTTGTGCTCTGAGATGTTTGACATTTTCTAGCAGAGTTGAGAATTGGTTGAGTGTGCAATATGCTGTTTTGTATAAATAATAAATAATAATATTCTTTATTATTTCAAACTGACAGACACAGTAAGATTACATTGAAACATGAGAGTACAAATCAAGATCTTAATTAAACACACGGTTTGGCAGCCATGCAAGGTGCCACCCTAGAGGTGGGTTACAGGTGTCGAACTGCATTCTAATGCTCTCCTGGCCACGAGTGTTACCATTACTCTATCCCCCAAGATCTATAGTCCCTCGTTGAGATCAAGGCTAGGTCATAATCAATTGATGGACAGTTTATTAGGCAATTAATAGGTCAGTTCTGTTTTGATGGTAGGTTTGTGTGCAAGTTGAACTGTGATTTTTTTAAGGATATATTTTAGATTAAAAATCATAATAGATATTTTATGTTGTCACTTGACTAACATTTGGATATACCTCTTTGATGAGAAATATTTAACACTTTAACGACCAGCTGCATTGGTTTCCCACTCACCTTTAGTACACTCTCGTCGTTTTAAAGTGTTAACATACAGTTGCTGAGTTCAGTTGTTGAATGCTGTGTGCATTATTGGGGGATGGATGAATGGTAAAACTCTTGCTCGAAGAACATGAGATCTTGAAAGATGCGGTTCGATTCCCGTAAGCTCCTTGTAGCTCATCTCAGCCTTCCACTTCCTTCGGGCACCTGTAAAATGGGCAGGCGCCTAACAGGCTGCCAAGGCGCATGTTCTATAAGATCTTGATAATTGTACTGTCATATGTTTCAATGTTACTTACTGTGGTTTGTCAGTGAGCTTGTCAATAAACAAGAATATATTATTATTATTAATTTATGAAAATAAATGATTCTCAGTTTGTAATGTTACTTGTGGTGTTTAGTAGCGTTACTTTGTCTTAAATCATATTTAATGTGTTAACGTTTTTAAATGTCTATTATGTTGGAGTTTTGGTGTCTGTGTGTGCTGTTATGCCACTTTCTTTTTCAGTTTTTCTGTGTGTGTTTTTAATGCCACTTTGCATTTCTTAATGTTACTGTATTTTCTTTATGTCACTCTGTGTGTTTCTTAATGTTCCTTAATGTTACTTTGTATTTCTGAATGTTACTATGTCGTACAGATTAACATTAAGAAATATGATGTAACATTTTAAACTTTATTGATGTTACTGTATGTGTTTCTTGATGTTGTGTTTGCAGCACAGATCAAGGACAGCTCTCTCCTTCAGCAACTGGAATGTAGAAAGTGCCATGGAATATCTGCTGAGCTGATGCGACGATTTCTTTTCTGTCAGTGAGCAGGGACAAATGCTTTTATTGTGCTGACTTTTGGACAGCTTGCGTCTTCAGCATTTTACACATCACTGACTCTCATCACAGATGACTTAACGTTTCATTTGCACGATTATGGTACTCTTACATATTCACTCTTGGGCTTCTTTCCCATTTGGGATGATGGTGACTGCAGTAAGATATGTCAAAATTTTTGTTCCTCTTGCACGCTCTAGTGATCGCGGCTGTTCCAGTGTGGCTCTTGATGATAAAGTCCTGGGAAATGTGAGTGAGTAAGAATGGTGGCTACCTACCCTTGCATGCCAGGACTAAGAGGTGGAAACGAAAATGTTTGGATTTTATGAAGATGGCTGCTTCTTTCTTAGTGGGTGTTTATGTAGATTTACTCGTTTTTCTGTAGCGACAGTATGGCCTCGACCCTGCTCGGTTTTTTCATGAATTGATCGGATATGTGGGATACCGATTGCATCTATCTTCATATGCCGCTTGTCAGGAATTGCATCTTCGAGGACATTTTCTTGACCTTGAGATGCTGGAACGGAAGTTTCTATATTGGTCTAATTGGTTTGTCCTCGACTGGGTTTCTGCTGCTGCTTGTTGGCCTCTTCGTGTTTGTTTGGAGTCAGTGTAGAGCATAGTTTCCCAAACTGTGGGTTGCGACCCAAAAGTGGGTCGCAAAGCTCTGGCAAGTGTTTTGCCAAATTTTTTCGAGAAACCTTTATTTTTTTTTGCAGCAACAACATTTGACTATGATTGGGCTATAACTAGCTGGATTGCAATAAACTGTAAACTGTTTTTACCTAAGTTTCCTTTTAATACTTAAAATTTCTAAGTGCTGTACGTAAATCCACATATTTCGATACCAATTTATGAAGCAAATTTTAGTACACAATGCTTAATTTTACACAGTGTGTACCGAGACTGCCAAGATGTTCACAAGTGGGTCGCGACCCAGAGAAGTTTGGGAACCGCTGGTTTAGAGTAAAGGGATCTCTGGCCGTAAAAGTTGCTTTCTCATCGTTTTGAGATTTTTTATCAGCAGATTTTTAAAATCGTGTAAACCAAGACATTGTCCTTGGAGTCAGTTTTGCATATATGAGGTTCCCTCGTGTAACAGTTCTGTGGTTTTTTACACTAGGAAAATGGTCAAGCAATATAGTTGTTTGGAATTTTCTGTACGGCAAGTTCAGTTGAATTTGTGGTTCAAGGGAACATTGGTGATTACTCGAATGAAATTTCTGATCGAGAGATTTATCTTAAGCTTTGCCTGCGAATGTTGGCAAATGAAGAAGAATTTCTTCTGGCCACGATTTCTTAATAATGAAGATTTTTGAGAATTTTTAATATATTAAAGTATTTTAAACTAAATTGCAATTAATTGCGTATGTGTATACAGTAGGTTTTCTGCTTTATTGCATTTGTTGATTCTGTTTGTGATAAGATATCATGAAAACTGACAATTGGAACTTAAGTGTTTTGTGTTGGATAGTTTTGTTGTTATGGTTGGTGTTTCCGTTAAGTGTCCAATGGAAGAGTTTTTGGTGGGACTGGAGTGAAGGCCTTTTTGGTGGGACTGGAGTGAAGGGTTTTTTGGTGGGACTGGAGTGAAGGGCTTCTGAGGGCAGGAATGCCATCTAGCAGCGACCGTGAAACTCTGGTGCGTATGAGACAACGGATTAGAGATTGAGGCTTCATAGGGATAGATCGGAGATGAGGCAAGAACGGAGAGGGAGAGAAGCGGGCAAAGAGCCCGAGAGGGAGATACTGACGAGAAAACAGACAAGGAGGGACAAAACGATACAGAGACTGACTAATACAGATCGAGAGAGAGAGAGAGAGGTAAGGAGAGATACTGTTTATTGTGGTTGAAGCAAGGTAGAGGTACAGACCGCAGGACAAAGATACGAAAGCGAGCTATTAGTTGCCTGTAACGCACGGATTGCGATAAACAGAAGAGTTTCACGGCCACTGCTAAATGAAGCCTTCTGAACTGAGACTCCGATTGGCCTGGATGTCTGTTTGACGGACTTTGATCGTAAATAACGTCAGCCAAATCCATCAACACTCCTCTGTCCTCCGCCCTTCACTCCCACCCATCTTCACAGCATCCAGAGCCAGAACAGACCTCCTTCACCCCCCCCCCACGTTCGCCCCCTCACACACACACACACACACACACACACACACACCATCCAGAGCAGAAAAACAGACATTGTCTTGTTTGGTTTGGCCCAGTTTCTTTGTTAGTCGTAGACAGTCTGTCGTTTGCCCCTCCTACTTTCTCACGGATCGGGCGTCAACGCTGCCTGGTGTTGGGACGTACGGACTGAGCTAGGGCGGGTGACGGAGGAAACGATGGGTTGTTTAGCAGGCGGGGGGTGCAGAGGAATGAAACGGTGTCAAGTGAAAGGGGGTGAAATTGTTCAAGTGCAAGCGGGTGAAAAGTTGCTAAGTGCATTTGTATGTATATAAACAGTATAGGCCTGTGTATGTATGTATAGGCCTACATGTATGAGGACACTGGGGCCTAATATTAAAGGATAAAGAGAATAAAAAGCGCTGTAAATTTACGCGAAGCAGCATCGAAATCATGAACATGACGGAAAGGCTGCTAATTTTCTTTCTTTATTAGGCTAGTACGCGACACTGTATTGTACAAACAACAGTATAATCCAAGGCACTTAATTAGCCTACCTGTAATTGTGTAGCGCCGACGTCGCTTTAAGAGATAGTCAAAGTTCATCAGAGAAGAACAGTCCTTTAGGCTCGCCTGAGAGTCGGCCAAGGGTAATATGAATTTTTGCAACATCATTTTTACTTAGGCTCCAGTTGCGGCGCCAGAAATTTTTGTGAGCAGGGCATAGCCAGGGCCAGAGGCGCCCACAGCGTGACGCACTGGACGCACGTGCGTCCACTCAATAAGTCAAATCCATAAAATGAATAGGCATCGCATCAATATTTTTGTTAAACGGCAATACGGCATGTTAAAGCATTAGATGCCATCTGAATTGGATTTTTACGCTTGTCACCACTTTCTACTCTATCTATGGCAGTTACTTCAATTTTCCTACTTATATCTATGGTAGTAAAGCGGGCAAGCAGCCATATTATTTGCTTACCTCGTTGGCTGTGCGTCCAATTTTTTTAAGCCTGTGGGCGCCCCTGGCCAGGGCAGTCATTACAAGGTAACTAATGCACGGGACGATTTTGCCACGAGCAAGTTCTGGGTATAGGGCAAACATTCTGGCAGGGTAACGACAAAGGCAAAGGCTTTTTTACCAGGGCATTTGCCCTGGTGTAGTCTCAGCATTATGATGGCGCAAGGGTTACGGTGATCCGTGTCCTATAGGCCTATTCGCGGAGTGAACATAGCCTGAGAGTCAGCCAAGTGTATGAAGTGTTTGCGCCTTCATTTTCTTATCCATAGCAGTATAATGGCGGATGAGCAGTCCTCTCAATCGCCGTCTGGTCTTCCCACCCACAGAGTACGCAGGCACGTAACTAGGATTTTTCGTTTGGGGGGCTTAAACCTTGAACATGGCAACATTTATACAGTGTTCATACGAATTTTAGCCGTAAGCATACAACGGCTTGACTTGTTTGGGGGGCTTCAACTTCGTTTGGGGGGGCTTAAGCCCCCCAAGCCCAACGCTAGTTACGTCCCTGAGAGTACGGTAGCCTAACAGTGTAGGTTGGTTCTCAGTCTTTCTTCAGAACACATAAATAAATACCACACAGGCCTACACACACCTCATATGTTGGACATTATGACGAATATCTTTCTTCGATAGCAGGCATCTACTACCCTACTCATTATAGCCGAGTTTGATGCTAAGGGGAAGCAGATGGAGCAGAAATCTCGAAAAAAAGTTGTAGGCCCTACCCTTTCGGGGATTCGAAACCCAAACCTCTCGGCCGACCGTCCAGCGCGCTTACCCCTAGACGAATATCGGCACACCCCGTTTAATAGATAAGCCAGGTCGAAATAACGTACACAAACGGTAAACAAGAGAAAAACAGTCTATGGCCTACCACAGAACCCTTTGTGCAGGAGGAGGCCAAATAATTGTTATTATTAAGATTGTCCTATTAATATGTCATTTTTACGTGAAGATGTATAAAGCGCAAGTTTTAGGCTATAACTAATACGCCGCAAATGCAGTGAATGTTCAGATGTGAATTCCAGGAGGAGATCGACCCACAATGTGTGCTTATCTTGCCTCTTATAGACTAAGTGTCACTAAGAGGCAAGATAATTGTTCCTTAGGCCTAGTATGCTGTCGCACAACGACAGCATAATAAGGAACAATCGAATGTGCTAGACAAACGCGTTGTTTGAGCAGACACAAGCAGACGAGTTAAACGGTGCCAAGTGCACAAGGTTGAAAACGGTGCCAAGTGCAAATAGAAGAAGCGGTGCCAAGTACAGATAGGTGAAACGGTGCCAAATGCACATGTTTGAAACGGTGCCAAGCGCAAACAGGTGAAACGGTGCCAAGTGCAAATAGATGAAGCAGTGCCAAGTACAAATAGATGAAAAGGTGCCAAGTGAACACATGGTTGAAACGGTACAAGTACAAATAGGTGAAATGGTTTCAAATGCACATGGTCGAAGCAGTGCAATTGCAAATAGATGAACCGGTGCCAAGTGCACATGGTTGAAACGGTGCCAGTTGCAACTAGATGAAACGGTGCCTATCAAGTTCAAATGTACGTAGGGTTAAATATGAGGTATAAACATGAACCACGTGTGGACGTTGGGTGCAGTGGTGTAGTCCTAAAAAATGAAGTGGGGAACGCCTGGAAATTGAAGTAGTAGCAACTGTAGCAAAAAGTGCAATCTTGCAAGAATTTTGCATAGTGTGAGGAAAAAAGTGGGGGAACGGCGTTCCCCCGCGTTCCCGCCCCACTACACCACTGGTTGGGTGTAAAAGGCGGAAAGTTGGGCGTTAGATATGAAGCATAGGATGTGGGATCGATGGGCGAGAACCTTGAATTGGACTGTGGAAAAATTTGTTGCTCGGTGTGGTGCGTAGGAACCTGGTGCGTTGGGATCTGTTTCAGTGTTTACTGTTATCATGACATACATATTCCTCAGAACTCCAGTGACGTCAATTTATTTACCAGTTTTTCATCGGAGGACCTCTCCTCTTCTCTCTCAGCATCCTCTTGTCGAAAACATACTTTTTACTGATTAAGCAGCTCAAGGACGAACGGAGACGGTATTAAAAAACATAAGCACTTGAACATGCGGCGAAGTTCAGGTCAACTGGCGTCTGAATTACATCAACAGAGCCGCAGATGTGTAAACCGATACGTGGAAGTTGTTTTGCGAAGAGCGCGATATGTGTGACTTTCGACACGGACGTTTGACATAGGCCTATTACAACCGCGGACTCAACGGGCAAATGACCGATAAAAACAGAGGAGAACGATAGACAGATCCTGATATGTCAGTTAAATTAGACGCGCTGTGGTTGATAACTCGAGATAAGTCAAGATCAACAGAGCGCTCGAAACCGTAAACAATTCTGCGTCTTGGCCGAGCGGACTTCAACACGGCCTACGTGAGCCAAGCTGCCTATAGGCGTAGGGACTCCTTCATATCAGACCTAGCGACAGGCCTGTTGGCGTAATATATATAGCTGGTTGTACGATCAAGAGAATTCATCTGACTTGGACTGCGAGGATCTATAGCGCAGAGTGAGTGAAAGTATAGTCGAGATGAAGTCCGCGTCAATTCTTCCGTCTTGTGTACAAATTGGACTGCAGGTGTGTGCGCCGAGGGTTTGGTCTCGGATACCTAGATCGACCACTATGAAGCTGGTTGCGGCAACTGCTGCTGCGAATCCGGACAGGATGCTGAGGCGACTCATACAGACGGGATGCAATCAACACCAGCTCCATCAACACCATCCGAGGGAACTCGACTGTTCGCAGTTTGACTTTGCCATCAAATGTCCGCTTATCCTTCGAAGTGTGACCGACCGATACAAAGGAGTCCACGTCAGCCTCGCTCAGCTGTCGGCCAACTGCTCCCTCTCCTACTTTGAATCGCTACTCAACGGTTTGTGGCTTTCCCACTCTTATCAGTCAACTGTCGTTATCATTCTTGTTTTAAATGAGGCTTATCTTCATCGTCGTCGTTGTGCTGATCTTAGTTATCATTCTTATCGTCGTTCTTCATGAGGATCGTCATCTTTAATTTAACTTTTTATATCGCCTTTTTTCAACACTTACAGAGTAAATTTAATTGCAAATGTACACTTTTTCTATAGCTACTGTATGGCCTTAAGTCTGAATTGATTGGGTGACTCACCCTGGGTGAAATCCTACACCACCGCTTCCCATTTGAATGGGAGCCACACCATTTAAGGTCCCTGGATATACGGACCGTAGTCGTTGTTGGGTTCATCATTCTACAGTTGTCATTTTGTAAGTTTTGAGACCGATATTAGCGAGAGCTGACATTTCACTCTCTGTACTACATAATGCTGTCGAAGGCCTTCGGTTGCATAGCATCGATCGTTCAGTCAGAAGCTAGGCCTTTTCACTAACAGATTAGCACACGTAATTGTAAATGTAAACGTTTTCCTATGGCTACCGTATGCGCCCAGGGTGGGAATTGTCGGAGGTTGGGCGTACAACCCCCGAGTCTTTCTTAGGACCCCAGTTAAGTCTTCATTGCACACCCTATGGGGTCGTTTCCAACCCCTCAGTTGTCAGTATTTAATCTAGTCCCCCTCTTCTGAGGGGAAAACAAGGTTTGTGGGGGGGACCAATAAGGGCGACTTTTTTTCGAAATTTCATCCGTGTTCCAACGACGTTTTTTACTTTAGGAATTTCATCTTTAAAAAAAGTTGATCATGTTGATGACCTTTTTTTACTATTTCCTCCGACTTTCATGACTTTAATAACTTTAACGACCTTTTTTTTAAGGAATTCATCTCTCTAAAACTTTCGTATGTCTTATTCTATTATTGTATTCTTATATTACTCGTTTACTCGTCTCTGAGGGAGCGCAACATGTATCCTGGGGAATTTTCTTCTCCCAAAATGTGTGTACATTAAAATATTGCTGGCCTCTAGGGGAAACATAAATCCCCCACCCCAAAAGGTGTCTAGATTAAACACTGCTCAGTTGTAATAGTGTGATTTAGCATAATTGACTCTGAGTCTCTTAAATAAAGAAGACATGTCCATGGTGTATCATGTATGCATTTTTGAATTTTCTCAACAAATTAATTGATATTGATTGGAGTCTGACTTGCAAAACTGCTAGCGTTGAAATCAGCTGCTTTCAGATTTCGTTGACATCGGTTTACAAAATACGGATAAAATGTTACCCCCCCCCCAGTCTTTTTTCTACAATTCCCACACTGTATGCGCCCTCGAACCCTGGCCATTTTAAATGAATTGATCGGATTAGAACCTTCGATCGACACCACCGCTATCCATTTGAATGGGTATCCCCGTCCCACTTGAAGTCCCCGTGTAGGCCCCATATACGGACAACAGACATTGCACCGACGGCCATTAAATATCCTTTTTTATCTGGCCTGTGATTGATCTGTAGGCCTGACTGCATTAGGCCTACTACGACAGCTGGGCCTTTAAGTTAAGAGATACTCCATTGATTGGACTAAATTTCTAATTAAGAGAGTTCGGGGGGGGTCGACGTTCTGAAGAAACGTACAACTGAAAAACTTAATTTGAATAGAAAGAGAAGACAGACGTGAAGATACTGACGCATACAGGCAGACGGACGGAGAGAAAGAAAAAAACAGACACGCATACACGGACAGACAATGAATTAGTAAATCAGAAACAACAGAAATCAAGCAGACAGACGGGCAGACAGACAGACGGACAGACGGACAGACAGACAGAGACACATGCAGACGACGCATCTGTCTTTGCCTGTGCTTGACTTAAAGAAGACAATAGGGCGTTTCGCTTTAATTGACTGATTTGATCGATCGTCCATTGTTTATGGTTAATAGCAGAAATCAGATTAGCATGACATTGTTGTCCACAGACTCATGACCCAGACGACGTTCGCTGTATTGCATGGAAAGATACGTAGGCCTATAGTTCAGTCCTATTCATCTAGAGCTCTGACACTCCTTCCTCCCACACAGTAGTCTAGCCTATCCTACATAGATGCCCATCCTTTGTAGAGCAACCCCATGGCACGTGCCTACACGTAACAATATATTATATGCACAGACACTATGTCTGTCTGTCTGTCTGTCTGTCTGTCTGTCTGTCTGTCTGTCTGTCTGTCTGTCTGTCTGCCAGAGTCAGTGCTACCATCCACGTCGATAAATACTTTTAAATCTAAACTCAAAACTCATTTACTCTCTAAGTAACCTACTATGATTAACTGCTGCATTGTAACGCGTCCTTCGAGTAAGACTCTGCGTTATTAAGGCACGTTATAAATATAAGTTGTGTGTGTGTGTATATATATATATATATATATATATATATATATATATATATATATATATATATATATATATATATATATATATATATATATACACATACATATATACAGGAGCGTCTATCCCGCCCCCAAAGTCATTGGAGCAACTTCCCCGACTCTCCTCTTCCCCTTCTCCTCCCCCCTAATTATGATGGCATATACACTGATAGACCCCCTATTTTTTGGATGGAGCGGTTTCTATGGAGTATACGCCTCTGCATATATATATAAACCTATCACGCGCTTATATACCCTCCCTCCGTCCCTCCCAGCTCTTCCTGAGAGAGCAAACCGTTGATGGGTCTGTGGCGAGCATCGTACTCGACCGCAATAGATTCGTATATCAGTCACGTACTATAGTCGATGGTGTCTGGAGAGCCATTGACTGGCAACTGATATACGAATAGATTGCGGATGAGTACGTTGTAATTCGCAACCGTCGAACTGAATGACGAACAGTTCTGAGAACTTCTAAGGAAACGCCGCCCCCTGTGTTATAGTCAGCGTCTCCAACCTTCAAACTTCGAGGTATTGTTACAGTAACTAAAACTAATTAATAGAATCACGAATAGGAACTGAACGATGCCTCATCGGTAGCCCAAGGCCGATGCAGAGGGTAATGCGATTATGGCCCAATTTCATATAAGAGGGGTACCATTTGGTTGGTCCTCAACACCGGTTTGGGTAAGGTTTCTAAAGTTTAAAATGGCCACAATAGAAGGTGGTAGCGGTGGTGGTGAAATGGCGCGATGATGATGATGATGATGATGATGATGATGATGATGATGATGATGATGATGATGATGATGATGATGATGATGACGATGATGATGATGAAGTCAACAACGATGATGATGTACTGCGTGTATCCAAGCTGCCGTCTGCATACTTGGCATTGATTTCCAGCGAGTATGAAAATCCTACACTTGCAGGGCTGATTCTTTTTGCTACAGCCTCCCTCGACTCGTGGTCTCGCAGCGAACGTAGCTCCGTCTGGCTTCGAGTGCCGATCGAAAAGAGTCACTTCATCCCAGAAGCCGCCAAGTTCGGCTTTCGATTCCATCACGCCGAAAACTCCGAGTCCGTTCTGTGTCTCTGGCTGGGGAAGGATACATTTTCACGTTTGCCGACTTACGCGACACACCAAGTGGGCGTGGCCGGTAAGAAATTGCATCGTATAATTATTTACATCAGCGGTAGATAAGCGCTATATAAACTGCACTAGACTAACGGTCATGTTTGTTGTGCGCAGTGGACATTAAACTGACATGCAAACGCGCACACAATGCTAAGTGGAGGAGGAAAAGTCAGAGATGGAGCGCACAGCGATGATCATGGTATTTAACTTGGGATGTAATGGATAGTTAACGACACTATGTCATGAATAACAAAGATAATTAGCGACGCCCTCGTCCTGTATCAAGGCTTGGGACTGGCACTACCACAGCAGGCTCAGTGGCGAGTTGTATTTGGTTCGGTTATCGGGCTGTAAGCAAGGTCTGGCTTTATGCATAAATATGGTGGTGAAAGTGACGCGACCTGGCGATTAGTATGAGAACAAAAACGGCCTGCGTGTAGGCCCTATAGGTTAACGTCTTATGACGAATAAAATGCTTGGAAAAAGGTTGTTCTGAAAATACATGGGACTAATGCTAAGTTACTAAAATCTGAACAGTTAACTGGCGATAGCTTACTTAGCCTGTGGGAGCAACAGTGAATTCCTCAGCAGGGATATTTTGCCAACCTAGCACTGAGGTGATGTGCGCAGTTGGAGCCGGTGACAATTATTTATAATTTGTTTAGTTAGCAATAACTTAGCATAGTCCATAGATTTCTGTTGACACTGGCGGCGATCTTGTTTGACAGGTTGGGGGATGTAGAACTTATCGGTCAAAAAGAGTTTTGAAATGATCTGGTCAAAAAAAGAGGTCAAAACATTTTTTCGCGCGTGAATGGTTGACCTTTTTGGTGTTGCTAAACTATAATATAAGCTAGTAGAATGAAATTTAAGCCACATAGTCTTGAAAATAGATTCTGCCTCTGCTTGTGTAGTAGGCTACTGCACTGGGAAAAGCTGTTCAGTAGGCCTAATTGTGTAATTAGATTTTGGACAGCGACATCATGGAGGAATTTCAATCAGTCGTTAGGTCATTAAATCCAGGACTGACCGCCTGACTTATTCGCGGACTGTATGATTGACTGAATCAGAATATGTTCATTCGGTAGGTCACCAATCGCTTAGTCAATTAGCCAACCTGGCAGGCTGTCTCTTAGTTGTAATGAGAATGGTTGTTGTTAGGTTGCGTCGTCCACGCCGAAGCGAATCGGGTTCTCGTCGTCAAAGACAAAATGCAGTCAGTAAGTACACAGTCAAACTAAAACACTTCAGGGTCGTAACTTTGATCTATAGAAACGGGGGGCACCCATTCTTCCCCACTGGTCCTCTCTTACGTAATGATTTTTCTTCGTCTAACCGACGTTCCCACTGGTGACCAGCGGGGCCTGGAGTTTTGTGTCAGAGGCAGGAGGAAGGTTGACGAATGCAATCCAACAGTCATTGTTGCATCTGTGGGCTTCCGGAGGAGGGGGCAAGGTGGCACATTGTGACATTTGCCCCAGGATTTTGCAAATAGTTTACAAAAATAAATCTTTTGAATATTGTGATTATTACAGCAGTCCCAACACGATTTTCAATGCGAAAAAACTTAATTATTTAGGTAAAGTCCTTGACCATTATTTTTTTAAGCTGTCCGGTGTTCTGTGTTCATGAATAAGCTATTCGATGCAAAAACGTCATTTTGCACCTACCTACAAACATTTTCCTCCCCTGCACAAATTTTGTCCCCCGTCACATTTTGTCACCCGTCACAAAAATTTCGGCGGACGCCCATGGTTGCATCATATATTGACTTTCAGTAGCCGCTCAAGATTGGAACGCCATCTGCTTTGCCGGAAGCTACCATGCTAAATTGTGCATAGGGATCCACGGTATGAGACAGTACAAAACATGAGGGCACATTGCCTCGGGTTCCCCGAAAATCACGCCTATTTGCCTATCTGGTCTCTTTCGCAAACGGACTTGGATCTGCATTTCATATCACTGGACAACCCCTATGACTCGACGCAGCGCGTGTATAAGCTGGAACCCTAGGAGAGTTGCGCCCTAGAGATTTGGAGTTCACGATTACGACCTTGAAGCGGCGCTATATAAGTGTGTGATAACTAATGCGTGGAAAGTTCGCCACGCTTCGTAGGTAGGTCTATAAGATTTTAAGTAGGCCAACATATTCTATAAATATTATAGTAAATACTCTATTTAGTTTGGTTTGGTGTTTAAATATGCAAATTTTTCAATTCTTCTTCAGCATCCTTTGTGGAAATTCCCCGGAGGACTCTCTGAACTCGGCGAAGATATTGGTAAGTAGAATGGAATTGGAATGTTTTAGCAGACGATTTCAATCTGGGTTGATTTTGTATAGCCCAGAAAGTACGAAATTCGGCATCTCCTTGGTCTTTATGTTGAAAGTGGGTACCTTAGTTCACGATGTCATCAGGTCCCTTATTATCAGTCCTTGATCTTCCGTTGCTTTCCCCGTGTTATTTTTATAAATGTTATTTAACCTAGTTTCTACTTTCTAGGCCTATATTCTTCTAAGTCAATTGTTCTTTTATGACCCTACTAATTAAACACGGCCCTTTGGAAGTACCGTTCTTCGCTAAACAAGGGTATCTTATGAGACCGAAGATCTTCAGTAGTTATTGTGGTTTCTCACGTACAATGTAGGCCAAGTAGATCTTTAGCCTCTGTTTCGAAGGGTTCATGGTTACCGGACCAAATGTATTATAGGCTCTTGAGATTAGGTCAAAAATATAGTCTACAAGACAACCTACCAAGACTATCTATCGATGCTTCTGAATCGTTTAAGTGCTTTTTAATCGATGCATCGATTTCTCTTCGACTGTCTACGAATAATGGCACTTAAATCTCTGTTATTTTTATTATTATGATTGTAAACCAATTGCGTTATGTCAAGTGGTATGAGATATAAACGAATATTTTATTTTATTTGACCCATATTGACTCTATAACTGGAAATATGGGTCCTATATGGGCTCCATGTGGGCATGCTGGTAGGGTACATAGTTTGGCTGTAAAGGAATAAGAGATCTGCTTAAAGTCTTGAAGAAGGTCTCGGCAGAATGATGCAAATTTGCAGCAATAGGAGACATACGCTCAAGGTTGACAACAGAAACCACTTTTAAATCCCATATTGGCAAATCCGATATGCCTGATCTGCGCACACAACAAACCTGCAAGAAGTAGATTTTTATGTTAAAGGGTTGTAGATTTCCGGTTTGATTCACCTTTGTTTTAACTTTTTGGTTGACAAACAAATTGTGGGCTAATTAATAGGCGTAGCCTATATCGCGGTGATTGCGATGTTTAAGCAGATCAATTTGCACCAAAGAGTCCTTGGCACTGATAGCAGAGTTCTAGACAGCCATGCTTATTAAGCTCACAGTGGCTTGCATTGTGCTACTGGTGGTCAGCTATGGGCCTAATGTGGGCCCAATATTAGTATCTAGAAGGCAATTAATGCCCAGTGACGTACCGAGTGGTGTTTCAGCGGTGCCATGGAACAGGGCGCAACTGAACATATTTAAAATGTACTTGTTCTCTGCCGAGTACACAGGTACTAGCACTGGCGTAAACTTGTGCAAAATATTGGGGGGTTTGGTGATTCATTCTACACTTGTTGCATTGGGTGTGCAGTCCATCTCAATTATTGGGGGCACGTGCCCCGACTGCCCCAGAGTCTACGCCTATGACCGTAGGCCTAGTAGGTTCGTTTTATTTTTTATCTGTAAACGGTCTTTGTCGGAAATATATTCTGAAAAGTGGTTTGTAATTTAGAAAATGTTGTCATCCAATACTATAGGTCGATCGGTTTCATTTTTGATTTCGATTTGATTTATTTTTTTATGTTTGTATTCGTTATTTGCTTTTGCAGGAGATGCAGCAAAACGAGAAGTTTGGGAAGAGACCGGACTAAAAACGAGTAAGTTTATTGACCTAATGGAACAGACGTAATCTAGGGCCTAGTCTGATCTGAAAATTTCTACCGTGCTCATGCACAAGGCATCAAATGATGGCCACTTCCGGGTGAGTCTTAAACATAAACGGATATAGGCCTAAAGAAACAGCCTACGGGGTAAGAGGTATCTGGCAAAGGTAACTGTCATGTTTGTTCTTAAAAGCTGTCGACCGTAACAGACAGATATATGCCTATGATATAACTTATGTGTCATAATTATTTGTCGTCTTTTCTGTTTACAGTTTATTAAGCCTTTCCTTAAGTGAATGATTTTATAAACTTTCAAAGGCCTTCGATGCATTTATCAAAACCCGAACTTGGTCAAATGTGGTAAGCACCCACCTTGGCAGCCTCGGTCATTGGGCTCACGTGCATGGGCCATAGCCACAACTGGCACAGCCTGCTCTAGGGCCAAAGAACCTGGCTTGCCTGGATCTCTGGATCTGCTCCTCCCCGATGCCGACGGCCCGACGCCCTTGCACATACGATCCCGATACTGATCTAACGTAGGCCTGTATGGCACGTTTTCTTGAAATGACGCTATAAAAGCACTGGCTTACAAATAGACATGGTAACGTACTGGGTAGGTAGGTATCAATGACATGGGTTGTTTTTCTTTGTAGACTTCAATGGCATTCTTGCCTTTCGTCAGCAGCACGAACATCCGGACGCCTGCGGACGTTCTGACCTATTTTACGTTTGTCTCCTGACCCCGATTACCTTTGACCTGAATCCATGTAAAGTAGAGATCGCCGTATGTAAGTGGACGTCAGTTGACGACCTTGAACAGACCCACAGGGTTTCGGCCATCTCAAAAAGATGTCTCCAGCTCGTGAGGCATGGGCTGAAGAACGGATTCGAAAAGGTGACGATACACGCCGAAGAATGCAAGTCGATATACAAAGACAAGCGGATGACACTCTTCAGCAGAAGCCTCGATATGGAAGAAGACTTGGACCTCGGAGAATATCCACACCACATTACGACAGGCGACCAATTCGATTGACCCGATTAGGAATCACTGTTCTCCGCGGAAGTAATCCAGGCAGCAACGTACATTGCGCGGACCCGCATCGGCGTCAGCTCTGGCCAGGTTTTCACCTATGGCCCAAATAGCCATTAGTCGAGTCATACATATGGGACTCCTCGTCGTCACGATTCCAATTTCCAGATTTTTAGCAACGTATTGGTGTGCGATCAACAGAGGAATCTGCCTCGGAAATGCGACTACATAGTACGTCAGCTATTCAACTGTGGAGTCGGACTAGTAGCTAATGCGAGAAACGCTGGCCCTTCCTATGGAGGAGAGGATTCGATTCAATATCCTCCTATTTAGGTGATCGGCGATGGTTAGCAGCACGCAGGCATATAAGCCTACACATAGACATACCTTCGTATTGTGACTGCGATGTCGCCACTTTTTTGCCGTGTGCTCAAATACTTTTGCGACATGACAGCTTATTTTGGTGTGGAACAGTTACGCCCTTGGACCTACATCAAATAGCTTCGTGTTCTAGTTACTGTATACGTCAGCCTGGACGCCAATCGCCACGTTCCCCACCGGCGTAGGCCTATATTTACAGGTTCCTCGCATTCGCACATCGAGGCGAGTTCGGACTTTCTGGTGCATCTTTCTTTAAAGATAATGTAGTCCCTACGTTGGCCTAGGCCTACTATTTAAACCAATATTCAGGTTAACACGCATTTAGTTTGACAGTCATAGCAAGCAGCGCTTTTAGGAGATGCTTGAAAGCCGCTACATGCTTTTAGATGTTTTGTTACATTACATTTGTTACAAACGCTACTCTTCAGATTTGTTTTACCATCTAGAAAATTGGAAGCGTTATGCTCAGTTAAGGATACGTGAAGCGCAGATTTTGTTCCTTTTTAATTATCGCATAAACTTTGGACCCTTCGCCAACAGGCCTGTACGTAGGCTTCATTGTACATAAAAGGTGCTATAGCATACATCTATCAAGTGTGACAAATTACAGGCCTATAGGCCCTACTGATTTTAGTGGTTCAGACTGGCGTTTACAGCCGCCGGCCTTTAATCCGCATGCAAAAAATATAAAACGTGGCAGTACTCAATTCTTCAACTTCCGTTTGTCATCAGATCATCACTGTAGCTAGGATTTAATTTTTATACGGATAGGCCAATTAAGCGTAAACGCATCGAGCCAAACGTATGCACTATGCAAGCTGGCTGTTGCGGGTCATACGTACATTAATCAGGATGGAGGGCATCAACTATTGACCGGACCAGCCTTGCAATGGTTAAAACATCCAGATCAACTGCGTAGACGAGGTCCATTAGGCTAAATGACGCCCGTAAATTTGCCGTTTGGATCCCAATTACACTTTGAGTTGAGTTCGTCTTGGCCTGCACTAGGCTAGCCTGATCTTGCGGGGCAAACTATGACAATGGTGGGGTACTTCGGACACTGCGAACCCAGCAAAGGGATGCAAGCGAAAGGGATGGGTCACTCAACCACGAAGTCCAGCAAGTTTTGGTTCGCAAGCTTTGGAACTCGCTGCCCTGCTCTGTGCGTTCCGCCGGTTCATTTCGTAAGCGTAATCTTCAAACTTCTAAAGCACCATTCGGAAGCCAAGTGCATGGCACCAGCTTATTCACGAGCGCTGCGTCAAGTCACAGGGGTTTTCCAAACGAGGTCAGACTCTGGTTTCCCGAGCCTGGCCCAGACAAAGAGGAACCAGAAGAGCTGCGAGGCGGGTGTCGTATGATGATGATTATGATTATGATGATGATGATGATGATGATGATGATGATGATGATGATGATGATGATGATGATGATGATGATGATAATGATGATAACGACAATTTATATGGCGCCGTAACGCGGCCATACCGCTACAAGGGCGCCTCACAACTTCTAGCGGGCAGGATAAGCCTTAGCAAACAGGTGGGTTTTTAGCCTGGATTTGAAAGAGTTCACTGAGTCGGCCAGTCTGATGGCGGGCGGAAGACTGTTAGCGAACAGTACACTCAACGGAAGTCTCGACCTATACAAGAATTGGAAGACGGAGTCAAGTCAGGAATTCTTCAAAAGGCCGGGGGGTGATAGGCAGAAGCCTGAAGCGGACGATGGTGGGCGAGTGGCAATGATGATGGAGAAACCGAGATTCTGCGGAATTCGGAAGGGAAATCGTTCCGGAGTCGTGGTGCAGTGCATTCCATCTCTTACCCCCGACAGATGCTTTTCAACAGATTATGATTTTACACAACAGTTTCACCAGGGTGAGAATTGTCGGGGGTTGAGGGGTTCAACCCCCCTAGTCTTTCTTAGGACCCCATAGTAAAGTCTTCATTGCACACCCCAACTCCACATGAATCAAGGTTTAACCCCCCAGGCTTTTTTCTACAATTCTCATACTGAGTTTCACTAAAGCTACTACCGTTCGAGGCCTGAGCACTGCAAATAACGTCACTTGAAGTCATTTGATTATCTGCTGCACTATCTAAATACATCTAGGGTGCACTTGTGGCATCTCCTACGCACCAGGCTGGAGGGTGGCTGGACGTGGCCTGCTTCCGGCTCACCCTGCCAAGCTTCGTTCACTCCACTCAGACCATTCTTCTTCATCTTCTCTCTGATATCTATTGTGCCATTGCCAGATCGGAGGTTACTCTTCTAGCCCTTTATGACGTGAGCGCCGCCTTTCACCCCGTCGATCTTTTGCATCGCCTTTATTTATCGTTTGGGATCACGTATGGCCTTACCTTTAGCCTGGCTCGCATCCTACCTGTCTGATCGTTCCTACTCTATTGTCTTCGGCTCTTCTCTTTCCCTCTGGCTTCCTGCTCCTTTTGGCCTCTCCCAGGCTCTGTTCTTGGTCCTCTACATTCTCTCACGGCTGATCTAGGCTCTCTTCTTGCATCCTGCTCGCTTTCGAGTCACAGCTATGCCGATGACCTCCATTTCTTACACTCACTGCTCTGCAACTGCGGCTGTTAGGCTTATGTCAGACGTTTCTTGCCACGGAATTCCCCTCCTATACCTTTTCTACTTCTCCAGGTTTGACCACGTCTCTGAATTTAAGCGAGACGTCCTCCATTGGCTTCCTGTCCAGCATTGCATTCATTACAGGGTCTCCACCATGGCGTGGCATTGTGTCCTAGGGCGGGCCTGGGACTACCTCTGCGAGCTCTTTAATTTCCGCTTGTGCGCTCGGGGTGATTTGGTTATCCCCAATGCTGGTACTGCTATGGCGCAGCGTAGGCCTACGACATTCTCCGTGGTGGGTCCTACCGTCTGGAATGACCTCCCTCTCCCTCAATCGTCTGGAATGACCTCCCTCGCTTCGCTACCTCCCTAGGGACCTCTCAGGTACATGTACTTTCTATGGCCTTCTCGAGACCTTTTTTGACCGGGCCTGGTACTAAGCGGCACTGAATAGATTTCTTTAAGGGGCGACACACAAGTTCATTATAGATCGATAAATTATAGATTGACTTGATGAATCGTGGTCTGCGATACTTTCCTGCGGCTTGCAACGGAGCTTCCAGCTTTGAGATTACTAGTTCTCGAATGTAGCCTACGGCACGCTTCAATTGGAACCTCTTAGCGTAGAATTGGGGAGACGTACTTGGGTGCGTAATGTATGCAGAGACCCATCAGAATTCCAGTGTAATCCCCAAGCTATGGTTGACATTTGCTCTGTTGAGCTAGGAAGTGTTATGTACACGTACATGTAGGTTTCATTGTGTTAGGTCAGGACTACTCAGGAGTGCCTCTGATGAGTGTCCGTTAAGTGGTGCTATATAAATTTTCATTTACAATTGAGCTGTGTAAGTTTGCATTTTTGATCAGGAGGTATAGGTAAATGTAGCCAAATCTAGTCGTAAGGATTGGATCATTCTGTAACATGTGTAGGCCTACTAACGGAACACAGAGGTCCGTTACGTGGAGAAGCTAAAATAGTTTTCTGGTTATAGTAATTTATAATTGTTATGCACAAAATGCGCGTTTTAATACTGGTCATTCAATTCTTTGTATAGCAAATGTTACAAATCTTGTGAACCTGTTTTATTAGTTGGTTAGTGCCCACTGTAAACCGTTCTACTCTATGGAATGGAAGCGGTCAGCCCTACCAGCGAGGGAAACTCATAGTAGTGTTGTATCGGTTCTCAGCTTCACATGAAAACAATATTAAAGACTATTGGTTGGCTAGAAGACTGCGATTTATCCAGTCACATTTCTGTGTTTTCTCTCAAAGGGTGGCATTGTTTCTTGCTCTGTGCTACCACAGTATAAATAATTACACAGTACGTCGACTGGCATTGTTGCCTGTTGACTTGCTTTTGGGGTGACGCCATTTTCAAAATGCAATCTTGAATTATAGATTTAAGCTGAAATAAATGTTAGAAATAATACTATTAATTCTAATCAAGTCCTCGATGTTGTTGTAACGTCTAAAAAATATTTTATGTGATGGATTCCGGTGTATCGAAGAGTAAAAGTCGCATTTTCAAAATGGCGGTCGGTCACACATTCTGACCCGCTGCATCGGCCGGGAGTCGACGTACTGTGCAATTATTTATACTGTGATGCTACCAATGTCTGGCCATTTTGAAACGCCAAATAGTAAGTAAATCGATGGACACAAACACAAAGTCGGTATTAAAACTTTTATTGAGCTTCAACATGGTCATTTTGGAATATAGTCTTTTCTTCAATACACTTTCAAGATCACATACATGCAAGTTCTGTTACAGCTATGCGACCCAATATTCGATTAATTTTTTATGCTTTTTTATTTTTATAGATCAACACATTTAACTTTTAAACTTTACTTTCATCACAAACTTCTACGATTTTGAGTTTCATGTAATCACTATGGTTTTACAAATTACTTTTATATTAATCAGAGATTGAACTGTCATTTTTCAGCCCCTCCAGGCAATTCCCAAAAATTACCTTGGGGTCAAGTTAAACCCCCAAAACAGTTTTCAGTGGTTCAATGTAGGCCTATCTTATTTGCATTCGTGCCACTTTTCAGTATTTGTCATAATTTTTTGCTAAAGCTATAAATCTTCTGCAAATGAAACTCGGTTTCCAACAAGTATTCTTCGTTGTCCGTTTTTTACACAGCCAAGGATCGACTGCACACACCCACTAAAATTTAACACATAGAAGTTTTCAGCCAAACCCATGTTCAATTTCGACACAGTTCAAACCCTGATATTAATTATTCTTTTACAAAAAAGTTGAGGTCAATGCTGCGAGCCGGCTACCCAACCCTACTCCCTTTTTCATTTAGGAAGGGGGAGGTAGGATTTGTCCATGCTCTGTCCAGCTGACACGAGTTTTCTCTCGCCCTCAACATGTCAAATTTGATTACAGATTTATATCAACAACGTACATGCAAGAACAACGCAAATTTGCCACAACTGGAGTTACCGCATTAAAATCAATTAGGCCAACACTATATGATCTGGCAAAGTTGAACTACAAATGGTCAACGCATGACTTTCAATAAACTAGGTACAGGTGTACACAGAAATATAAATTACATTACAGGCACATGTACAACACCTAAAAGCCAGGTTACATAAAACCACTTCACAATTTGTGAATTACACTGCTACAGAACATTGTAAAGGTAGTCACAATTAGTGCATTAGAAAAATAAATTCATATATAGTGCCAATACATTTGCATTCTCAAAACACTTCCATTCTGACCCATTCTAACTTCCGTAATACTGAAAATTTACCGATGCTGCTAGTGCTACAACTCATCAGATTCTACTCTGCAAACGACAAACTTGCCACAACAAATCTAAAACTTTCCCCCTACTGAAAATGCAAAGCATTCAATGGATTACCAGGTTATGTTGAACATTCAGTCATTCAAAAAGTAACAAATATAAGTAGTTACAGACACAATTCGCATTTCCTCTGCCATTCGTTAAATATAATTCAGCACACCACAGATCCACATCAAGAGGTTAAAACGTTTGGGTCAAACAAGTATCAATAGCACCATCACATCCCAATTAACAAAGCGAAAGAAAACAGCAATGATCTACATCTCGTGAAGATAAGCTATTCTACATGTGATATGGCAAGAAAAAGCATATTAGCAAGTTAGGGGTCTGGCTTTATCAACATTCAGCTTTAATACTAGTGTGCTTACACAAGGCACGGACATTCACTTAGTATTGCATGCTGAGCAGTATAGAAAAATCTCTCATAAGGTTGGTAAAAGCTTTGTTGGTATCCCGTTACGCACAACAAAGAAAAGCTTCTGACAATCACCTCTTCTGAAAAGGAACTTGAATACGGCCACACAACAGCAGTCCATGTGCACAAATAAGTCTTTATCAGTAGCCAAAACAATTGTTACGTAGAAAATGATAAACAATTCTGCATAGATGAAAGAAAGACATGCCAGAAGGTTCAAACGGAAAAAAGAAAATCATAATGAAGTAATGTTTGCAAGGTAAGATGCCGTTAAAAAATAACTTGGACTTCAGATTACATGGAAATAAATAATCAGCTGTTAAAAAGGTTGCATTGCACTAAACAGCACCTATAATTATGAAAATCTATTAGCAACATTGAAGAATGCTTTTTGTGCAAATAAATCCACACGACCCAAAGCAAAATTCTGTTTGTATTTCCCAATTACTGACCAGAAGCAAAATTTATCATACACTTTTCAGTCAAGTGCTAGTAGCATTCTCGGGATTAAAATACTGATTTCAAAGCAGGTACACATACATCCAACACCGACACAGCCCAGTTATTTAAAGGTAACCAATTCATACTTTTGTTGCCTTAACTATTTACATTACCCATTAAAATACCATCCCAATTGGAATAATTCTCATCATTTACGAACATCATACAAATATATCCCAAAGACACTAAATGCACTGCAAAACCATCTATCAGCTTGCTAGAATGAATACTGTAAAAATAACTGACAACTGCACTGATAAGCCATGTATTAGTTAAGAATAACTACCCAACATGCCACGACTACTTACAGACACTAATATAAAAACATTTTTAATTTTCCCAAGAAAATTTATCCAGTGTTGACATGCATATATAGATTTTATTTAAATTCAGCAAATAGTTTAACATTAAGCAAAGTAGGAGAAGAATTGGTCTGCGGCATCAATCAACTTAATTACAAAAGACACAAAAACAATGTCCACCTATTGTTGCATTAACAATTTACATTACCCATTAAAATACTATCCCAAGTGGAATAATTCTCATCATGCACGAACATCATACAAATATATCGCAAAGACACTAACTGCACTGCAAAACCATCTATTTGTTATTTTTCCAACTGGTTAATTCATTCTTTCATTGCCTTTCACAAATACAATATCAACTGGCATAGTTTTCAGCTTGCTAGAATGAATACTTGTTTCACATAAAGAATATCCACTGGCATGGTTTACAGCTTGCTAGAAAGAATACTGTAAATATAACAGACAACTGCACTGATTAGCCATGTATTAGTTAAGAATAACTACCCAACATGCCACGACTACTTATAGACACTACTATAATAAAATTTTCAATTTTCCCAAGAAAATTTACCCAGTGTTGACATGCATATATATATATATATAATATATATATATAGATTTTTGTTAAATTAAGCAAATAGTTTAAAATTAAGCAAAGTAGGAGAGAAGAATAATGGTCTGCAGCATCGATCAACTTAATCACAAAAGACACACAAAAACCAAGTCCACCTATTATTGAACATCAATTCTGTTACCACAAGCTGGAAAACCTGTAACATGGAAACACCAATGATGCCTTAAACGCCAAAGTGGCCTGTTTAGAGGAATACTAATTAAATCAACCAACCATTCACATTCCAAGATTACTGGTCTGGAAAGAAAGGGATATAAGAAAAATCGGACGTTATTACAAAGCATCATTTCAGTTACCACAAGCTGCAAATTCTACAAAACAGCTCTTTAACTAAAAAAAGGAAAGCAAATGATGCATCAGGTGCCTAAGTCCACAGTTAGCAAGAATAAAAAAAATTAGCCAACCACTTACATTTCACAGAGCCTAAATGAATGAAATAGGCTGAGATCGAACAAAGATAAAAGGAATAAGCAGGTAATGTGAGCCTAAGAATGCAACATATCATTCATTACAACTACAAAATGCATCTATAGACTTGAGGTTCAAAGAGGCAAAGATTTAGTACCAACATGCCAAGTACATAAACTAGGTATTAAAGCCATGAATGAAAATAAACTTCATCAGACGTTTACATAAAACTTTTGAGGTTATATCCAAACATTGCACAAACCCTGAGCAGTAGCAAAGACACACAGATGAAACTTGGCCCAAGGCGACGTTGAAAGAAGTATTGAACACATTCAGATTTCAGAGGCACCCAGAACTCAGCAAAATATGGTGTTCCAGTGGCACGACTACTCATTTCCATATTCAGAAAACAATTTGAATAGACATGTTGCAGTCTCACAGCCTAAGCAGATTATAGTCCATGAATGTGGTAACTTGCAACTTGAGATCCATTTCAGTCTGTTTTAAATATTGCTATTGAAGTCTACTGCAATGCAGATTCGTGCTTTACTGAAGATTTCCCAGAAAATACAATCTCAGAAGTAGTAAACTTGTACTTACTGGTTCCCGAATCGTGTTGTGCATGTAGAATAGAGTGGTGTGTGCACTTACTTATCTAGCATTCCATTCCATAATTTGCACTAGTCTTGTTTTGTCATAAACTTCAGCAGAAGTAACACAGAATTGCCAACAAGGAATAGGTCTGAAGAAGCCTGGCTGCGTGTAGTAGCAGCACAACGAAGTAAACTGCCAAGGAAGTCCACGCCTTTCAAGGTCCCAGTTGATTTACAGAATACTGTTCTAAATTCGTTTCCAGACAGGATTAGCTGGGATGTAATTATTTAAAAGACACGTGGCTGCAGTTACCTCAGGCAAGACTTTTTGGCAGAATTTGAAGACGTTACAATACACAGTCTTACTCAGACCGTCCGTCATCATCCAGATAAGAAGGCAGTCTATGATTATTCATGGCTAGAAATACATGTTTGTCTCCCCGGTAGAAACACAGCTCATTATCGTCCATATGTAGAAATGTCATTCAGTTGTCACAGACAGAAAGGCAGTCTCCTGGAAGAAACACGGCTCATTATCGTCCACATGTAGAAATGCCAGGTAGAAACACAGCTCATTATTGTCCAGATGAAGAAATGTTGTTCAAGGCAAAAGGCAGTCTCCTGGTAGAAACACGGCTCATTATCGTCCAGATGTAGAAATGACAGGTAGAAACACGGCTCATTATTGTCCAGATGAAGAAATGTCATTCAAGACAGAAAGGCAGTCTCCTGGTAGAAACAGGGCTCATTATCGTCCAGATGTAGAAATGTCTGTCAGGTAGAAACACGGCTCATTATCGTCCATATGTAGAAATGTCATTCAGTTGTCACAGACAGAAAGGCAGTCTCCTGGAAGAAACACGGCTCATTATCGTCCACATGTAGAAATGCCAGGTAGAAACACAGCTCATTATTGTCCAGATGAAGAAATGTTGTTCAAGGCAAAAGGCAGTCTCCTGGTAGAAACACGGCTCATTATCGTCCAGATGTAGAAATGACAGGTAGAAACACGGCTCATTATTGTCCAGATGAAGAAATGTCATTCAAGACAGAAAGGCAGTCTCCTGGTAGAAACAGGGCTCATTATCGTCCAGATGTAGAAATGTCTGTCAGGTAGAAACACGGCTCATTATCGTCCAGATGTAGAAATGACAGGATGTAGAAATGTCGTTCAAGGCAGTCTCCTGGTAGAAACACGGCTCATTATCGTCCAGATGTAGAAATGTCGGGTGGAAACACGGCTCATTATTGTCCAGATGTAGAATGTCGTTCAAGGCAGAAAGGCAAGGCAGTCCACACGATTAGCGAAGAGTGGAGTAATACATTATAGCCTCCAGGTAGAAACACAGCTCACGATCGAACGCGCAGCAGTCCGTCGTTAGAGGTAGAAATGCAGTTTACACCAGAATCGTCATCACAGCGGTAGTCGTCGTTAGCAGGATCCTTTTGTGCAATCGTCAGAGGGTTTCTAGCAGGTGGTTGGACCCCAGTGAATTGAGATGAAAACCGACACCGAACCTTCGTTGATACGTTGGAGGCATGGCTTATTATGGATGTGGATGGGACCCAAGCAAAGGCTAAACCTGCTCTAAACACACAAACAGCTACCCAACCCCAAAAAACATCAACATATAAATCTGGGACAATCAACATCCAATACAAAATCACTTTAAACTCACCTCTCAAACTTGGACAAAATGGATATAAACTTCAAACAATGATCAGAACTCTTGGCAAATCGATGAATTAATCCAATTATTCTTACTTTTATATCTTGTACTTTAGTTTGAACTACCTACAGATTCAAGAAAGCAAAGGCACAGCAAAACATCTAAATTCTAACTTATTTGAAACATAAATCCAGAGCTTAAACACCGTTAGAAATTCGTAACATTAACATGTCTTGCATTCAAACCCAACAACTTCAACAAGCACACGACAATTAAAAGGGAAAATACTACATGGCCAACAATCATTCAATATTTGTTTAAGGAAAAGCGCAAAACATCACAATTCTCATTCCAATCGAGCATGTTAAGGGCAAATCCTGACCTGTACGCCTTTTCAAAAATTGAGGAGTTCTTGATCAACATTACACATTTCATTCAGTTCCTGCAATCAATTGTAACAAAGACACAAGCCATACCCCCAACTGCTATATATCCCCGCAATCATATGCATCAATAATCAGATTATTGCAGCCGTTAGAAAAAACAAAAAGCATAAGCATAGACAGCATAGATTTGCTATGTTCCTTTATTTTGAGGTAGAAAAGTTCAAGCAAGCACAGCAGAGTATAAGATAAATCATGCCACCACAACACACCTTCATAAAATATTATATAACTAAGATGACAACTGTACTTGCATTCACCAGATGCTCTACTTTAATTTATTATTCACATCAGCATTCCTTAAACCAAACACAGCAACTATGAAGACATGCTTTGCCGACTGAAGATCCGTGTTCAGAAACACACAGAGTGTGCAATACAATTGTAAAACTGCAGAGAAATTAGTGTGCAATACAACTGTAGAGAAATACCCCAACCTAATCAGCAGTTCTCTTAGTATATTGGTCCCAAACCTATTCATATATGTACTCTGTGTAGTGTGTATACTATGCCTTCAGACAAGAATAGTAGTGTAAGCATTACTCTGATCATCATTACTGTGAAATAGATCGGGATAACCAAAGACGTTATCGGGTTGTTCATGTGGATTCTCTTGTTCGCTCAGTTAGCGGTTAAAATGACGGCTTTCGAATCATCTGTAATCTAAACAGAACAGACTTTGTTCCCACTTTCCCACCCTATGCACAAGTGCAGAAGACACAAGCTACCAACCAAAGAAGACACAAAGAAGACACAAGCTACATAATAGCAACACACTGGTACGCAAACACATGTGTATATAAATGAAATACTATAATGTACATCAAACTGACTATTTCCCCCAACAATATACTTTAGATCAATAATCTTAATATTTCTGAATTGTATCCTATAACTACAATATAAAGGTCATATTTTAACCTGCACATACTGTACACTATATCCTAAAAAAGGCATCAACTTCACAAGTAACATTACATTTTTACCTGACCAGAGTGTCTAGACTTCTATAGTTCATACACCACCAAGGTCCAACATAATATAGAAAGGCTAGTATGACCTTCAAACTCGGACTTCATCTTGCATCTCAAATTTCAGTAGCAACCAGTTGTCTCCACCATCTCATCACACAGCGAGTCCAATGGCAACATGTCCCAGTACCTGTCACACATTTAAAAACAAACCCCACCCCATTCCCATCCTATGCACAAGTGCAGAAGGCATATGCTACTAACAAAATGGGTTATAAATAGGAACAGACTGTGGCAGATAGGCAATTGAACATAAATGCAAGAAATACTATATTGTCCATCCAAGGAACTTTTTTATCTCCCCCCATAAATCTTAATATTTCTCAACTGTATGCTAAAACTAGAATTTATACTTTAACCTGCACAATATTCTGGTAAAAAGGTAGAAGGCATCAACTTCATAAGTAACATGGCAACATTTTTACCTGAAGTGAGATTGCACAATGTCTATACTTTCAGAGTTCACACATCACCCATGTTCAACATCATATACAAGCTAGCAAGGACTTCAAACGTGGACTTGATGTAGCTTCTCTTAAAGTTTCAGTATCTACCTGCTGTCCCGACCATATCGATGCACAACGAGTCCAACCGCAACACGTCCCAGTACCTGTCACACATTTAAAAACAAACCCCACCCCATTCCCATCCTATGCACAAGTGCAGAAGGCATATGCTACTAAAAAAAATGGTTAGAAATAGGAACAGACTGTGGTAGATAGGCAACTGTGCATAAATGCAAGAAATACTATATTGTCCATCCAAGGAACTATTTTATCTCCCCCCATAAATTTTAATATTTCTCAATTGTATGCTAAAACTAGAATTTATACTTTAACTTGCACAATATTCTGGTAATAAGGCAGATGGCATCAACTTCATAAGCAACATGGTAACTTTTTACCTGAAGTCAGATTGCACAACAATGTCTATACTTTCAGAGTTCACACATCACCCATGTTCAACATCATATACAGGCTAGCAGGAACTTGAAACGTGGACGATGTAGCTTCTCTTAAAATTTCAGTATCTACGTGCTGTCTCGACGATATCGATGCACAGAGAGTCCAACCGCAACACGTCATCGTACCTGTCACACACTAAACAAACTTCCCCATCCCATTCCCACAGTCAAGACAACTTTTTCTAGAGAAATCTAATGCCTGCACAAACTACCAGCACTTTTATAGCAAGTCTCTATAAACCCGTGATCAATGTCAGCACACGATCTTATCTTGTCTAAATATCAGGAGTATCTCCCAGTCATCTTTATGCCAAGTCCAACCAAAATATTCTTTCTCACATTACCCATCAAATTTAAAATCTTTGTCACCTCACTGCTTCAAGACATCTAGTTGCAGTTTCCAAACAATGTGTGCTGAAGTAAATGAACTATGACCATTTATGAAGCGGCATTAATTGTTGATGTACCAAGAATATTTTTAACTTGCAGAATCCAGCTAGACACACAATTATTGGCAGAAAGTTACTTTAGTCTTGTTTGCAGGTTGTGCAGTGTTGTGTAATTTCCATGCTAAAGAATATACCTGTTTGGTAGTGTCTGTGTACATCAGTCAAAGATCCGTTTGTCAATTGTATGTGGCAAGGCAATGTCCATTTCCGTTCACAGTTCATATGGCAACGAAGTCTGTTTGGTCAGTTGTTTTATGTGTCACAGCAGTATCTGTTTTGGTTTACTGTTGGAATGTTCACAGTTGTACGTGGCATGAAAAGGCTCGTTTTAGTCAGTAGCTGTAAAAGTTCAGTGTTGTATATAGGAACGAAACCGGTGTTGCACTCCGCATGTACTTTACTGCACCAAGAAGAGACAGCATCCATTATTTATTATTCTTGCCGAGTTGCATTAGAAGTGGTGTGTGCCAGGATTAATCTTTGAAACCGTGAAGTCTCCACAGCTGTACGATTTACTGAGGAATGCTAGCAGGTTATTTGTTGGGATCACGCCCATCACCCACAACGTGTCATCAGAACACCTTGAAACACAATTAACTAAAACAAGATGTTATCCCCACCCTCCCCCTCAATTCACACCACAAGAATTGTTATCTCTATATCTAAACCGTTTTTAAAGAAAAATTATTAAATATATATGGATATATTATATGGTTGCACTACCAAAAGTGGCTGCAGATGTAAATAAGCAGTTTTGTGAGAAAAACTTGTAAAACGATAATGGCAATGTTGCCGTACTCACACTACTTTAGTTGCAAATGCCAACTGGTTTTCACTAGACAATAAGAATTCATCTAAGCCAGGTATAAATGCACGTGGCCATTGGAACAATTCTTTCATGAACTACTTGATTGCTATCCCTGTCGGCTTCTAGTGTATATGCACAGACACAATTTGATGCACATCTCCGGTCAACAACAGAAATTGTCAGGACACTTGGTAACAAACCTTGGTAAATGACAGAATGTTGGTAAACGACACAATGTTTTCTGCACAGGACACGAGAAGCTCCAGTCGTCAACTGTTGTCCAGTGGTAGGACGTAATTTGTACTTCTGCTTATATGTGATCATGTGTGGCTGTCCAACAAACAAATCTCAACACCAACACATGCTATCCAAGAAACTCCTCACACCAAGATATTAGCAAGGTTACTTCATACTGTACTTCAAAAAATGTAAGCTGAAGCAAACAAAATGGCCCACACAGGCAAATACAGTACCGACAGAAATTGTACCGATATAGTCACAAATAAACCTGACCTGATGAAATTTTCTTAATTACCAAACTCCTTGTCGATTATTACACACAGAACTACTTCATCAGCATTTGCAACTCTTGTCATGCATCTAATACCATTTCCGAATTCCGAGAATATGACGCAAGGTTGTCCGGAAGGACTGGAAGAGGCTTGAAACCACCCACTCCACATTTGGCCTGGATCCATGGCGGTCATCGGTAGGCTTGGCAGCATCCAGTCCAAAACTGGGCATCAACTGAAACAGAATCGTCAACCCCACTTTCCCTGTTTCCATATTTTCCCCACCTAACCTTATTATTGGAAAGTAGCTATAACCCTAATGCATTTTATGCAAAGATAGCACTTACTGCATGGAACGACAGATACTGTGCAGCTGCAAACAGATTTCTTCATAATGAATGACACCTTGAAACGTTGTTTAGAATCGAGCAGGACTTGCCAATGTATCACCTGTTGAACAGATCAACCACTTCCACCCCCTCCAAATGTCCTAGCCACAAATAATCAGTGTAGTATCTCTAAGCGGACTTCACGGTTCGCAGACGATTTCAGACAAATTCTCTTTTAAAAAAACGGCCTGAGCTCTGTATGCAACCCGTGTATGTCACGTAGCACTTTGATCACATTTCAGTTATTTACTGTCAACAATCATACATTGAAACAGATGCAGTCATGTGAATACAAGTTTGGCTTACTATATTGTAGACCTCTAACATCAGTTTATTTAGCATCTTTTCCCATCAACTTTTGACCATGCTCTTTGAATATTAGCACCAGCTTCCACGATAGAATTTGCAAGGTCTGACCTTGAGTATAAACCAGACTCTAACGCAACCTTCGTGGGTTGATATGGATAAAGCCGCACCAACTCGGACGTTGAAAATGCTCTGTGGTCAGTGTGTGATAATGCATCTGTTGGAACACATACAAACAAATCCATCGCTTCCTCCAATCCCTCACAACAGTACCCTTCTAACAACTCGACACAAGACAGTTGATCTTAATTTTTCAATTGATGTCGATGCTTTATTCTCTTCATGGCAATCTTATGCGTAATAAACCGAATACATATTACGAAGATTTACAAACATTACCAATGCCATTCCAATTGAAAAATGAAGGATAACCTGATATGCTCCTCTTTAAATTCAATAACTTCAAAACTTATTGTACTTTAATGCCTGCTGTATGTTGAACACATCTGTAAGGTTGCAGCTCCTCCGAGTAGTTCTCCTGCAAGAGGCGCAATACAAATGTCCGAAAAGATTGAATGAAACAGCTTTACCCTCTACTTGAACCTCTACGATAGTGATCTTCACTGCAACACTTCATCGGTCTCGGCGGCAGCTCAGCAAACACACCATCAACAGTAATACCTCTAAAACTGGTCATTAAACACATGGATATTGCCCCCTCCAAGAATCGCTAGTTGACATTCTCCTTGTTTATCTCACTCGCCAACATGTTTCTGTTTTGCTCAGCCATCTTTCACATCCACACCAAGCTGTCTCGGCACCATCAGTCAATCATTTCGCATTTATACAAGAACACTTTTCAACTGCCATTTAAATCAATTTGTCATACACCATGAAGACGGTCACCACATCTTGCACTCATTGACCATTAGTCAAACTCTACTCCAAGGATTTAGACAGATGCAATCTTGTAAATTAAATATTTGCTCTTGATCGCAACTTCAACTTTGAAGGAAATCATTTTGCAAGATTATATGTAGTACTTATCTACTTTTATCCTCCCACTGCCTTTCACTCAAGATGGTCAATCATGCAACTTCGAGGCTTCCATATCAGATCAGTCGGAAAACGGAACAGAAAGGAGTCGTCAGGTGTCCAGTGATAAATTTCTACCTGTACAGTTCAGAACAAACGCTTCCACACACTCCAGAATACAACTTGCACACATAACAGAAGAAGATGGTTTGTAAATTGCCATTTGAATGTTGAAGTAATCTATGAACGCAGCACAATTTTACCATATGCGGCACACTCCAAGACGTTCCAGATTTTAAATCAGCAGTTGTCAGCAAAATCCACCAGAAATATCGTTTCAAACATCAGCCTTGCTTTTGCATTCATATCAGACCTGCAGCAACAGACAGAAGCAAACCTCCACCCCAACACCAAAACTTGCAACAAATGACATCACATAAATGCTGCAACAAATGCACTCATAATACGTAATAACTATCATGGAACTAATCAGCAGAACAGGACGATTTAACGAATTTCATGTAACTGTTTCAGTGTTAATAATTAACCGAGAATTAACTACTTCATTGCTGCGTCTTTCTGCAAACTAAGATGGCTCAAAACTTCAATGCAAGTCATTTTGCAAGAACATCGTATGTAGTACTTATCTATACTTTTATCCTCGCATTTCCTTTCACTCAAGATGGCCAATCACACAACTTCGAGGCCTCCATTTTACATCCAACAGGTGTCCAGAGATAGATTTCTACCTGTAAAGTTCAGAACAAACGCCTCCACACACTCCAAAACACAACTTGCACGACATAACAGAAGAAGACGGTTTGTAAATTGCCATTTGAATGTTGATGTATAATGTGCCAAGCACGATTTTTACCATATGCGGTACACTCCAAAAAATGTCATAGATTTAAAATCAGCAATCTTGAGTCATCAAGATCCATCAGAAACAAAGTTTGATCTACTTTTACATATTGGGCTTTAATGAAGCTCGTCACCCTGACCAGTCCTTTCAAACATCGGCCTCACTTTGACATTCCAATCAGACCTGCAGCAACTTAAACAGACAGAAGTAAACCCCCCAACCCCAACAAGTTATAACAAATGCCATGACATAAATGTAATTGCTATCTTAACCTGAATGCTTTAATGACCTATTTCAAAATTTAAATCTCTGAATACAACTGTGCTCACTAGTTTAAAATTACCAATTTTGCTGAAACTGATCTATACTTTTATCCTCACACATAATGTCACTCACGATGGTCAATCATGCAACTGCTAGACTTCCATTTTAGATAAAAACGTTGGAAAACGGAATGGACGAAAAGTGCCGTCAGGTGTCCGGAGATAGGCTTCTACCTGTACACAGTCCAGAACAAATGTCTCCACACACTCCAAAACGACTTGCAAGACATAACAGAAGACGGTTTGAAGTACTCTACGTGCAAAGCACGATTTTACCATACGTGTACACTTAAAGACGTTTCAGATTTAAATCAACAGTCGTCGGCAAGATCCATCAGTAATATTGTTTCTGTTTGATAGAGAGAAAGTCCTACTTTCACATCTTGGGCTTTAATAACGCTTGTCACCCTCACCAGTCGTTTCAAACATCGGCCTTGCTTTGGCATTCATATCAGACCTGCAGCAACTTAAACAGACAGAAGAAAATCTCCCCTCCCACCCCATGCCAAATGTTGCTACAAATTACATCAAAAATGCTGTAACAAATGTGCCTGTCCATCAATATGTAATTGCTGTCTTAACCTGAATGCTTTGACAACCTATTGCAAAATATAAAATATGCACTGCTGTGATTTGAAATGACTGTGTCCAATAGTTTCAAATTACCAAGTTTGCAGAAACTCAATTTAGAATTTTGATGATCTTTTTCAAATTGTATTTAAAGTTATGTACTGATCTACACAACAAGACAACTTAAAAAATTTCAGTGTTCAAATTAACTGAAAATTAACTACTAACTCATTGCAAACTCATTCTGCAAATAAAGATGACTCAAAACTTCAATGCAAGTCATTACAATATATGTAGTACTTATCTACACTTTATCCTCACTTCCTTTCACTCAAGATGGTCAATCACACAACTTCGAGGATTCCATATTAGATCAAACAGTTGGAAAATGGAACAGAAAGGTGCCCTTCAGATGTAGAGAAATAGATTTCTACCTGTAAAGTTCACAACAAACGCCTCCACACACTCCAAAACACAACTTGCAAGACATAACAGAAGAAGACGGTTTGTAAATTGCCATTTGAATGTTGAAGTATAATGTGCCAAGCACGATTTTACCATACATATACACTCCAAGAAGTTTCAGAGATTTAAAATAAACAGTAGTCAACAAGATCCACCAGAAATATCGTTTCTGTTTCATAAGAGAGAATGTCCTACTTTCACACCTTGGGCTTTAATAAAGCTTGTCACCCTGACCAGTCTTTTCAAACATTGGCGTCGCTTTGGCATTCCAATCAGACCTGCGGCAACTTAAACAGACAGAAGCAAATCTCCCCCCCACGAAAGTTGCAACAAATGGCATCATAGAAAAAAAGGTGTTACAAATGTGTCCATCAATATGTAATTGCTGTTTTAACCATAATGCTTTGATGACCTATTACAAAATATAAAATATGCAACTGCTGTGAAATGAAATGACCGTGTCCAATAGTTTCAAATTACCAAGTTTACTAAAATTCAACTTAGAATTTTGATCATCTTCAAATTGTAGAGAAAGTTATGTATTGATCTGCAGAACAGGACAATTTAAGAAATTTCATATAACCATTTCAGTGTAAATTAACTGAAAATTAACTACTTAATTGCAGTGTCTTTCTGGAAATTAAGATAGCTAAAAACTCGATGCAGGTCATTTTGCAAGAACATTATATGTAGCACTTATCTATACTTTTATCCTCAAACTTCCAATTCACTCAAGAAGGCCAATCACGCAACTTCGAGGCTTCCATATTAGATCAAACAGGAGGAAAACGGAACGGAAAGGAGCCGTTAGGTGTCCAGAGATAGATTTCTACCTGTACAGTTCAGAACAAATTCCTCCACACACTCCAAAAAACAAATTACGCGACATGACGGAAGGAGATGGTTTGTAAATTACCAATTGAATGTTGAAGAAATCTAAGCGTGAAGCACGTTTTTACCATATGCGGTACGCACCGAAACGTTTCAGATTTAAAATTGAGTTGTCAGCAAAATCCATCAGAAATATAGGTTCTTTTAATAGAGAGAATATCCTACTTCCACACCTTTGCTTTAATAAAGCGTGTCACCCTGACCAGTCGTTTCAAACATCGGCCTCGTTTTGGCATTCCAATCAGACCTGAAGCAACTCAACAGACAGAAGCAAATCTCCCCCCACGCCAAAAGTATTTACAAATTACATAACAAATGCTGTAACAAATGTACCCATCAATATGTAATTGCTTTCTTAACCTGAATGCTTTGCCAACCTATTACAAAATCCCTACAACACAGTATAAAATATGCAACTACTATGATTTGAAATGACTGTCCCAATAGTTTCAAATTACCAAGTTTACTTAAGCTCAATTTAGAATTTTGATCTTTTTCAAATTGTATTTAAAGTTATGTACTAATCTACACAAGACATTTTACAAATTTCATAAAACTATTTCAGTATTCAAATTAACTGAAAAATAACTACTTCATTGCAGTGGCTTTCTGCAAATTAAGGTGGCTCAAAACTTCAATGCAAGTCGTTTTGCAAGAACATTATATTAGTACTTATCTAAACTTTTAGTTCACACTTCCTTTCACTCAAGGTCAATGACGCAATTTCGAGGCCTCCATATTAGATCAAACAGGTGGAAAACGGAACGGAAAGGAGCCGTCAGGTGTCCAGAGAGATTTCTACCTGTACAGTTCAGAACAAACGCCTCCACACACTCCAAAACAAAATTGCAAGACATGACAGAAGAAGATGGTTTGTTGAAGTAATCTACGTGCAAAGCGCGATTTAACCACACATGTACACTCGGACGTTTCACAGATTTAAAATCAGCAGTCGTCAGCAAGATCCATCAGAAAGTTTCTGTTTGATAGAGAATGTCCTACTTTCACATCGTGGGCTTTAATAAAGCTTGTCACCCTGACCAGTCTTTTCAAACATCGGCGTCGCTTTGGCATTCCAATCAGACCTGCAGCAACTTGAACAGACAGAAGCAAATCTCCCCCCCCACGAAAGTTGCAACAAATAACATTATAGAAATGCTGTAACAAATGTGTCCATCAATATGTAATTGCTGTCTTAACCTTAATGCTTTGATGACCTATTACAAAAACAAAAATATGCAACTGCTGTGAACTGAAATGACCAACTGTGTTCCATAGTTACAAATTTGTTGCATTTAAACTCAACTTAGAATTTTGATCGTTTCAAAATACAGTGAAAGTTATGTTCATAGTACTGATCTACAGAACAGGACAATTTAACAAATTTTATTCAACTATTCCAGTTCTGAAATTTACTGGATACGAACTATTTAAATGATGTAACCTCTTCCACTCGAGATGGTCAATCACGCAATTGCTAAGCTTCCATACTGGGTCACACACAGAAGAAAAACGAAAGGAGCCGCCAGGTGTGTTGCAAGATTTCAATCTGCAAAGTTCAGAACAAACGCCTCCACACATGCCCAAACACAAGAAAAGAAGACACCTTGGATTAAATTGCCATTTGAATGTTGATATCTCATATCCCAGCCGATTTAAAATAGCAATACCCGGTAGTCAATTAGATCCCATCGGAATGTTTCTTGTAACGGAGAAAATATCCAACTTTCACACCTTTGGGCTTTAAAAGCGCTCGTCACTTGAATCAGCAATTATTGGAAATACTTCGTTACTGTGCAAGAATATTATGTGTAGTACTTATCTATACTTTTCCTCAGAACATTCAAGCTGGTCCATCATGCAACTGCTACGAGTTGAAAAACGAGAAGCCGGCTGTTGCCCAGAGATAGATTTCTACCTGCAAAGTTTAGAACAAACCCACCACCCACTCCCAAACACAAGTTTTAGGGCACAAAATAAAAGATGTTTCATTAATATTACCAGTCAAATGTTGAAGTAATCATGTGCAAAGCACGATTTCACTTTATGTGGCACATCTCAAAACGTTCGGCAGATTTTAAATCAGCACATCATCAATTTCCATCATAAATATTATCTCATGACAAAGAAAATATCCTACTTTCACAGCTCGGGCTTTATTAAGGCTTGTAACTCGGACCAGTACTTGCTGTAAATACTTCTCGATGGCTTTTACGGCATCAGCCTTGCTTCGACATTCCAAGTGGACCTGCAGAAACTTACAGACAGAAGCAATTCCCCTCCCAAAAAGGCTCAAGAAATAGCTCTTCCATTTGTTGCACAAAATAAATTT
This sequence comes from Allolobophora icterica, assembly GCA_963556255.1. Classification (NCBI taxonomy): domain Eukaryota; kingdom Metazoa; phylum Annelida; class Clitellata; order Crassiclitellata; family Lumbricidae; genus Allolobophora; species Allolobophora icterica. The sequence goes on along the minus strand of OY744609.1, from coordinate 60,649,565 downwards.
ACCGTCTGTAATTTGTATTTACCATTCTGCACTAGACTGTGAAGCTTTAACTGTTTGAGTCTAAAGTAATAAACAATAGTTGATATTATTGTGAATCTTTTTGTAGAAATAAAAATATTTAACGTTTTAATTTTGTAAACTATACATATTTCATACTATCTCAAAAACGCTGCTCATCAAATAAAACAATTGAACTTTAATCTAATTGAAACTTCACATATTAAGTATGTGAAATTTCAATTAGATTAAAGTTGTTTAATTTTTACTTAAGTTAAATAATACTTGTTCATGATTTTATTTGTATGCTAAGTTACCAGACAGTGAACTGCAAATATTTTGTCAGTGTTGTGGCAAACATTTTCTGGGTAATTCAAGACCAGTCGATCACTCAATGGCACAGCTTCAGCATGGGATCAGTTGCAAAAGGACACACAAGCGGACGGAGGGTTGACAAAGGACTTGTACCTGCAATGTTAAGAAAACCCTCCACCCAATCCCACATGTTCGCAGAATTGCAAAATCTACTTGCATGTTAAGAGAAATGTAGATCAGTATTTAGCATGACCATTTTAAATTGTTCTTTAGATTTCAAATATAGGTACGCGTGTATTGTATTGTATATGGGCATTTATAAAGCGCCTCTCGCGGCATAGACCATTCAGAGTATACACATGTTGAAATCATACACCTCAAAAGGAATTTCTGTACCACCAAGCACTTTGAGAACTTCTACCTTACTTTCCTTGAATCTTTTAAAGTATCATCAGAGAAGACTTCCTACCCCTTTCTGAATTGTCCTCATCTTATGATGCACCACTTAACAGACGTAACTGAAAATACTTGTCCTTTTACGATCTTCTGAAGAATTGCTCATTCTGGCATTTCAAAAGCACCCAACACCTGCAGGAACTTCAGACACACAACCCCCAAACATGGCATGACAAATGTACCAAAACCCAAACACGGCGTGACAAATGTAATGGAAAATTGCAGTTTTCATCTAGATAGAAACTTGGTCCAGGAACCATACTACTTTCGTCAACAAGTCTAATCAGTATGTTGTATTCATTTGCCTTAAATTTTTTGACACATTCTTAGTTTGTTGGAATCTGTAAACATTTATTTAATAGTGAAATTAAAACCAAGATATCAATAAGTTTCACATGAAATTAAAACTAAGATGTCACTGAAGTGTCACATATTCTTAATGTGCCATTAGTGAAATACTTGAATTTCAAGAAATGTTCATGTTATTGTGGTTAAAAGCAAAATTGCTGTACTCATCACTTGCACAGGAACTTTCGGTTTGTTCATGAACTTTTTAACACTCTGGCACTCGATGTAATGGCAAGCACTCGACTACCAAGGTTGATGGAAATGTGGAGTTGACAAATCAGGAATGTCCATGGAGACTTGGTGTTTATTTTTTAGCAAACTTCCGAAGATTCGCCATTCTGGTGTTCCTTCTAAGCCCATATTGGACCTGCAGCAACTTTGACAGAAGCAACCCCCACAAACAAGGCAAGGCAAAACTACTACTTTTTCAGTGATTTGTGTTGAAATTCGACATTCTAACCAAGATTTCAAGGCTCTTTTAACTTTGTTGAGAAATATCAAGGCTCTTTTAACTTTGTTGAACCTCACTCACAAGCAGTATTAATAAAACTATAATGCCAACTTTGTTCAATCTCACTTAAAAGTCTCAAAATTGCTAGTTTCAATAAATTAAAATTCTGCATCTTCAACTTTATTTAATTACAAACTGTACACCTAAATGTATTAAACTTAACTACTTCAATGTTGAATAATTCATATGAATATGGTTAATAATGAAAATAGAGGAATTGCCAAAAGCATTGTGCACAGTACTTGTCCAACTGTGAAAGTTTCTTTCAGAAAACACTTGTCAATTGTCTTTGATCGCTCAACATGGCCTCAGTTTTAGACCGAACCGTGTTCGTCAGCCAACAAACCCAGTGGACATTTTGTGGACGGTACTCTACCTGTAAATTTAACAAGCATATCCCTCCCCACTCCCATATACGACTTGCACAATGCAATTAGCTATAAAGATTGCAACTGTGCAACTTTATTATAGATTTTGTAAACTGCGTAACAGACAACTCTAAATGTTCAAGTTATTAATGCAATTAAATATTGCATCCTAGCAGAACTTTAGCAGCAGTTTCAATCTCACGCTTCTGGAAAAATGTAGCACCAATTTTTAGGACACTCCGTCCACCTTTTATAAAGCCATCCTCATTCCAACCAGACCAGTTTTTGCATTAGCATTTTGACTTTGATGGTCAAACAACTTACTAACTACATACAAGAAATGTAACTTTGCTGAATATGTAGCTTTGAAAAACAAATGTTCTACTTAGTTTCCAAAATTATTTTTTAGAACTTCACAAGTTTAAATATTCATTTCTACTCAAATGGTTGTTCAGTTACCTGCACTTAAAACGGGAGTACTTCTAACTTGTCGGTAATTACTTCTGTCAGCCTTCATTCTTCATCTGTAGGATTCGGCTTGCTTTGGTACAGCTTAGACACCGCCAGCCATATACAAAACTACAAACTGTGTTTTCCATGTGCAATTCTAATAGACATTTTCCTCAACACTAATTTTTTTAAAGGTTTAGCAAGTTTTTCCATCAGAAATCTTATGATGGGTATTTTCCTGAATGCTAATTTTTTTAATTTTTAGTAAATGTTTAAAGTGACAATTGAATGTAAACTAAGCTAAAATTTGTTTAAGTTTGTAAAGCTTCATGGCTACTATAAGTTAAAAGTTTGAATCAATGTATATGACTGCCCAAGCAGCTAATTTAATCACAAATGTATAAAAGCAACATAATTACCACTCTAATTTCAACATCATACACAAAAGCCAACCTGCATCAGACTTTATTGTAGATCCATTACTTTAAGCACCATCTTTGCATCTATTACTTTACACTGCACCATCACATTTTTCAGCAGCCAGTCAGACGACTTGCACATCTCCACAGTTCACCTAGAAACTGGTTGTACTGAACAGAAAATTAGAACCCCATCCTCCCCTTTCCTTCCTTACCAGGTTGTCTACATTATATAAATCCACTCCAGGTACAACACAAACTACAAACTCAGGCTCATCATCGCATGCACAACATTTAGAAATTCATAGTTTTTAGTAGCCATTCTCATCAATTAAGATCAATATGATTTTTTCATAAATGTCTTGCCATGTCAACATTACCCCTGTGACATTATCAAATAGATGAAGACTTGCCTATCCTAACACCTAAATATTCCAGATTGTTTAGACTTGATACAATTATCACAGCTGTCAAGGAGAACCTAAATGTTAGCTACCCGACCATCAAATGACCAGATGATGTAAACACATGCATCAACACTTCTCAACAGATCAAAATAAATCACATGAACTCAACCTTGCCTCATTCCAACCAACAAATGCAACAGAACAAAGTTAAAAACCAAATCATTTAAGTTAACACCGGCATCCAAGGACTACCTATCTATCATCACATCCAGACATGAACTGCAAAAATAAGCATTGATCAACAAGTCAAGATGAAGAATAAAGAGAACAGAACTCAAAAAACAAACTCCTTAACATTCAGTCGTAAAGTAGCCTTGCTATGGGTTATTCTGCCATTTGTTTTTGGTCCAAAGAACATGCATTCAAATCTACCAATAGCTAAAGCAAAGAATAGCCATACACTCCCCATAAAAATCCAGTTTTTGTCTTAAAAATAAATGAATTAGTCCATATTGGAGTAGATTAAATAACAATTCTATCTGCAAAAAGACTAAATGTCTGACTAGAGGAATTTAGGTAATGTTAAGCTGTGGAAACTAGAATAGTGGGAAACCAATCTCGTTTAACAGCAACATGCAACTCGGACACGACAACGCAACAAAAACAGTCAATCAGAGAATGTCCACAGGCCTCATTTGTTGTTCAGTATTCTGGAGTAGTTTTTGTTCGATTTCAGACTTCATTTCTTTCTGCACTCCTTATATTCTACGACAATCTGAAGCAAAGATACAGCCATACCCCCCAGCCAAGAGCCTACTTTTAAAAACTGAACATCTTCTTAGCCCAGAACTCTCAAAGTGCCTAACTTCAGCTATTATACATACTATGAATCCTCTTGCAAACTCGTATTCTCTGCATTTACTACCTGAAGCCACACTAATTTCGAGCAATAAAATGCCTCCTCCGACATAATATATCAAGGCAATTTTTAAGCAATTTCACACCTCTACTCGAATTTCCGCCTCTGGCCAGCGCGAAGTAACGCAAAATGACAATTTCATTTTCTTACTCAAATCCTTCATGGCTTTCGACTCACTGCCAGACTCTCTTCAATCCAAAAGTTGGCCATCTGCTGGTCAAAATCGAAACAAATTTTAGTTAGATCTCTGCAAAATAATATGTCGCTTTAAATATCTATCAAGCAACACATAATTTCCTTGAAAATTGACTGGTGAAACATTTCTACTCGGGTCTAAACTTAACTGTACACAACACATAAACACGTTGTGCTTTCAAGCAAAATTTTATCCACTGCTTGTGTAAAATAAGAAACTTCTGCCATGTTTTACTCTGAAAACAAATGCTACTAAACTTTTCCCACTCGAACAACCACAGTTACACGTCTCATTTAGTGTGGCTGGAGTAGCTGCTGGAACGGGTGTGAGGCAAATACCCAACCCCCAAACAGAATTTCCTCTAGATTCCTGAAATCTATTTTCTAAGTTTAAACTATTTGCACAAAGCTAACGTTTCATGATATTTCGAAAATACCATTCAGGATATTGGCCAACTAATCCATACTAGTTTTCAGGCTTTGAATGTTTGGTAGAAATATTTTTTTGTGGAATTCTGTCAAGATAGCATTTTCACAACGTTCGAGGGATCGGGTAGACCCGAGGGAACAGGCCCTAAAATCCATCATGAAACTATTGCCAACGCTTTCACAACTGCTTCAATCACGATCGAAGTTTACTTGGTGTCACTGCATACAGTCTTAACATAAAACAGCAGAGTACACTACACAAATAGAGTGCGGGTTCCTCCGAGACATTGCGACATGTAGCCCCATGGCCTTCAATCACTGTAGGTCAATTTCACCACCATTGTCAAAATTATTTAAATTGATAAGCACGACGTTACGTGTTGACCGTCTTTTCTGTACATCATCATCGCCATTGCGTAACATTCATTTTCACACGTTTCAATGCTCATTTTAAATAAATTACTACACAAATCTTATAAAAGCCACCTTATACTTAACGCGCTAAACCAGAATTAAAATTTACCTCGCCAACGTCTGGGATAAAATTTGTAGCTTTTAGCTCGCATCCAACGGAAATTAATCTTTCTAATTTTATCTTGAGCTGGAGCAATTTTACGAAACACGATTAAATAGCGAAAAATTAGAAATAATACTATGATAAATTCTTCAAGCTACAGTACACGCTATCTGGATCAAAATTTCGAACGTTTATTGCGCATCTACAAAGAATTTAATTTAAATTTTACCTTATGACGTCGCATTTTCACGGAAACACAATGAAACACAAGTAATCGCCGAGCACATCATAATAAATTCTTAAAATCCTTTCAAACTTGGGCTTCCGACAAAAATCACAAAATACATATTTACGGAAAGATCACTTACCTTACTTTCTTACTCCCGTAGAACCGCCGACTCGCCATTTCGAACTTTCAGGAACAAAGCCATATTGGATTCGCGTCGTGCCCACAAAGCCTTCGAAATTCGATATTTGCCTCAACTAATTCTTTTCCCCTTTCACATGATCTCACAGCAAACATTATGCTAAAGCCGATTTTCGAACTAAATCACCAAACTTATTCTTAAATAGAGAAATTTTAACAAAACTGAAGCAAATTGCAACACGTCCTTCTCTACTGAAAACGACCAACCGAAAGACGGAGAAGCCTAGATACCGGATAACTTATATCCGTAGTCGCGTGGTGATGCGGCTGCGATCACTACGCCCCATTCGTTAATCTTCGCAAAGAAAAGCTCTTTTCCTCCGATATAATCGAATACTGACGCAAATTCGCTTCTTCAGCGTTATTTCACGCAAAAAGATCGAATTCTACTGAACGTTTAACGCAATTATTGTCGAACTTATAGGACTATTTTCTCCGACGGATCGGTATTTACGCGTCAGCATATATTATTACTATTATTACGCAGAAGTCACGTGATCAAAACGTCTGGAAAACGCCAGTAAACATCCGCAGTGAAGGCCGCGTGACGCAAGTCAGGTCACATTCTCGATCAATGCGACAGCGGGCCAATTGTCTACTGCGCAGTTAGAATTGCTGCTGAGTGGGCACAAATGTTTCGTGCTTAGTATGCAGATTTCGCAATATGTTTACTCATAACAGCCCAGAGGAATGTGAAACGGCCAATTCGATGACATCAGCGATTTATAAATTACGCATGTTTAGACTTGCTGCAATAGCAACATAGCAGGAATGAAGGTACAATTAACATGCGTAGGCGTAGCGCTATGAAAGGCATTTCAGTTTATGCTAATTTTTACGCAATAGGTCTATCTTCGGAAAATCCGTTACTTTTAGTTCAATTGCCTTTTTGGCTCAGAAATGTTTAGTACCATTCCACAAACTTTAATGTAGCCACTAGGACAATTTTTACTGCTCTTCTAGGCTACCTTTCAGATGGCCTCGACCTTTTCGGTTCTTCATTGCTTACTAAGACCAGATGGGTTTATTGTAGGGCCTATATTTTGCGACTGTGCTAAGACCAAAACGCGGCCAAATAGACAGTTGTTTGGGTCCACTTTTAACTGCGGATGGAAACAACAACATTGTCCAAGGTTGCTATAATATAGGCCACTGCATGTGGCTTAATTAGGCCTAGGCCTATATGTGAAAATAATGATGATAGCAAAATAATGAAATAAAATAATAGATTGTTGATAACTGGCTTCTTGAATGTCTGATTGCCTGTGGAAACGGTTGTCCCTAATGTTAGTAGCAGCAGAATAAAATAAAATAATTATATTGTTGATTAGACCCCTATTTTGTGACCCCTACTTTGTCTTATTTGTCAATTTATTACAACGATAAAGACAATTAAAGCGGACGTTTAAACGTAATTAATCGTAATCTCCGAACGTCTAAAGCGCCACTAATTAATAATTAATGAACTGAGGCATCATAATTAGAAATTTTCTGGAAAGAACCCATCAAGTTCAAACCAGATTGATCCAGCGCTCATGTTTACGCAGATGTTCTACGCGTAGCTTTCAAGTGGGCTTTAGAAATTCGGAGTTTACGATTTACGACAATCTCCATGTCAAATTCAACTATAAGAAGAAGAGCAGCCCCTTAAGCTAACTCTCAGACAGCCATGTATATGAAGTGCTAGCGACTTCATTTTCTTAGCCTCGGGCCCCCGGCACATTAGGGTCAGTCCACTCACTCGCCGTCTCATCTTCCCACCGTCAGTGTACGGTCAGTGTACTCATTGTAGTTGAGTTGGCTAGGGGCGCACAGGGGGCAGAATTTGCGAATCAAATATCTTGGATTGGATTTGAACCCCCGGCATTTCGTTTGACAGCACGCTAACCACTACACTATGGAAGTCGAGAACAATGGAGCTCAGTCATCCACGGGTTTCATGAAATAACTGGCGGTCTGGCGCCTTCTTGACCTTGTTTCCATTTTCGGTTTCGGCTACGGGCAGTGGTGAAGTTTTTAGTTAAACCTGTTTAACTTTAAAAAGGTTATTTAACATCAACATCGAAATAAATGTGTTCATTGCGCAGTATCGAATAGGATCCATATTCGCCTTGAAGGGTCCTGTCTTTAAGACTTTATGTTCCAAATTTGGGTTCTGTTTGTTTGTCCCAGTTTTGGATGCTACTGAACCGGCGATATAAGCTTACACATGTAGCCTAACCGTTTGTGAATACATTTCGCCCTCTGGTGAATCACTAAATGAAAATCAGATGTTGCAATTGTAATAATCGCTAGATGTCAACACTACCAGCAGTACCACAAAACTTGAGCGTGAACTTCTATGCCTTCTAAGGCATAGAATGCTCTCTTCGCGTCAGCTCAAGAATTAGGGTCTAGCCTCGGTTATCAGTAGGAAAAAATGAATGACTGTGACTTGGACAATGCGAGTTCTGGGTGTAACAATTCGCAAGGACCTTAAAATGATCACGTATTTAGATGAAACCATATCATCTTGTGCATCTTCTATGTGTGCTATAGATGCTCCGAGCCTCTGACCTTCCAGGCACTGTCTTGCAGGAGGCTGCAAGGGCAACAACTGTAGCCCACCTAATGTAGGCTATGGCTCTCCAGCATGGTGGGAGTACACGAAAGCAGAGGACCGGGGCAAAATTGAAGCACTTTTGGGTCGTTTGAAACGGCGAGGCTAATTATTACCCCCCCCGCCCTGGCCGAGTCACAGGATGAGCGCCTCTTACGGGCTGTTTGTGTGTGTGATATCAACACCATGTATTACGTGACCTATTCCCAGCGCCGCGCTTGAACAGCTATGACCTTAGGCCCAGGCCTCATGATTTAATACGCTCAGCCACTGGCGTAAACTTGTCCAAAATATTGGGGGGATTTGGCTATTTTTTCTACACTGTTGCACTGAATGTACAGTCCATCTCAATTATTGGGGTGCCACGTACCCCGGCTGCTCCCCCCCCCGAGTCTACGCATATATGCTCTCAGCTAGAGATGCTCGAACTTTTATTTCGAGGGTATTATATAAAAATGTATTGGCTTATGTACCAGTACTTTTTCCTGCCGAAACGCTCCGGAACTGCGTTTCTACACCTTTTTTCAGCAGCTATTAAAAAATAATGTAGTTATTTTATTGAAAGAACAATTTATTTTGTTTAATTATAAACTTTTCACAATTGATTAGCGTCTAACTCTATCTGCCATCAAAGTTGTAACTTGGGAAATGTTATAGTTCAAAATGTACCATTTCATAATGCAAACGTAACGTCACAAATTTTCTTGGGGTGGGCCTCACCGAGACCCCTCTTCAAGCGCAACCCCCTTTTAATGGGCTTCGCCCTCGATTTAGCCCTTTCATGATTATTCAGTTCTGGAACCTTTCTTTCTAGAAACAAAGAACTGAAGCCTACTAATTGCTAACCTTTCGTATGGGGAAAATGGTTTGGAGAGTTTGGAGACCATCAATCTTGTAACCCTCATTGTTTTAGCTGGCTGCCATAAATAATTTCTCTAGACATTAAGTGTCATAGTTGCGTCTGTGACAACTGTACAATGAATGAACGAAAATTGATTGATTGATTAACTGATTGCTTGATTAACTGAATTCGCTTCCGCTGCTGTTGCAGTTTGCACCCTGGCGAATGGCGAGTGAAGCAGGTTGAAGCCATTTAATCGCAAGATGCGACCAGCAGTTACATTCAGTGTTTAACGACATCTAATGGCTGTCTGGGACGTTGACCTTACCTGACCTTTGACTACGCACACTGTGTCCGGCCAAGTCTAAATATTCTGTCGCCAAGAAGCCTCACCGAATCACCACAAACTTCCTCACAACGATTTGTCAAAAAAGAAGCGGGGGGTCGGAAATCTATATAAATAATAAAAATTTACTAAGCCGCAATCAATTAAGATTCTGTAATGACCAACACCAAAACTACAATGCAAACATGACATGGAAAAATTTTTTAATTAAAAGGAGTTTTCAGTCGCAGTTTTAACTGAAGTACTATTAAAAGAACAACAAATTGTACATATAAGCGTCAGACGTGACTAAATTGCACTGGTCATAATGGAGTCGTTTGGTGTAGGACTGTGTGTAATGAACTTGAGGGGTCAAGCCGACCCAGCGGAGATCGGCCAAAGGCAGAGGGGTCAAAAAAGAAGCGAGTGGCCCAACGCCCACCCCCGGCAAATCGGACACTGCCTCACAATCATGTCTATGAGAAAATGCATCGGGACCGAAAGGAGTACAGCGACAGCCTGGAAGACCGGGCAGCCGTTCCACTCTACTCCCGCCCGGAGTATATGCACTGCGCTATCCTATCGATTGTCTTCCTAGCATTGGCCTAGCGCCAGCAGCAGGCTGCGAGAGGAGGCTTCAGCAGACAGCAAGCATCGCCATCCATCTTTATTTGCACCAACACCACCACCGTCATCAGCAGCAGCAGTATCAGAAACACCAGTCTCCTCCTCTTCCTCTCCGCTGGCATTAAACATGAGCGGATTTCATTCGCTTTAGCGAGAGGAATATTCGTGCGAGTGTGAGGAGTGTCGGGTCGTAGCCACCTCGAGGCGGAACTCAAAGCGAGGATAAAAATTCATGAGACACTTTGAGTCATCGCTGTAAGAGGCAGAAGCGACGGACGAGAAGAACGGGGGACGGAAGCAGGCAAGGAACAAACAAAGAGAGGACGACGTATAGAGGCTGCAGCTGAACGGACGGCGTACTCGTTGACTGGTGCTGCCCCCTCGTCGTTGGCAGAATTTAGGGGCCCCAAAGGGCTACCGTACGGGGATCTTTCTCGCTTCAAGGGCACGTTTGCCATCGACTGTCACAGGTAGGAAGACGCAAATTAACACTAGAAATATACAGACCAGGCGTCATATCGATAGACGCCATAATAACGTACAAAATGATACAAATAACTTAAGTAATATAGCAAAAATAGTGATCTGAGTAACGTAAGCAAATTGCTCAAATAATACAAATAATACAAAATATTAATGGAAATACTGCAAAATATTTATGCAATTACTGTAATACTGCTACTGCTACTGCTACTGCTGCTGCTGCTGCTGCTCCTCCTCCTCCTCCTCCTCCTCCTCCTCCTCCTACTACTACTACTACTACTACTACTACTACTACTACTACTACTACTACTACTACTACTACTACTACTACTATTATTATTATTATTATTATTATTATTATTATTATTACTATTACTACTACCACTACTAATAATAATAATAATAATATTGATCATAAAATAGTAATAATAATGACGTAATAGCATAATAATCATACTAATAATGGCGTTAATGACTATGATGATGTTGGTTATTAAATCTCCAGGAGATAATTATTGTTTGGGGACATTTAATGACATCTGGAACGGCTACGTCTCGTCCAACTATTACAATTCTTATAATTTTCTTATTGCCGTTGTTATTCTCATTCTTATTCTCGTTCTCATTCTTATTCTTATTACTATTTGTGAATGATATAGGCCCGTATCGATTGGATAATTCTGCAGTGTTAAGTTCTTCTGGAGCGCACGTAGATACAAACTGAGGAGACAATGATATTCGCTCTCTTTGAACAAACAATGATCCATACCGTCTGATGATTCCGATATCACTTAATTGGCTCCCTGTAGACCAGTGTTTCCCTGGTCTTTTTCAGATCAAGGCACCCTTACTTTAAGTCAACAGCATCCGGCCTTAATCTGATAAATCCACCGGTTTTTTTTATTTAATGACGATCAACGTTCCTTGTATGCGATCGCAGTGTTGCGACCACTTCTACACTGCTTTCATTTTAAAAATAGGAATAGCCTTATGTATCAGTACTGGTGAACGATAGTTTCTCGCATGTTATAAACAGAAAAAACTGCTCCAATATTATTCTACCACGGCGTACCCAGGTTTTTAAAGCACTGCTTAAGACTTACATCTTCCTAAAATGTTCCATCTCTCTTGTCTCCACACATGTTCGTCTCGAAATCATTTCCGTTCTTCCCTGCTTGTCGGCTTCCTTCCTTCTTTCCCTCCTTCACCATGCTTTATTCTTCTCTTCTTCCGTCTTTCCTTCTTCCTTTATCACTTCCATCCATTCGTGTATCCATCCATCCATCCATCCGTCCGTCCGTCCGTCCGTCCGTCCGTCCGTCCGTCCGTCCGTCCGTCCGTCCGTCCGTCCGTCCGTCCGTCCGTCCGTCCGTCCGTCCGTCCGTCCGTCCGTCCGTCCATCCACCCATCCACCCATCCATCCATCCATCCATCTATCCATCCATCCATCCATCCATCCATCCAACTATCCATCCATCCATCCAACCATGCATCCATGCATCCATGCATCCATGCATCCATGCATCCATGCATCCATCCATCCATCCATCCATCCATCCATCCATCCATCCATCCATCCATCCATCCATCCATCCATCCATCCATCCATCCATCAATCCATCAATCCATCCATCCATCCACGGTGACCCATCCATCCATCCATCCATCCATCCATCCATCCATCCATCCATCCATCCATCCATCCATCCATCCATCCATCCATCCATCCATCCATCCATCCATCCATCCATCAATCCACCCACCCACCCACCCACCCACCCACCCATCAATCCATCGAACTATCCTTTCCTTCTTTCCTCTTCCTTATTTCATTCCTTCCTTACTTCGTTCCTTCTGAGTTCCTTCCATGTTTCTTTTCGTTCCTGCGTCCTGTATTTGCTACACGTTGTTTGTTTAAAAAGTCACCACCCACTCCTTCATTACTTCCCCCCCGCCCAACTCAAATGTCAACCAACTGTCCCACCACCCTCGCCCTCTTATTAGAAGCAACGACCATCCAATTACTGTCAACGGATGCTGCGATAAGGTGAGAGGACAGGTGGGCGATTGGGATGAAAATGAGGAAACAGAAATAGGAGAGGAGGCAGGTGAGCAGGATGAAACACAGGAAGACCATCATGAGGAATATGAGGAGGACGAAGAGGAATAGGAGAAGCCAGAAGAACTGGCAAAAGAGCAGAAGACAGAGAGGAATAGGAGGAAGAGATGATTGAGGAATGAGAGGAATTGGAGAAAGAGAAGACAGTGGAATAGGAGAAAGAAAAGAAGATTGAGGAATCTGGGGGACAGGAGAAGGCAGAGTAAGAGGAATATACATAGCAAGAGACAGAGAAGAAGATAAAGGAATTGGAGGAGGAGGAGGAAAGGAGGAGGAGAACGAGGAGGAAGAAGAAATTGGCAATAGAACGCGAAACTATGGAACTTGGTATCGAAGAGCAGCCAAGTGTGGATGACAGATAGAATGAGAAAAGATGACAGATAGAATGAGAAAAGATGACAGATAGAATGACGAAAGATGACAGATAGAATGAGAAAAGATGACAGATAGAATGACGAAAGATTACAGATAGAATGAGAAAAGATGACAGATAGAATGAGGAAAGAAGGCGAAAGAGAAGGAGGAAGAGGAAGAGAACAGGGAATGGAAAAAAACAGAAATAGGAGGAGGAAAATGAGCAAAATAAAAATAGGAGACAAAAAGGAGGAGGAAAATATAAGAAGGAAAAACAGCCGCAGGAGGAAAATAAAAAGAGGACGAAAGAGGAGCATGAGAGAGAAGAACGCAACAATAGAATGGAAAGCTAGGCGAGGATAAAAGGAAGCAAGACAAGGCGCATTGTAAGGCTAGTGGCGAAGTCTACGACGGAATTACTATTGATCAGCGGCGCTAGAAGCTTCGCAGCATTTGCCGCACGCTGTGTACGTTCAATCTTAGCCACAGCAGGAACACCAGCGCCACCTATTGACGACTCGCTCAGCCAATTCACGACTAGATACATAAAATCTATGCATATATATATATATATAAATGAAGATATATAGACACAACCAAATATATATATCAACACACGGAGGCTATACGTGTATGTATGCGCATTTTTTCTATGTATCAATACTAATAATACACATATATATCTCTATATTTAGTAATCAATGTGTAAATTGTGTAAACATCACGTGTGCATTTATATATAATGCAGTTATAGCTGCATATATATATAATGCAGTTATAGCTGCATATATGTGTATATGAATATAGGGTATATTGTCATAGGTGGATTTTATGTCTAGTAGTGTTATTACGTTAGACTGGAAGCTACAGTGGACTTGTGCTAGGTGAGATTTGTTGGTCATCGTAAGGTGGCTCAGGACATTGAGTTATGTATTAGAGATGTCCCTGCTTTGTTTGCTGGTGCTTTTATACAATGGCCCATCAAGATCGACTGGGGTCATCAAGTACACGTCGAATTTTTCATTTGCATTCATAACATGATGACGATGACGACTTAGTTGGCCATGCTAACGAAGGATCAATGATTATGTTGTTGTTCGTGCAGATGACGAGAGGGAGGGAGAGGTGGATAATAAGAAAGTAGGTGATGATTGTGATAAGGAAGGTGACGACGACGATGATAGTGATGATGACGACGACGATGACGACGATGTCGACGACGACTATTATGACGACATGATGTTGATGATGATGATAACGACGACGACGATGATGATAACGACGATGACGATGATGATAACGATGACGATGATGATGATGTTTGTTTTACTGATCCATCAAGAACTGAAATATCCGGAGAACGAGAAAAATTTAATGAAAATTATTATTATATTTATTATTATAATATTATTTTATTTTATTTTATTATTTCATTATTATTGTTATGAGAATGACGATAACGGCGCCAATGATGATGATAATAACGACGACAAAAACAATGATGATAACTGATACGCTGGCGATGATGATGACGATGCTGAACGGTTTTCATCCAGCAAAATTAACGCATCGTCATAACATAGCAATAATAATAAAATAGTAGTAGTAATAATAATAATAATAATTGAGCTGGCAAATCAGTGCACGTATTTCGTATGTTTTTCAGCGCCATCTTCTGATCGTCAGAATGAGTCTCTTCCAAAGCATCTCTGGATTTATATCTTCGGCAATCGTTGGCGGAAGCGGGTCAGGAGGGGCGGGCGGTGGTGGCAGCAGCGGTGATCCGAGTCTGTCATCGGCCGCTTCGACGCCCCTCTCGGACGGAGTCTCGGTCTTCTATCAACCGCCGATGGCCCGCAGTCGCAACCCTTCGGGTGCTTCGTCTGCCCAACACTCGCCCGTCACCATGGTCAGTCCACCGTCGCTCGATCTCAGTCACCTTAGCGAAGAGGAACGCAGGCAAATCGAGGCCGTCCTTGCGAGGGCCAGGGAAGTACAGGATGGCCCCGGCCAAGGACTCAGCACCAGTGCCGGCCTCGGAGGCTTCGGGCCTGGTCCCGGCGTTGGCGGCGCACAGTTCCACCGATCACGGTAATTTATAAGCAAATGTATTGTATGTTGAAGAAGAAGAAGAAGAAGAACCTTCTTCTCCCTTCCTCCTTTTCTTCCTCCTCTTCGTCGTTCTCTTTTTGTCCTTCTCCTCCTACTCCCTTCCTCTTTCTCCTCCCTCTTCCTTCCTTCCGCCTTCTCCTCTCTTCGTCAGCTCCTCCCTTCTGCTCTCTACTTCCTTCTCTTCCTCCTGCTCCATTCCTCCTTCTCCGTCTCCATCTTCGCCTCCTACTCCACCTCCACTACCCCCTAGTCCTCTTCTTCCTCCTTCTACTCCACTTCCACTTCCTTCTCCTCCACCATCTCCTCCTCCTCCTCCTGTTTCTTTCTACCACCACTATGTAATTAACTAATCAGACGAAAGTGGTTCGGAGAGTAGCAAAGACGCTCGGGGGTGGGGGAGGCGATTGATTGATTGATTTCTCCAATGCATTTCGATCAATTAGGACCACGTTAGAGGCAGAAGCGGATGGATGGAGGAACGGGCGAAGGAAACCAGAGAGCCAACTGCCTCTGCATCTACAGCATGTGATGCAGGACCTGAAGAAACACTAATGGAGTTATGGGACCACGCTTTGATATACATACATACATTTAAGTATGTAGGTCATAATGTAACGAAGTCATGTCATGTGATGCAAAAGTATGTAGGTCATTATGTAACGAAGTCATGTCATGTAATGTAAAAGCATGCATGTCATAACAAGACGGAGTCATGTCATGTAATGCAAAAGTGCGTATGTCATAATATAACAAAATCATGTCATGTAGTGGAAACATTTTATTACATTACAATGCACCTCCAGTCCTCCATATTACATTAGATACGCTTTGCTCCTGTCCAGAGGTATTTTTTCAACAGCAGATAGGTAGCTAACCAGCAACTCAACCACAAAAGTATCTGCTGCCTCCAGACATAACTCTTCCGAGCGCTGGAGACTGCGGCGTCGGAGTCTGCATGGGTTCGCATCTGATGGAGTCCCATCGTCTAAAGGGTGATTCTACTGATTGGAAGAGACAGGGGATTTAACGAAGCGATGAATAGACCAGGCTCCTGTATCTCACCCTCCCTCTCCAAATCTCTTCTCTTTTTTCACCCTCCCTCTCCAATTCTCTTACCATCCTTTGAACCATCCGTCTCCAAAGCTCTTCTCTTTTTTTCTCTTTTTTCATCCCTCCCTCTCCAAATCTCTTCCCATCCTATAGACCATCCGTCTCCAAATCTCTTCTCTTCTTTTTCACCCCTTTAACGATCTTTCTTCACTCTCTTCACCCTCCATCTCCGAATCTCTGTCCTTCTTGCTCATCCCGTATCTTCCAATCTCTTTTCCATCCTCTCTCTCCCAGTCTTTCCATTCCTTCCTCCCCTCCTTTTCCAAATATCTTAACCTCTGTCATGCTCCTTCTCCCAATCTCTTTCCATCCTTCGGACCAGGGGCGTCTCCATAGAAACCTTGGAGAAAATGCTCCATCTAAAAATAGGGGGAATCTGTCAGTGTACGTGCCATCATCATTGGGGGGGAGGAAGGGAAGGGGAAGAGGAGGGATGGGAGGGGAAGTTGCTCCAATGACTTCGGGGGAAGGGGGGATAGACGCCCCTGCTTTGGACCATTCTTCTCCAAATCTCTTCTTTTTCACCCCTTTAACAATCTCTTTTCATTCTCTTCACCCTCCATCCCCGAATCTCTTTTCTTCTTGCTCATCCCGTATCACCCAATCTCTTTTCCATCCTTTCCATCCTCTCCCCCAGTCTTCTCCATTTCTTTCTATCCTCCTTCTCCCAATATATTTCCCTCTGCTACGCTCCTTCCCCAATCTCTTTCCATCCGTTACACCTTCCATCTCCTATCTCTTCCCTATTCTAACCCTCTACAATTCTCTTCCCCTCTTTCCACCCTCTATCTCCCCAATCTCTTTCCCTAAACAACCTATGAAACACCACTCGCTCCGTCTACAGAAGGTGAGAGGGAAGTGGCAGGATCGGATATCGTCAGTGCGGGGACGGCGAAATGTGCGGGGGTGGGGGTGAGAGGGCGTGCGAGGGACGTCGTCTCCTCTTATGGCGAGACTCGGCCAAAAGCGCGGAGGGATTATTTTTTGCATATTGGCAATCAATACAATGAGAGCTTCCCAAATGCCCAAACAACACACATGCATAAATATATACATGTATTTAGCGTAATCTTATCTTGCAAATCGTTAGTGCGTTATATACATGTACATATACAAATACATATACATACATACATATTATATAAACATAGGTTGCAAAATACCGACATGCACAATTATATGCACAGATATATCGATGAGAATATACATAGAAATTCATACAAAGTATGTATAAGTATATAACTATAGGCCCTATCATTAGAGATAAAGTATGTGTATATATATAAGTATGTATGTATTGCATATATGTATATTCTCACAAATTGATCAACATCTTACTGCTGTCTTGCATGGTATTTATATATAAATAATTATATATGGCCTGATATATATATATATATATATATCGACCCGCTATATATATGTGTTTGTATGCCTCAAATATCATAATATTTATCTATGTATTTTGATATTTATGATGTATATAATGATATATTTATGCATGTATGTACTATGATATTTATGATATATATATATATATATATATTGATATATTTCTTATATCTATCTTTTTGCCTGTCAATTCTGGATCAGTATCGTCTAGGTTTTCTTGTTCAGCTCTATCATATATCACTAGGCAGACGCATCCATTGTTTACTACTTGTCTGGTCTGAAAATGCGTGGTCTGAAAATGTGTGGTCTGGAAATGTGTGGTCTGGAAATGTGTGGTCTGGTGATGCCTGGTCTGGAAATGTGTGGTCTGAAGTTGTGTGGTCTGGTGATGAATTGTGTGGTCTGGTCCGGAAATGTGTGGTCTGGAAATGTGTGGTCTGGAAATGTGTGGTCTGGTCCGAAAATGTGTGTTCTAGAAATGTGTGGTCTGGAACTGTCTGGTCTGGAAATGTGCGGTCTGGAAATGTCTGGTCTGGAAATGTGCGGTCTGGAAATGTCTGGTCTGAAAATGTGTGATCTGGAAACAACAAATAGTGACTGATCTAATCAGAACTATTACATGAAATAATTGTCTGATCAAGAAGCCCAATCATTCTGGCCTGCTATACAACTGTTTGCTTTTCAGCCAATTAGCAAAATTGTCTGATATAAAATGGACTTCTTTTTGCTTAACACATTCGATGTCGTTGACTACACCTGCAGTCATTGCGGTATCTACCTTTATGAGTGCTTAGGTGCACAGGAACAGAATGAATGGGTGAATGTGTGGTTGAATGCGTGGGTGGAGAGTGATTTAGTGAGCGAGCAAGAGAGCGATTGAGTAAATGAGGGAGTGAGCGATTGAGTGAATAAGCGAGTAAGTTGAGTGAGTGAGTGAGCGAGTGAGTGAGTGAATGAGCGAGTGAGCGAGTGATTTAGTTGGCGAGTGAGCGATTGAGTGAATGAGCGAGTGAGTTGAGTGAGTGAGTGAGCGAGCGAGTGAGTGAATAAGCGAGTGAGGGAGTGATTTAGTTGGCGAGCGAGCGAGTGAGCGATTCAGTGAATGAGCGAGTGAGTTGAGTGAGTGAGCGATCGAGTCAGTAAGCGAGCGTGCAAGCGAGCGACTGACTGAGTGAGCGAGTGAGTGAATGAATAAGAGGGTGAGTGAGTGTATGCTTTTGTATGTGTTTATGTATGTGTGTTTAGTTGTGTGTGCGACTAAGTTTGTGTTTTTGTTTTCGTGTACGGTGTTAGAAATGAGAGTGCTCAGGGCGGGCGTGGAATTATGGATGGGATGTGGGCGTCATGTCTTACCTCCTCGCCACGGAGTCTTCCGGGTTGAGGCGTTTGTTCAAACATTTGTCGCTTTTAATTCCAGTCAACTCTGGATTTAGCGTCATGTTTGCTAACTGAAGAAGGAGGGGAAGGAGGAAGAGGAGGAAGAGGAGGAGGAGGAAGGGAGTGAGAGGAGGAGGACAAGAACAGCACGATAAGGAGGATGATGATAAGGAAGAGGAAAATGAGGAGAATTGGAAGAAGTGGAGGAGGAAGAAGAAGAGGTGGAAGTAGAGAAAGAGAAGAGGAGGAGGAGGAGGAGGAGGAGGAGGAGGAGGAGGAGGAGGAGGAGGAGGAGGAGGAGGAGGAAGAGGACAAAGAGAGCAGGAGGATTAGAGAAGGGACAAGAAGTAGGAGCACTACAAAGATGAGGAAGACAAACATAATAAAGAGGAGTATTAAAAGAAGAACAGGAGGAAGAGAACTTAGAGAAGTAGGAAGAAGAGGAGGAGGAAGAGAAGGGAAATGAGTGGGAGGGCAAAGAAGAGCAACCGAAGGAGGAAGAAGAAGACGGAAGAGTAGAGGAGAATACGAGAGGAGGTTGAAATGAACGCTTGTCTCTACAGTGTATAGTCTACGTGTCGTTATTTGTGCTAATGATAGAGCATGAGCCTCACTGCAGGCACTGTGCGAATTGTTTGTTAGAATAATTTACATGATATTACGAGCGTAGCTCTACCTTTTCGTCTTGTATGCCTCGTTGTCCGTTGTAGTTAACCTAATTGTCAGCTGCCTTGTCTTTCTTGTTCCTCCTCCTCTTCAGCTGCTGAGGCTGATGTTGACGGTTCCCATCCCCGTCCGCCACGCGAAGCTTCATTCGTCTGCTAGGCACGTAGAGATGAGGTCTCTCCGGAACCAGGATTATGCAGTCATTAGCGAAATGCCTTTGCACTTTCTCAGTTGCTGTCTCTGTCTGTCTGCTTGTTTGTCCGTCTGTCTGTATGTTCTTCTGTCTTTGTTTATCTCTGTCATCTGTCTCTATCTTTCTGACTCACCCACTTCTCTTGCAATGCTTCCTATGAGTGCTTGCTCTGGCTCTCTCTGTCTCTCTCTGTCTCTCTGTCTCTCTCTCTGTCTCTCTGTCTCTCTCTCTGTATGTCTGTCTCTCTCTCCCCTATCTATCTGTCTGTCTGTCTGTCTAGCTGTCTGTCTAGCTGCCTGTCTAGCTGTCTGTCTAGCTGTCTAGCTGTCTCTATATATATATATATCTCTCTCGCTGTCCTCTTATTTCTCTGCTTATCAGCTTTACTCAGTATGTTTGTCTTTCATTCTTCTCTCTCTCTTTCTCTTTCTCTTTCTCTTTCTCTTTCTCTTTCTCTTTCTCTTTCTCTTTCTCTTTCTCTTTCTCTTTCTCTTTCTCTTTCTCTTTCTCTTTCTCTTTCTCTTTCTCTTTCTCTTTCTCTCTCTCTCTCTCTCTCTCTCTCTCTCTCTCTCTCTCTCTCTCTCTCTCTCTCTCTCTCTCTCTCTCTCTCTCTGTGTCTTTTCCTGTGACTCATTCAATCCTTCTGTCTCACTCTCTATGCTGTGCTATCTCACTCCTCCTCGCCGATCTTATTTCCTCTTCCATTGTCATCTATCCCTTCTCCCTACTCCCGCTAATCCCAGTTCCATCTAGATTACCTCCACCCATTCTCTGTCTCTGCTTCTGTCTCTGTGTCTGCCTATATTTCTCTCAATGTCTTTCTCTGTCTCTTCCCCGTCTGTCCCACTGTCTGGATGGTGATTTATTAGATGAACAAGTGACAGGGTATCCGGAAACGAGTTGTTTATGAGCGAGAGAGTTACTGAGCGAGTGAGTAGATGATGGATTTGAATAGCGAAGCGACTGAGTGAGTGAGTGAGTGAGTGAGTATGTGAGTATGTGAGTATGTGAGGGAGTAAGGGAGTGAGTGAGGGATTGAGGGAGGACAAGAAAGAGGGCGGGAGGGAACAGAGCATAGGAAGCGAGCGAGTTAGTTATAGGTAGCTAGTGAGACAGTGAATTAGTGAGATTATTGAATAGATTAGTGATATTAGTGAATTGGATAGTGAATTAGTGAGATTATTGAATATATTAGTACTATTAGTGAATTAGACAGTGATATAGTGATATTATTGAATTGATTAGTGATATTAGTGAATTAGATGGCGAATTAGTGAGATTATTGAATAGATTAGTTATATTAGTTAATTAGATAGTGAATTGTTGAGCAACTAACTAAATCTTACTTGCTGATACCATCGATAATATTTCGGAGTAAAAAAATTAATTAATTTAAGCTTTTATAGCATTATTTCTTAATTTCCTATTACATCTTTTCAACAGAAATTTCATTGTTAACGTCCATTGTATTCTCATTGGCAGGGAATTACACGATGAAGGTCACGTGCCATTATTTGCTCCTGTTCCTGTTCTTTCCGCCGCTCCTCCTCCTTCTCAGCGTCCGGAACCTTCGCCGGAACCGGAAGTCCCGCTGCACACATGCGCAGTGTGCGCTGAGACCCGGATGACGGAATCAGATCGCAAAATCTGCGTCGACTGCCGGAGAAATATCTGTCTCAATTGCGGATCTTCAGATCAGGTCAGAGAAGGTGACTCACTATACAATACAATACAATACAATACAATACAATACAATACAATACAATACAATACAATACAATACAATACAATACAATACAATGCAATACAATACAATACAATACAATATTATACAATACAGCAGAACACAATGCCTCTGATTTGTTTTGTTCTTTGGGCGGCGCTATGCAATTACAATACAGGACAATAATGTACCTATGTATGCAAAATGCATTGCATATACAATAGAATGCAATACAATACAGTCGAGTAGAAAACAATACCGCAGAGGACAATATATACAACACAATTCAATGATTTGCATATACATACAATATCTACACACATACAATGCAATTTAATGATTGGCATATAAATACAATATATACACACACACACACATACAATGCAATTCAATGATTGGCATATACGATACAGTGTGATGCAATCGAATACAATAGAATACGGTGCAATTCAGAGTGACATAGCACACTAGAAAATAACACAATGCAATGCTATACAATGCAATACGGCACAGCAGAAAACAACCCAACGTAGGAAAATACATATACATTATATATACAAGTGCAATGCATTGCACATACAATACAATGCAATACAGCAAAGAAAAACACAATGCAACTCAGGACTATATGTGTATGTGTGCATATGTTTGTGCGTGTGTGTATGTGTGCGTATGTGTGTGCGAGTGTGTAAAATCTTAAGGTCTGAGATCAACGGATTACATGATTCGGCGTAACTTTAACTTAAGTTTAAGAAAGAGTGAAGTAGGATCGGGAGAAGATGCGAAAGGGTAGGAAGCAAGATTTCTAATAAAAAAAACGGAAAAGAGGGGTAAATAAGAGAGACAGGACAGGACACAAGAGAGGGAGAGACGGATAACAAGTAGCAACAGAAACGAGACAGACGGAAAGAGAGAGACAGAGAGAAACAGAGAGAGACAGAGAGACAGAGAGACAGACAGAATGAGGTTTTAAGTGCGTGAATAAGAAGGCAGAAACAAAGGCGTACAGAGTGACAAAAAGAAGTACAGACAGACAGACAGACAGACAGGCAGACAGACAGGCAGACAGACAGACAGACAGACAGACAGACAAACAGGTGGAAACTGGAAAGAAGACAGGAATGGATAGATCCACAGAGCAAAGAGCGAGAGATGAGAGGAGAAGGGCGAGGGAGAGACGTATGAGACGAAGGACATAATGGTGTATATATTATATGTCCGATGAAACACGAAGCTCTGTTGATTAGGCGTTGCGGGTATAATTTGATTGCTTAGGACGCCGTTGCTACTTGCTCGGCCAACATAGCCACGGCATGAGCATTGAGCATTGAGCAGTTCAGGCGCACAGAATCTTAAGGGATTGAGACAATATTATATCCACTTGATTCTGAGCACACGGACGGTGTCTGTTGCGGCAGCTCACTGCCACCTGTCGCATTGCCCAGAAGAATCTGTGATGTAGCTTAATTGCAGTCTCTGTCTCTGTCTCTGTATGTCTGTCTGTCTCTGGCTGTCTGTCTGTCTCTCTATGTGGATCTGTCTGTCTGTCTGTCTGTCTGTCTGTCTGTCTGTCTGTCTGTCTGTCTGTCTGTCTGTCTGTCTGTCTGTCTGTCTGTCTGTCTGTCTGTCTGTCTCTTTATCCCGGCAATAACAGATAAACACTGCCGATAGCTCACACAGTGACGCAAAATTAACATCAGCCTAGATATTTGTGTATGATTGTATGTATGCACATATATGTATGTATTTTTGTATGTATGTACGCAGGCATGTATGTATATGCGCATTTATGTATGTAATGTGTATGTATTGTATTGTATTTATACATTTCTAAAGCGCCTCTCTCAGTATGACCTAATCAGAGGCGCTCCCAGTGAGACGAACCCAGAGGAAACAGAACAGATTTAAGAGAACGGATAGTTGTATCAGGACCCTCAGTGAGAATGGAGGAGCGAGTAGCAGGAGGTAGGCCATTCCAAAATGATGGACCGACGCGGGCAAAAGCACGGTGCTGAGCCATAGCAGTCCTAGGGCGAGCGACTAGAAGGTCCAGCCAATCCGATGAGCGAAGCCGCAGAAACAAAGTGACAAACAGAGTCACAGAGATACTTTGGAACTTGACCAAAGTCGGATCTATAGATGAGAAAGAGAATCTTAAACTGAATGCGACCAGAAATGGAGAGCCAGTGAAGGTGGTCCGATATCCAGCTAGAAATGTGAGGGAAGCGAAGGAGACGGGCATTCAACCGAGAGACAACATTAAGGACAGACTGAGGGGGAGAAAGGCGTAGTTTAGGAAGACCTACAGGCAGAGAGTTACAGTAGTCCAGACGAGAGCAGATAAAGGCATGAACAGTGTATGTGTGCATGTATATATGTTTGTATGCATGAATGTATGTATATATGTATGCATGTATGTATGTATTTATGTATGTATGTATGTATGTATGTATGTATGTATGTATGTATGTATGTATGTATGTATGTATGTATGTATGTATGTATGTATGTATGTATGTATGTATGTATGTATGTATGTATGTATGTATGTATGTATGTATGTATGTATGTATGTATGTATGTATGTATGTATGTATGTACTGTATGCATTTATGTATGTATGTATGTATGTATGTATGTATGTATGTATGTATGTATGTATGTATGTATGTATGTATGTATTTATGTATGTATGTATGTATGTATGTATGTATGTATGTATGTATGTATGTAGGTATGTATGTATGTATGTATGTATGTATGTATGTATGTATCATTGTATGTATGTATGTATGTATGTATGTATGTATGTATGTATGTATGCATGAATGCATGAATGCATGAATGCATGAATGTATGCACGTATGCATGAATGCATGTATATAATCTATATATATATATATATATATATTATATATAATATGTATGGATCGCTAGCACTGCACTAAATTTCAAGGGGAAATATCAGCGTATGTTGATATTAATGCCAGCATCGTCCAAGGATCGGCATTGGGCCCATCAATTTCATTTCAGCAATATAGCCTCGGCCCTTCCCACTCTGCAAATGGCCTCCATAAATATACGCTGATGATTGCTAGCTGCTGGCTCCGTCTTCTAACAGTGCCTCGGTGCCGCTGGAGCTGTTCCCAGTGTCGCGATGGGCTGCAGAATGCAATCTGAAGCTGAATCACAGGAATTCTCGTGAGATGTTAATTCGGCACCCTAGAGAAGGGCGCGACCGGGCTGAGGCCCCGGGTGCAATGCCGGGTTGGAGAGGATCCACACTCATCGCATATGCTGCCGTGCGCGCCAGTCCATCTTTGCTTTACGTACCCTGGTTGCCCATGACCTACGCGGACTGTCGCTTCATGATGTAATGCGTGCACAACCTTGGCTAGGATGCTTTCTGCCTCTCCTGCTTGATGGGGCTTTACAAGTCGGGGCGAGCGAGACCGGTTTGAGGCTGTCGTGCGTCGCCTCATCCGCTACCATTACCTTCTCGAAGATATTCCTACTTTAAAGCAGCTATGTCTCAGAGCAGACTCTCCTCTTCTCAGCAATCTTGGCGGATGAGGGCCCATGACCGCGTTATTCCACAAGCCGATAGCCTGATGAGGGAAATATAAATATTACTAGGATGCTGTATGGGACCTAGATCATGACTGTCGTGGGTAGAGGAAATATGTATACGGTCAGCGGAAAGATGTAGGGCCTATATGCGGATAGCAATAATTATTGGTTGAATAAAGAATATTCTTATCTTATATTGTCTTATATGTGCGTATGTACGTACGTACGTACGTACGTACGTACGTACGTACGTACGTACGTACGTACGTACGTACGTACGTATGTATGTATGTATGTATGTATGTATGTATGTATGTATGTATGTATGTATGTATGTATGTATGTATGTTTGTATCTGAAAATTTATATAGCGCTTTCTTTAAAACCTTACAGAGATGCTGAAACATGACTATGTATCGACGTCATCAGGCTTTGTGTTCTTTCGTCTCTTAGCATCTTCTCTCTGCTGTCTTCAAATCTGTTTCCTATATTTCTGTGACACCATTAACAAATAATATAGCTTCAGATTCAGTAATAATAAGAAGAATAGCATTGCTGTTGACAAATATTTGTAACAATATCCTTCAACTTCAGCATTAAAAGATACAGTTGCATCACTAGTAATGGCCATTACTTATTTCATCAACAGTAATATAGATACAGAGTTACAAACTGCACCAATAGTAATAAGAAATACTGACTACCGCAACAACATTAACAAAATACTAGTTGCATCAATAGTAGTACTAGTATCACTGTATCATCAACAATAACAATCCCAATAGGACAACCAAATGGCAGTGTAAGCGATGATGTCTTCCCTAGCAATATCTCCAAAGTCCTCACGCTACAAAACCCGAGAGCAAGAAGCCTAATAAATAGGTGAGCAATAACACTACCGCTAACACTAACGTTAACGACAACAACAGCATTAACAATTCGATAACACAAACAATTACACTAACAGCACCGTCACAATAGCAATAACAATAGACTTTTGTCTTCGATGGTCGCTGTTAATGGATCCAGCGTGAGCAAGACCCTTAGGCAGAATAGCGGAGTGCCATCGATTTACACTTGTCACTTGATAGTGGCGCT
The DNA here is from genome assembly GCA_963556255.1 of Allolobophora icterica. Classification (NCBI taxonomy): domain Eukaryota; kingdom Metazoa; phylum Annelida; class Clitellata; order Crassiclitellata; family Lumbricidae; genus Allolobophora; species Allolobophora icterica. The sequence continues at coordinate 60,623,218 of OY744609.1, read as the reverse complement.
CTATAAATATGAGGGGAATAAATAAACATGAACTGGACAATTGACAGGTCTAGGGTTTCATAGTTCTTATTGAATAAGAAAAAGCAGGGGTTGAGACAGAGAGAGACACATGGAGACAGAGACAGAGGGCGAGAGTTAGAGGAGGACACAGAAGGGGTGACGAAGAGAAGGACGAAGAAGAGGAGGAGGAGAAGGAGGAGGAGGTGAAGGAGGGGAGGTGATGTATTCAAGAGCATACGGAAAGGGACAGAGTCTCACAGAGAATAGAAAGATGATGATGTACAGGAGGAGGAGGAGGCGGAAGAGGAGAAGAGGAGGAGGAAGAGGAGGAGGAGAAATAGAAGAAGGAGGGGAGGAAGAGAAACAGGACAAAGAGGGGGAGAAGGAAAAAGGAGAGGAGAGGAACAGAAAGTTAAGAGAAGGAAGGTTTGACCCTAGGCGAGACCAAAAGCAGCACCTTGGATCAGACCTTCCGCCTCTTCCCTTTCTGTTCCTCTCCTGTTCTTCTTCTTCCTTCTTCTCATCCTCCTCCTCCTTCTCGTCTTCGTCCTCCTCCTCCTCGTTCTCCTCCTCCTCCTCCTCGTCCTGCTTTTGGGGGTTCCTAAATTCCTAATGCATGCCTAGAAGGAGGGATAGGTCCGATAATAGGATAGGCAGAACGGGTCACGAAGAGTCACGGGGCAGGTGGAAGCGACGGAGATGCAAGAAGGCGGGAGGAAAGGAAGGGTATACGACGATCAAAGAACGGCGGTGCTACTAAATATTCATGTAGAATAATCATTAATTATTCATATGACATCTGCATATATTATTCACACCGTATAATAATGCAGGCGCTTCCTGGCTCAACTGTAAGCATAGACAAACGATTCTTAATCACCTTTGGAGTCGTATCTAAGAACGTGGCATTGTATGCGTGCGTGTGTGTGTGTGTGTGTGTGTATATATGTGCTTGTATGTGTGCATGTCTGTGTGTGTAATAAAGGCGGATGGAGGGAAGAAAAAAAGAAAGAGGGAAGAAAGAGAGACTGGAGATGGGAATAAATTGACGCGTCAGTTCCATTATTAACACGGACGGTCCAGACGGACTGTCGATGTTAATAATGGAAATGACGAATAAGTTTAATCCGTCTCGATTCCTCTCTCTGTTTTTATCTCACACTCTGGTGACGTTTAGATAAAGACAGACACACAGACAAATGGAGACACACAAACTGGAGACAGACGGACAGACACAGACAAATGGAGACACACAAACGGATACAAACGAACGGACACTGGCAAGCGAACATAGACAAACAGACACAAACACCCGGACACAGACAAATAGATAGACAAACGGACATGGACGAAGGGCACCATCTGCCAGCAATGAGCATGCGTCTGGGGTGGGGTAGGTTTGGCCAGGGGAAGGGAGAGCAAGAGTGAGGGCGAGGGCAGAGTGAGGGACAAAGATAGAGGGAGAGGGACAGAGTGAGGGACAAAGATAGAGGTAGGGAAAGACAGGGAGAGAAGGAGAGAGGGAAAGAGAGATGGACAGAGAGGGACAGAGGGAGAGAGGGACAGAGGGGTATATGGAGGGACAGAGGAAGGGACAGAAGGACAGAGGAAGGGACAGAAGTACATAGGTAGGAGAGAGCGAGAGTAGGAGAGGGACAGAGGGGTGAGTGAGGAGAGAGAGGAAGAGAGGGTGAGCGAGAGATAGCGACAGAGTGAGAGAGGGAGAGTGGGAAGGCTCTGGCGCAGGACCGTATTGACCACCACTGTCTACTGACCAAGTCAGATGGGCGACGACGATATTGATTATCGCCCGCCGAGACCACCACCACCACCACCACCACCACCACCACCACCACCGCCACCACCACCACTACCACCACCGCTGATACCAACATCACCACCACTATTACCAAAAACCACCACAAAGATCATCTCCACCACTACCACCAATACCACGTCATCACACCAAAATCACCAGCGTCATCACCACTACCAGCGCCAGCAACAACAACATCACTATCAACAACAAAAACAACAATAAGTCTTCCTGTTAAAATCAGAAGTGACCTAATCAGTTTGTCACCTTCATTGTCCCGAAACTGCTTGAAGTCTATTCTTTTGATCGTGGTTCCTCCCTGCTTGGTCGCGAGCGCTAATGAAGAGTTTTTCCTTGAAGTTGCGCTTAACAATTTTTCACTAATGTTGTTATGTTACGCAGGCTAAAGTATTTTGTAGGTAACTGGCTATTAATTTTACCCCTTTGTCGACCCTCACAACGGTTGAGAGGGATTGTGTTGAGGAAGCTGGATTTACGACGAGGGGATAATGGAGAAACGACAGCGCTGGTATGCAGATGAATATGGTAGAGTCCAGTATGACGGTGGTAGGGGTGGTGGTGGTTTTCGGTGGTGATGGATGATATGATCAGATCAGTAGCAAGGGTCTAAAGGCGGCTGCTGCTGGTGTCTCGGTTGATGGTTACATCGCTCGCGCGGGCATTGTTTTCCTCCATCGAACAATGATGCCACGATCATCATCATCATCATCTTCAGCAGCAGCAGCAGTAGCAGGAGTGGCAGCAGCAACATCCAGAGGAGGAGCGACAGAAAACCGGGAGGAGAAGGAGGATGAAGGACGAGAAAAGAAATGAAGGCTTAGTGGGAGGAGATTGAAGAGTAAAAGCAGGAAGAAATGAAGGAGTATGCGAAGAAGGAGGAAAAGTTTAGGTGGACTGGAAAGAGAAGCAGCATTAGGACAGGCAGGCAGGCAGGCAGGCAGGCAGGCAGGCAGGCAGGCAGGCAGGCAGGCAGGCAGGCAGGCAGGCAGGCAGGCAGGCAGGCAGGCAGGCAGGCAGGCAGGCAGGCAGGCAGGCAGGCAGGCAGGCAGATATGTAACAAATCTTGAAGAAACAGAGATATACTAATGAAGAGAAACAGAACAAGAGAAGAAAATATACAGACAGACAGATATTCAGACATAGAGGCAGAAGCAGACCCGACATAGACATGAGTAGACAGACAGAGATAGAGGCAGAGAGAAAGAGAGAGAGAAAGGCAGACTGGACAGACAGGAATGGCGAGAGGGAGACAGACTGAGGCAGAAAGAGATAGACAGAGACAAACAGAGATAGACAGAGGTAGACAGAGGCAGACAGTGGTAGACAGAGGCAGACAGACACAGACAGACACAAGAGATAGACAGAGGCGGACAAAGGCAGACAGATATAGACAGAGGCAGACAGATAAAGACAGAGGCAGACAGAGGCAGAGGCAGACATGGCTTCTGATGTCCGGCCGGAGGGATGTATCTGAGACAGATCAATCGTCTAAGCTCCGTCGCACGCAGATCTCTGTTGCTGTTTGGTGGAGGATAACGATGATGATAACGACGACGACAACGACGACGATGATGATAATACAATTTCACTGGTTCGGGTCGGGAGCTCCATTGATTAGTTGTTTCCTGGAAGTGGCGCTTTATACATGTCAGATTACAATTACAATTACAACTACAAAGGTAATGATTATGATGATGATGACAGTGATGATGATGATGGTTGTTGGTGCTGATGGTTGTTGCTGATGATGATGGCGATAATGCTGGCTGACCTGCAAAGCCTCTAATGAAAGATTTTAGTGCATGACACGCACACACAACCTATTTGAATTCTTTCATTGTATTTCTTTGCTATTGTTTGCGTTCCAGTCTATGTAATTGTTCTTAAAGTGTGTTCCGCAGACCACCTGAGGAAACTATGGTAATTGACCTAGTAATCCTCCCAGGTAAATGTAAATGTACACGTTTTCAAAAGCGACCGTTTATTCTAGACTCGATCCAACGGTGCGCCGACAAAACGGCGCAGGACAAAACGGCGCAGACATAACGGCGCAGACAAAACGGCGCGGCAACAAAACGGCGCAGTACAAAACGGCGCAGACAAAACGGCGCAAAACGTCGCAAAACTGAACTAAAGAACAATAGTTTATAGTAGTTTAAAATATACTAAAATATATACTAGAAATGACTGTGTAACTTCATCAAGTCTTTTAGTTCATAGTTCATACGTTGTCATAAAATTTGCGCGTCTACCCCTTCTTTGCCTGCCGATATAAGTATCTTCCCAATAGTCCGCTAAAGGTCCCAGAACAGGTGTAAATTATACAAGAAGCGGGAAGAACGATTAAAATGTAAATTAAACTAAAAGCGGGATGAACGATTAAAATGTAATTAAACTAGAAGCGGGATGAACGATTAAAAGGTAATTAAACTAGAAGCGGGATGAACGATTAAAATGTAAATTAAACTAGAAGCGGGATGAACGACTAAAATGTAATTAAACTAGAAGCGGGATGAACGATTAAAATGTAAAATAAACTAGAAGCGGGAAGAACGATTAAAATATAAATTAAACTAGAAGCGGGATGAACGATTAAAATGTAAATTAAACTAGAAGCGGGATGAACGATTAAAATGTAATTAAACTAGAAGCGGGATGAACGATTAAAATGTTAATTAAACTAAATGCGGGATGAACGGCACCTTTTGATCGCTAATAAGCAAACAATCACTAGACGGGTATCATAGTGTTTGTACTGCGCCGTATTGTCTGCGCCGTTTTGTCGTGGTACTTTGAATTGCGCCGTTCTGTCTGCGCCGTTTTGTCTGCGCCGTTATGTCTGCGCCGTTTTGTCCTGCGCCGTTTTGTTACGGCGCCCGATCCAACATCAGAAGGGATGTAAATATAGCGACCGTATATCCTCGATCAAGCTCGTTTTTCAATGAATTGATCGCGAGAGATCCTTCACCACCGCTGCACGTTTGAATGGGCGCCACGCCATTTAGGATCCCCTGTACGGACCGTGCTAACCCGAGATTTAAATCTCTTAAAATAAGCCACCATCGAGAGGCGAACTAGCATACTCACGGCACAGATGCGATAGGAACAAGGAAATGTAACGGCTACACCAAATGTATATATAGTATACCTACTTACGTACCTCAGTGGCGTCACTAGGGTTGGTGTCACCCAGTGCGGTAAGTCATGGTGTTACCCCCGTGGACCTTCTCCCTTAGTCCATTACCAGACCATACAGTATCCTTAGTAATGTGTTTTGTAAGTTGATACTGATAATTATACTACATGTAAGCTGGGCTTACGGAAAATGTTTTTGTTGCTTTGTTATTGTTAATTTAAAAATAATAAATTTCTGCTGAAACTCTGCAAATTTTTTAAAGTTTTTTTTAGTCATTTGTCATTTTGGTGTCAACCCTCTGAAGGTGTCACCCGGTGCGGCCGGCACCCCAGTACCCCCTAGTGAACTCACTGACATACCTATCTCTGTCTTCATGTCTGATAACAAAAATCGTGGATCGATAAGACATTAGTGGTCTAACATAAATATGATCCCAGAAAAGCGGTCCCAAGGGCGAGAAACTTCGAGAGCCACTGCTCTGCAACGAATTGCTACTTGCACTCAGAGATGAAGGCGGTGCACTAACAATCAACATCCAGTTGAACGTGGCACAAATGAAAGAAATTTATGGTAGTGTTTAGAGTTTGTTTTTCCATCACGCTGAGTGAGACAAGTGCAAGCCACGTCTTTTCGAGAAGCGACGATACTTCAGATAATCGAGTGATGTTGACAACGGCTCGGAAAACGCGAATTGCTTCTTCGGCCATTTTATTGCCTCAATTCGTCGTTTTCTTTGTTTTCCATTTGCGACCAATTAGATCGCCCACACTTGGAGATGACCGTCTCTGTGTTACTCTCTGTCTGTCTCTGTGTATCTCTTCTTCTTTCGTTCTTTCGCATCACGAGGGTCTTACCCTTTCTTTCCAATTTCTGTGGTGTTGTTGTTGATTTTACTTCTTCTTCACCGACTATGTAGGCTATATTCTGCGCGTACGTCATGATATATGTGCATTCGTGACATACGCAGAATTAGGCGTTATGTCCCCAATTCTTCAAGTCGTATCTCTGGCAGATGCATTGACCTGATTCCTCAGCGTTGGCTTTCGCAATCACACAAATAAGCCATTGCCATGCATGCGCCACTTTCAGTCCGCAACTGATATAGTTCCCTCGGTCGCGTTGCCAAGGCTTTATCCCAAATAAAAAGACATGCGCATAATAAACCAGTCAGTGTACTTATGAATATTCATACAATTAAACCACGCTGTTTAAATATTCATAACTCCAAAGCGTAGACATAATAATTCGCCAGTGTATAAATCGTCGACAGGGCAATGGACTTTTACCGGGAAATGGTTGAACAACAACGTTAAGCAAAATATCATTAGCTTCTGTAAACGACGACGGCGATGATAACGACTACTACGATGGCTGAGTGTAAAAATCAATTGTTTTGATGACGACGACGACGTTTGTTACTTACGATGATGCCCGCCATGATGTCAACAACAACCATTATGATTATAACTGCAGAATCGTAATCTCGAAATTTCTACAGTGCCCAAAAAATCGAAGTCACGGGAACCAGCTTATTCACAGGCGCTTAGACATAACGTAATCGATAGGACTAATTTAGATGATTGGATGAGACGATTAACTTAGATCAGAGGTTTTCAAACTTTTTTAACCAGGGACCCCTATTTTTTCTAGGCATAGCTCGCGGACCCCCAGTATTTACAAAGCAAAATTTAGGCCCCTATTCTTAAAATTTAATATAAAAAAAATAACAGGCAGGTAGACTATTTCCACACTACACGCTTGCTTATTTATGACGCTGAGGACTATTATAATATAAAAGGTAACACTAAATAAATTGTTATTAACTCCCTGCAATAACTATGGAACACAGTCACAGCTAAAAGCCAGTAATGTCAGCGAGAGGGATGTGCTTGCTTTGCTTTGCTTTGCAAACACTGTCCGTAATTGGTGCTAGTTTGGATAGCCCTAAGCACTGTTTTCTTACGTTTAAGAAAGTTATCCATAATACAAACAGCAAAAATTATATAGTTAGCATATAACAGCGAACGTGAACGAAATAGGGATATGCTTTGCAAATCTCTGTATTATCGTTCATCTAAAGGCTAAAGCCAGGCGAATTCCACAAATTTCTAATTCTACATGTCCAGAGTACACAATCCGGAAATAGACCAGCATATTGCAAATGAAACCTTAACTGGAGGAACCACTAGAGTCCATTTTTGACATTTTTTTAAAGCTAACTATGTCTTGTAATACTTAATGCTATAGACTATAGAGCAAGTGTGTTTTTCAGAAAACCCAAGTCAGTCCAGAGTTACAATTAGAAGAAAATATAGCGTTTATGTAAAAACAACTAGCCTAGAGTCCTAGCTAGAGCTTCGGTGTTTCTTCCCTGGAAAAAACAATCAGGCTTATATTCAGTGTTGATTTTCAAAATGAAACACTTGTAGACTTTCAAAGTTTGTTTTATGAATATCTTAAACTTTTTAAATGGAATCTAGTAGTAGGCCTACTTCTGATGAAGGCTTCAAATACATCGCGCTTACATTGGGTGCAGAAATGATTGGCAGTCGATTAGCAGAAATTATAGGCCCTATATTAAATTTTATAAAAACACACGTGTTATTAGGCTAGAAATGTAACGTGACCATAAGCCTATATCTTATTTACGTCACTGTAGGCCCTAGTACGCAAAGAATAACTATCAGCAGCATCACAAAACTGGTGTGATCGAATACCCAATTGGATCCCTGTGGATCATACAGTTAGAGGCACACTATAAGTAGCGTATGAATTTGAAAACACAGGCTGTTAATGATAAAACCATACAGTGTTAAGCATCACATTATTTTCAGAACGCTCTCGCGGACCCACGCCAAATCCTTCGCGGACCCCTAGGGGTCCGCGGACCACAGTTTGAAAAACTCTGACTTAGATGATTAGCTTATATAAGATGATTGGATGAGGTGATTAGCTTAAACGATTAGATGATTATGATTAGGTGAGATTATGAATCAGAATATTAGCTTATGTGATTACATCAGATGATTAGATTCAAATCAGATAAGATGACGAATTGCATCTGCGACAATTCCATCTCGACCACACATCGAACGTCTCGCGGTTTGATGTTTTGTACGATCATGCAATTCTTTTATCGTAGAGCGCAACATAAATACGCTTCTCTTGTTACAACGTTGCGCTATATGAAAATCCGTCGTTTTCGTGACAGACGATGGAGTGGTTGTGCAATATTTGTCACAAACGCCGGGAGATCGTAACAGCGACAACCCGATGGAAGGCCTCCCAGCAAACATCCAACAACACCGACCAATCATCCTCGTTCGTTTTCCCCTCCTCCACCACCTCCTCCTCCACGTCCTACTCCTCCCCCTCCTCCATCTTCTCGTCTCCCTCAGTGACGTCAAAGCAAGATATAAATGACCGAAGGAGGGAGCCACCAGCGATTCCGCAAGGTCCACGACCATACGTCGTAAGTACACGTATATTTTGTACAGTGCATGTGTACAGCTTATGTACAAGTATATGTACTACATGTGCATCTGAATCCTTGAGTGGCGCTTTATAAATACTTGGTTACAATTACAATTAGTTAAATACATAAACATGCATAGCAGGCCATATTTTTTAACACTCATGCAACACATCAAAAACTGCTTTGTTCGTCCGTGCTGGAGTTGGAAGCGCCTCTTAGTAGCTCCCTTGAAGGGGTGCCGTATAAATGCTCAAATGAATGAATGAATGAACATGCATCATATAGTCTATAAATATATACATATGCATCCTAAATTCTTTATGTGTATGCATGCACAAGGCTCATATTTGACAACCATCCATCACACGCGCATATATATATTATAGTTAATATAAATATATAATAATATGTATTATGCACTATATATTGTACATTATATAATATATATTCCATATTATATATTACGCATAATATATATATATATATATATATATATATATATATATATATATATATATATATATATCTACGGTTCTTCGTATCAATAATCCATGTTGCCCGTTTAATTGCGGATGACTGATAGTGAGGGACCCCTGGTGAATGAACTAACGTGCGCTAATCAACGGTCGTCTGCTGAAAACACTGCATAGCAGTTCCCTCCTAATTACTGCGCAGTCATTCGTCGCTATTGTTCCGATAGTAGAATCGATACGCAGCAGTTTTACTGTCGCATTGGGAGAGCCACGTGACCAATGTCCCCCCTTACACTGACCGATAGACGCCTTCCCTAGAAGACACAACAGCCATGCTCAAGAGTGCACAAATGGTTTTATGACAGGGTCTATACACGACGGAACGTTTTGCACTCGGTCTGTCTTTGTTCGTTTGTCCTTGTTTGTTTTTGTTTGTTTGTCTTTGTTTGTTTGTCTGTCTTTGTGTGTGTCTGTCTATGTCTGTCTGCGTCTGTATGTCTGTATGTCTGTATCTGTCTGTGTCTGTCTGGGTCTGTGTTTGTCTGTGTTTGTCTGCCTGTTTTGTCTTTGTCTGTGTCCGTCTGTGTCTGTCTGTGTCTGTATGTCTGTGTCTGTATCTGTCTGTGTCTGTCTGGGTCTGTTTGTGTCCGTCTGTTTTTCTAACAGCAAATCTGTCTACATGTTACATATCTGCCTATGTGTCTGTCTGTCGGTCTGTATGTCTTTCTTTCTTACAACGAGTCTCTCTACCTGCTGTCTCTCTGTGCGTTTGTATTTGTGTATATGCGCCTGTCTTGTTTTCTAGCAGCGAGTCGGTCTACCTACTGTCTGTCTGTCCGTCTGTCCCTTTCTCTCTCGCAGCAGGTCTATCTACCTGCGCCTGTCTGTCTGTCTGTCTTATCGTCAACTCTTAGGTCAACCTACCTGCTGTGTGTGTATCTGTTTGTCTGCCTATTTGTATGTGTATCTGTGTGTCTGTCTGTGTGTCGGTCTGTCTGTCCGCCTAACAATCCTCTGGGATTCCCGTTGAGAGAAAACAATGGTGAGACGTAACAGACAGCGGCAATGAAATGTTCTGTGATGTAATTAACGTAATAACTTAGAGTTTAATTAAGTGCTTCGCGGTCAGATCAATACATTTAGAGAAGCGACATACGGAACAGGCGCAATCTCGCGAATAACATAAAAACATATCAGTTACTAGCTAAAAGGCAGCAGCAAGAGATTTTCCACAGAGGGAACTTGCAGAACTCTAGTTACCGATAAAGCATTTCTCTAGTTCCAGATGATGGTCAGACACTCCAGATCCATAAGCTTTCAAAAATTATCGTTGTATAAGATGGCTTTCAGGAAATCACGTCGTAGTCGTCGTCGTCATCATCATCATCGTCATCGGCATCACCATTATTATCTTCATCATCATCTTCATCATCGTCATCCATCGCAGCCATCATCTTCATCATCAGCATCCTTATCATCAACGTTATCGTAATCGTCGCCACCACTATCACCATCATCATCATCCTCCTCCTCCTCCTCCTCATCATCATCATCATCATCATCATCATCATCATCATCATCATCATCATCATCATCATCATCATCATCCTCGTCGGTGGTCGTCGTCGTCGTCGTCATCATCATCATCATCATCATTATCATCATCATTATCGTCTTCATCATATTTCTATCATTATCTTCGTAATTAGCATCATCACTATCATCACCATTATCATTATCGTCATCATCGCCACAATCATCTTCATTAACATTATCATCAGCATCATCACCGTGACCACCACCACCACCACCACCACCACCACCACAACCACCACCACCACCACCACCACCACCATTCTCTATTTGGCGAGCCTCTCAATCATAAAATTTATGTGACATTTATCTTCTTACCTTAGATTTAAAAGGTCGTTGAATAGCTCGTCATAAACATCAAGAAGCATAATTAACTCCTAGCTATTTCTGTCCAGATGCAATCAGCGTTGTCGAGACAATTCTCCGATCCTCCACAAAGGATCTCACAACCATCACCTGCAGCCTCATCAGCAGCCAATCAGGCAACGAAGCAAGCCATCTCCTTTCGCCGCCAGACGTCACTACCCTACGCCACCCACGCAGACCCAAAGGTCAACCAACCACCTGCTTCTCCTGGCACTCCTCCCTCTCCTCCGCCTCCTCCTCCGCCTCCTCCCCCTCCTCTTCCGCCTTCGATTCCACCTTCGTTTCATAAGCAGTCAGCGATGGAAAGAAACAAGCGGGCTGACACAGCGGATTCAGTGATCCGTAGCGAGAGGCACTCAAGTGCGAACACAGGTTACGTTGCAGTTAATTGGCTTAAAATACTTGGTTCATCTCGCAGCGCAATGTTATCGGCTTCGTCGTTTTTATCACAGTAGTCGTCGTCGTCGTCGTCATCATCCTTGATTCCTTATCAACAGCAACTACTACTACTACAACACAATAGAAATAATGTTATCGCCATAAAATCATAAGAATCATCATTACTAAGACTAATCATAATCATCATCGTTATCATCATCATCATCATCATCATCATCATCATCGTCATCATCATCATCATCATCATCAGTATCATCAACAACATCATCATCGTCATTGTCATTATCATCGTCATCATCGTCATCATCACCGACAGTAGCATCATCATCATCATCATGAACAACAACAACATCATCATCGTCATTATCATCATCATCAGTCTCCAATTTGTTAACCTCTTAATCATCGAAGATACGTTCACATTTACTGTATATAATAATTCATAATCAATATTTTGTTTGTATAACATTTGCTCATCATCAACGTCGTAGTACCTTGTTCCTACGTCTATTATTCCCATTTTTTATATAAGGATATAATAACAATAACGGCAACAATAGTAATAATCATAATAAGAATCATAATAATTTTGGTTTGCTTCCATAAGAAGTGCGTCTTCAGTTTTTCATCTGATCTTCCGATTTCAGAATATTCCATCAGTTCCGCCGCCTCTGAAGACTTGAACCACTTCGAGGCAGCGCTACAGAGGTCAAAGGTCGACCTCACTCAGTACGACCTAGCGCAGGCGGAAGCGGAAGTAATGGCTGGGATCTACTTCGGAACGGAAGTGGAGGAGATGAGCCGGGAACCGGAAGAGATCGCCGAGGAACCGGAAGTCGGTTACCGTCGATCGCGTCCTCACCAACTGGAACTGTCGACAGGGGTCGGTAAACAGGAAGAGGAGGGGCGGACAGAGGAAGGAGGAGGAAGCCACGGAGGCGGAGGAGGAGGAGGATCACATGAGGATGACGATGCCTTTGCATCCACGCAGATGACGAAGATGCGGACGAGCGGAGAAAGACACCCTTCCTTAGACGACTCTCCGCTTCAGGAGCCGCTCCATCACCAAAAGCAACTACAGCCTCTTCAAAGGGAATCAATCTCCTCCTCTTCCTCATCCTACTCCTCCTCATCATCCTCAACCTCGTCAGCATCTTCATCTCCTCCCGTTTCCAAGGCAATGGAACCAGCCGCATCCAACGTCAGCAACGTCAGAACGAAGGGCGCGAAGACGACTTCATCCCGCTCAGGCGCCGAACCCGCAGCTGCTGAATCGGGGTCAAAGAAGAAACCGTCTGCGCTCGAGCGGGTCAGTCTGGCCGGACACCACGACTTCGACCGCAACCAGAGTCCCTCCCGTCGTAGCCCCAAGAGCCCCCCTCGCAGTCCCTCTTGGATGCGATACCGTGACAGCCCCCCGCGGTCTCCTCCCTTCCGTACCCTCTCCCCGTCCATCTCTCCCACGGAGCGATTCCCATCGTCCATTGGCGACTCGCAGCGGGTCGACGAACCCCAGGGCGCATACGTCGAGGAATACGAGATCAGCCTCGACGGCAGCGATACAGCATTCGTCTTCGACACCCTGGGTCCTGCCGAGGGTGGCGGCGACGTCGAGCCCCGATCGTCCTTGTACCACGTACCGCAGAAGCCGACACGACTTCTGATGGAGCCCCTCGGCTGCGCTGGGCTCCTTCAACCGTCGGCCGCCGCAGTGGAGTCGACGAGTCCGCTAGGGCGCGAAACCCTGGCTAGCTTCGCGGCTTCAATCGCCAGCGACACGGCCCTACTGACGAGCCTGAGCGTGTCCCCGATGGTCGAAGTTCAGAGGAACACGGCATTTGGCTTCGGTGGAGGAGGTTCAGAGAGCTTCGAATCGGATCGTCAGAGAATCGTCGGGCAGGGAGTGGCGCTGGTGGCGGAACTGACTGATCCGACACCGAAGACCATCGACTTCCAGAACGCCAAGAGGCAGAAGATCAAGCCACCGACTGCTTCGACGGACTGGTCGCCCGTCTCCGATCTGTCGCCCATCCTGGATGTCTCTCCATCCGTCGAAAGGATCGAGCAAGAGATGATGGCGACGACCGTGGACGAAGATCAGCTGCAGCAGCAACAGCAATTCAGATGCAACGAAGCGGAAAGTGGAGGAGGAGAGTGGCACGATGGAGCTGCGGATGCTGGTGGCAGAAGGGCGCTACCCACTGCTCCTCTGATTCTTTCTCAGCAGCAGCAGCAGTCCATGGAAGATGCCAGTGGGAGACAGTCGTCGCTCAAGAGAGCGCCGAGATTCGAAGACATCAGGTCTGTTGTCGGAAAGGGCGCCGAACACGATGAGGTCCAAGGTGTCGATAGAGGTCAGAGTGAGGTCAAAAGAGGTCAGGCCGAGGTCAACAGAGGTCAGGGCGAGGTCAACAGAGGTCAGGGCGAGGTCAACAGAGGTCAGGGCGAGACCAGCTGGGATGAAAGCGAGGTCAACAGAGGCCAAATCAGCGTTAACAGAGGCCAGATCGAGGTCAACAGAGGCCAGACCGGCCAAAGCGCCGTAAAAAGAGGCCATAGTGAGGACAACAAAGGTCAGAGTGAGGTTAACAGAAGTCAGAGCGCAATCAACAGGGGTCAAAGTCGGGTCAGCGAAGAAGCAGTACTTCAGAGCAGAGGTCCCATGAACAAAGACCACGTCGAGGGCAGCCAAGAACAGGCTTCTTTTAGCATAGAACAGGCCAGGAAAAATAGAGAACAGGGAACTAGAGAGCACTCAGGAATGACTAACCAGCAGGCGGGAATAACCAGAGTTCAGGCGGGAATGACTCAGCAGCATACGGGAATGACTCAACAGCATACAGGAATGACTAAATCACAGGCGGGAATGACTCAACAGCACACGGGAATGACTAAACCACAGACGGGAATGACTCAGCAGCATACGGGAATGACTCAACAGCATACTGGAATGACTCAACAGCATACAGGAATGACTCAACCACAGACGGGAATGACTCAACAGCATACGGGAATGACTAAACCACAGACGGGAATGACTCAGCAGCATACGGGAATGACTCAACAGCATACGGGAATGACTCAACAGCATACAGGAATGACTCAACCACAGACGGGAATGACTCAACAGCATGCGGGAATGACTAAACCACAGACGGGAATGACTCAACAGCATACGGGAGTGACTCAACAGCATACGGGAATGACTCAACAGCATGCAGGAATGACTAAACCACAGACGGGAATGACTCAACAACATACAGAAATGACTAAACCACAGACGGGAATGACTCAACAGCATACGGGAATGACTCAACAGCATACAGGAATGACTATACCACAGACGGGAATGACTCAACAGCCTACGGGAATGACGCAACAGCATACGGGAATAGCTCAACAGCATGCGGGAATGGCTCAACAGCATACAGGAATGGCTAGACCACAGACGGGAATGACTCAACAGCCTACGGGAATGACTCAACAGCATACGGGAATGGCTCAACAGCATACAGGAATGACTATACCACAGACGGGAATGACTCAACAGCCTACGGGAATGACGCAACAGCATACGGGAATAGCTCAACAGCAAACTGGAATAGCTCAACAGCATACGGGAATGGCTCAACAGCACACGGGAATGACTAAACCACAGATGGGAATGACCAGAGAGCAGCAAGGAATGACTCAACCACCGACAGGGGTGATCAAACCGCAGACGGGAATGACTATTGAACACGCGGAAATAACTAAGCCGCAGATGGGAATGACCAAAGAGCAGACGGAAGTGACAAAAGAGCAGACGGGAATAGTCAGGGAAAGGACAGGATCGGTAAGAGAACAGATAGCTAGGATCAACAGAGGCGAAATCGGCGCTAACAACGAGCAACATTGGACAGGGAAACCAGAACCAGAGATGACGGTTACTCAAGGAATGATTCAACCGGTGGCTAGAACAACAAGAGACAGCACAGCGAAGCATCAGGTAGGAGACATAGTGCTTGGATCGCTGGACCGTGACGACGGAATCAGAGGTCACGGTTCGCTGAACAGAGAACGGTTCAGTCTGGAGATGAACACGACGGAATCAGTTGATGCTCACAGAGCAACATTTGAGCAACAGATGACGACACAGCCGACAACGGAAGTGGTCTTCAAGGATCCCGGATTACGAAACAGGCCACTTCCGGTCCACAAAGTTCAATCTGGCAGAACAACGAGCACCCAGAGTAGAACACCAGATGGCGCTAGCGACCCAAACTCCGCGTCATTCGACGCGCATGTCAGAACAGCGACTGCACAGAGACCGGAAGTGGAGCAGAGCAGACTTAGGAGTGGCACCGCTGACGCACTTGTCGCAGTCGCTGAAAAAGGTAGTGACGTCACTAGAGTCCGGCGACACCTGCCGGCTGCTACCCCTCCGGCCGCAACAGCAAAGACTAAACCGGAAGTACTTCATCAGATAGCAACACGGAACCAAACAACGTCTGCCGCGCCCTCCTCCTCATCAACCACCACCACTTCCTCCTTCTCCTCCCCTTTCCAAACATCACCGGTGGTTGCCAGTGGCAACGGAGACTCCGCGGCCAATCGGAAGTCAGCTTTTGAGACGGAACTGGTTGTCAATCGCGACCGGAAGCTAACTTATGACTCTGAAGGTTCTTCCGTTCAGCGCATCACTTCGATGACGACGAGAGTAAGTAAGATCTGCATCAGTCTCCTAAACGCAGTACATTCATCGCTAATGCATGCGCACGAAAGCCGTGTCAGAAACAAAGCGCTATATAATCGACCGAAAGCTGAATCAACTGTTGCTTAGCGTATCTGTAACTGTTGGTAACACAGATTTCTAAACTGTATTGTCTGGGTAAGGGAAGGTAAGGTAGGTTAAGGTAAGGTAAGTTAGGGTAAAGCAAGATGACGTAAGGTAATGAGTCACTACTGATATTATCATGTGTTTACCATGCAGCGACGGCGTCCGTTGTGCACAGATCTTGTGATGGAAAGATCACAGGTTCGACTTTTATGAGCGCATAAGATCAAGACTTTTGGCCACATGTATGTATGCATGTATGTAGAAAGGGGAACGGTGCCTGAACGGACAGAGCGCTCGGCTGTAACCCGGAGTGTATAGCCTACATGGGTTCGAGCCTTCACGCAGGCGAGCACTGTGTATGGACCTTGAGCAAGTCTTTCACGCACAACCGCTCAGCGCCATCGATGTTCTGTCGTATGGTCGTGTGTGCACTTCTGAACTTTGGACGAAGGGCTCTATCTAATGTAGTTGCAATAACAACGTTATAAAAGGTACTTTATTATTGCAACTGTATTTAGTATTGCCATACTTCCAAAGGTACTTACTTAGAGCCCTTTAAGTACCTGGAAAAAGTGCTGCACGCAAGACGTATGACCAACTGGGAACTGTTTGCTATTTATGTGTTGGTGACCTTTCGATGTTTCGAATCGATTGTGCTTCGTATTGTAAACTCTTCCTATTTGTAGCGGAGCTTTAACGCGAAATTGGACGCGCAGTCTTTCGACTTCACTGTGTGGTGAAATTAAATTTTAAAAACCCAATCTTCAATAATAAAGTTCTGCAAACACAAATCTAGAAACTGCTAGCGTAAGCAGATTTGAAACTGAAGGAATGAATCGAGAATACGACGAACTATCCTACGACACCTTTGTCGGTCTTCAATGTTTATCGTCCTGTATTTGTTTCAGTCTCCCGGAAGTCCTGTCGACTCGAACCGGAAGCCGCGACGTCGTCTGCCTTCCCTTCCTCCGGAAGCAGAAATCGATTGGTCGCCACAGCAGCTTCGTCGGGTGCGGTCGCGCTCGGCTGACTCGCGGTCAGAGGAGCGTAACCCGGAAAAGGAGAGACTGCGACGATGTCTGCGCATGCGCGAGATCGAACAACGCAAGTCGTTCGACCGTGACGATGGCATCAGCATCACCGCAGGTCAGCAGCAGCAACCGCAGCATCGCAGTCGCACCGGAAGTTGGAATGGCGAGGATCTGCGACCGAGAACCACCGGTCGCAAGTCGCGGGTTGACAGCATGCCTCCGGGGTCACGACGAGGTCAGACAGGAACAGCTGGAGGAGGAGGAGGAGGAGGATCTGGCTTCCAGAGGTCCTGGCTGAGCGGAAGTTACGCCGATCCATCGCTAGGTGGCACTTCCGGCGACGTCAAGAACTCGTACGCAGAACGTTCAAACGACCCAATTAGAGGAAGGATGTATACAGCAGGAGGAAACGGCGGCGCGAGATCGGAAACGAAAGTGAAACCGAAATGGAATTCGAAATCGAAACCGGTCGAGATGGTCACGATTCGCGGCGTTCAGGTTCCGGCCGACGTGAAGTCACTGAAGCAGAGAATCCGCGAGGAGCTGCAGATCGTGACGGCGTCTCGGCGTCTGAGGCTGGACGAGGAAGAGGAGGTGCGGAGGATGGAGTCCGAGATGGCGATCCGGGAGAAGCAGAGGCGGCTGAAGGCGGAGAAGGAGGCCGTCGAGGAGTCGGCCAAGAAGGAGGCGGACAAGAAGAAGAAGAAGGAACAGATGGACAAGGAACAACAGCGACTCCATCCGACGATCGATTCCGACAAACCGAAACTCGGTTCCGGTCGAGTGACGACGTCGACAGCGTCACCTGGGGTCGCCGTCACGCATCACAGCACCCTTCCTCGCATCTCCCCGCAGGCGTCCCCTCGCCGAGCGAGGCACCGACGACAGAACTCCGATCCGATGATCGCCAAGTTCTCCCCGATCGAAGAAGACCGTGACATTGAAACGGAACTTCACTACCAGCGTCAGCAGCTCAGCTCCGAGGCACGACGCCTGGCGGCCAGCCTCGCCAACTACACGTCCCCACTTCCGGTCCGACGCAACCGAAAGTACACGGCTGGTCTGTCGCACCCGACGGCCTTCGAGGAGACCCTGAAACGCTACTACAACACCCCCGTCTACGGGTCCCTCTCGCGGTCGTCCGATCTCCTCGCCAAGCTGTCGCTGCTCGACAAGGAAGCGCGGATGTCGAGCAGCCAATCGGAGTCGTGCCTGCCGATAACGTCACGGTCGAAGACACCCACGTACTACTCGGACGACGATGATGTCAAGAACAAGGAAGAGAAGAAGCTGCTGCTGCAGATGGAGATCGGGCTGCGGAAGAGGCAGCTCGAGGAGACGAAGATGCTGCAGAAGGAGATTCAGCGGCTGGTGGAGATGCCGGACATCTCGCCGTTCGAGATGGAGAAGGCACGGCTGCTCTACCAGCAGCACCTGCGTGCGCGGGACAATCTCTCGTCGTCCTCATCCGCCGGCATCATTCGACCCATCGACCATCAGGGTAAGATGACGGATACGGTGGCTGCGGCGCAGAGGAGGCAGGCGAGGGAATCGTCGAGGATTCCTGTGTCGGCGTCGTCGACTCTCAGACATCCGGTGCGACAGAGTTCGAGCAGCGATTCCTCCGATTACATAACTCACCGGCCGACCACCTCCGACGTCTTGCTCACGAAGACGAACGTGTCTGATAACACGAGACAAACAGGTCAGACAGACTAACGGATAGACGAATCTGCAAGCTGGCTGACTGAATGGTTGACTGACTGACTGACTGACTGACAGACTGACAGACTGACAGACTGACTGACTGACTGACTGACTGACTGACTGACTGACTGACTGACTGACTGACTGACTGACTGACTGACTGACTGACTGAATGGTAGACTGAGTGACTGGCTGACTTGCTGGATAGCTGACTGACTGACTGACGGACTTACTTACTTACTGATTGGCTGGCTGGCTGATTGACTGGCTGTCTGACTGACTGATTGGCTTACTGGCTGAGTGACTTGCTGGCTGAGTGGTTGACTGACTGATACATGCATTATTATTTTTATTATTTTTTTAATTTTATTTTATGGATTTATGGAGCGCCACTATCTAATAATCCGTTGATGGCGTTTTTCGACATACATACCTGGTTTGCACCAATATACACCATTCTATGAATCTGTGAATGTTTGCAATGTTATCTTACTCTTAATCTGTAATTGTCTGCAATGTTATCTTTCTCTTAATCTGTGAATGTTTGCAATGTTATCTTACTCTGCAAGTGTACACGTTTCACACGTAGTAATACAATGCTAATACTCTGAGTTGTTTCCTGCGCCTACAGTACTCTGCTCAGTGTTTTGGGGCATTATTAAGTGTTTACGTCGCTAAAAATTTCAACAAATGGCGTTAAGTAAATGCACGGTTGAACCGCCTTACAGATATCCCGAGTCACGTGGTTCGATCGACAAGCGAACACAGTCTGGCAGATTCGGACGAATACATCATGGAAGGTGGCGTCACCATACGACGAAGAAAGAAAGCGAAAACCCAGCCGGTAAGAAAAAGTCTCTGTGCTACGGACAATCGGTGTTTAGGAGCCTGTTAAATGAAAGCATTGTTAATCAAATATATTCTAAGCATTGTAATCTAATATAGTCTAAACTATCTATACATATAATATCCATATAGCGTGTGTCTGTCGGAGGACGCTACATCACAAACGGTTTCTGTTCTATTGTGAAACAGAAACCGTTTGTGACGTCGGTACTGCCGTCTTGACGACGGCGATCAGAGCATTTTAACCAACGATACATTTATATAGGCCTACACTGCCGTCATAATATGACGGGCAAATACTCTAGTTCGATATAAAGTTCTAATCTTATCATTCTAATACGTTCTTTTATTTTGTAAACAAATCCACAAGGAACCAGTCAATGTCTAATTCTAATATCAGTCTAATCTTATTGATTCTATTGAGTCGTAATCTAGTCCAGGCCGATCCAATCGTAAAGTACTACAGTTCTGTAGTCGATCGTTGGTGCACCAATGTGAACTATACGAGTAGTGTGTTCCAAAATCCAATCCAAGTACTTTCTCTGAAATTGGCTGTGTGGTGGCGAACCGTGTAAATCTCATCGAGTTCTTATTGGCTGACTAATGTAACGCTTGTGCTTCAGCCGAAGTTTCTTTCGACTCCAGGGATGCGCTTTCGAGAAACATGTAATGACTTGGCGATTACCCTGCCTTACACTACGGTGCTGGAGTTATTGTATACGGCGTCATGACCCGCTGTTTTCAAGACAACCGTTGCCCCCGGCGACCAGATGTCTGACGTCGATGGTGATTTATGTGGCGCGGCTAATTCGGTGACGCTTGATTTGGCCTGTAGCTTAGCAGCCGGGGACAAAAGGGTGGGGAGCGTCGTCAGTTAACCCTATACCCCCCGTCCTCCCCCATAACATTCTTTTGATCAAAGCGATCGTTGATGGGAGAACCAGTGCTTACATGTAAAATCAATTCTCATCTGTTTCCCACCGAATGATCTCCCATTGTCACTCTTCCACCAGAAATCGAAGATATGACACTCAGTACATCCATCTGTCCAAGACCCTTGCCGCAGTTCTGTGAGTTTGCAGTTCCTTGGCCAATCTCGCTGCTCATCCATCATCAACCTCCTCTGTTTCTTACTACTCAGGCTTTCCAATCCAGGTCTCACTTCGTTCAGAATTTCTACACTTGATGGACGCGGTGGTGTAGCGGTATATTCGGTGCCTTGTACCCGGAGGCCGGAGGGTCGCAGGTTCGAAACTACCTCGAGCCACTGCGTAGCGACCGTGGACAAATTGCTTACCTACAATTGTCCAGCGCTCGTGACTAAGCTGGTGCCCTGCGCTTGGCTTTCGATTGGCGCTTTAGAAGTCTGGAGATTACGATTAGGTTTTGATCTGATCCATCCACTTCCAGTCTCGTGTTACACGAAATCCGCCTTGGCATCTCCTCAGCCGCTTTCTCCATCTGGTCCTCTGACAAAATAATTGACTTGGGTCCTCACTTGGATCTCTGGACAACCCTTCTGACATGACGCAACGCTCGTGAATAAACTGGTGCACCGCGCTGAGCTGTAGAGTAGCGTTTTTAGAAAATTTTGAGTTTACAAATACGGTTACCTTTTATTAGAATTACTGTTAGAATTATTTTTAGAATTGTTACTAGAATTATTGCTAGAATTATTATCATTGTTGTTGTTTGTTGTTGTTGTTGTTGTTGTTGTTGTTATTGTTGTTATTATTTCAGAAGAGTCAAACAGAGTCCCAGCCGCTAAGACAATACGACTTTCCAACGAAACGTATTCTTCTGACGCGAGACCCAAAAGACAAATCGCTCCAAGGTAGGCTTCTATCAGTTGCTCTGTCGGTTATCTATACGGTATCCACCAAATGATCTACAGGGTATCCACCGAATAATATATTGTGTATCCACCGAATAATCTCTCGGGTATCCATCGAATAATCTCCAAATATCATTCTGGCATTTAGTCGCTGCAAGGTATTCAGGCGTCATGTGCCATTTAAATGTAGGATATCCGGTGAATAACCATCGGATGTATTTCTGGATTGTACACACGCGTGAATAGATGATTGGACATACGTTGCTCGCCATGAAACTAGAAATGGAAGATATGTCGTGTGGGCGTCATATTTGCGTAGAGCATCGGTTTCGTTCAATGTAAAATTTCGATAGCATTAGGCCTACCTATAAAGTATATGCGAACAATTATATCCGATGGTTATACACCGGATATCCTAGACCTAAACGACAGATGACGCCTGATTGCAGCGACTAAATTCCAGACGATGTTCAGAAATTATTCGGTAGATACGCGATAGATTATTGATTACTGATTATTGATTATTGGTCCTGCATAAGTTTAATTTGGAATTCTACGAAGGACTGTAATGTCTTACTAGGGGTTCAGTAGAGGCCACCATCGATTGATACCTTGTTCATGAAGATAACGGCGCTGTATAAATCAGTAGACGTAATTGGATTAGATTGGATTAAATATTGGTCATGAAGTAGCTATTAACGGTGGCAGTGGGAGTGGTGAAGAAGACAGTAGATGGTACTTGGACGGTTGAGATGGTAATATGGCTGTAAGCGATACTGAATGACGACGGTGATGGTAGCAGTGAGGATAGAGCGGTGGCTAAGATGACTAAAACAAACATTTGATGTCCCTCGATGCCAGAGTTATTAGTTTCAGACAGACAGACAAACAGACATACAGACACATATACAGACGCACAGACACACACACACACACACACACACACACACACACACACACACACACACACACACACACACACACACACACACACACACACACACACACACACACACACACACACACACACACACACACACACACACACACACACACACACACACACACACACACACACACACACACACACACACACACACACACACACACACACACACACACACACATACAAGCAGGCCAATGACCCACATGTGCATGTAAACAGGCGCAAAGACATACACAAACAAATCGACACACAGATAGGCAAACAGACAGACAGGTAGACAAACTGAAAGACAGCCAGACTAACAAAAAGTCAGACAGGTAGACAAACAGAAAGACAGACAGACAAACAGAAAGACGTACAGACAGAAAGACAAACAGAAAGACATACAGACAGCCAGACAGACAGAAAGACTGACAGACAAACAGATAGGCAAACAGAGAGACAGACTGAAAGACAGACAAACAGATGTCGCTAGTGTGTGCTGGTGTTTGCTGATAATGAGTGGAGCGTCTGTGATTCTTCTGCTTTTGGTCTTTCTTTAATAATTTCGGAAGGCAATGGAATCGGAGTGAAGATCGTCGGAGGAAAGATCATGTCAGACAGAGACGGAGAACTCGGAGCCTTTGTTACAGCCATCTTCCGAGGAGGAGTGGCAGACCAACTACATGGAGAACTACACGAAGGTATCCATCCATCCATCCATCCATCCATCCATCCATCCATCCATCCATCCATCCGTCCGTCCGTCCGTCCGTCCGTCCGTCCGTCCGTCCGTCCGTCCGTCCATCCATCAATCAATCCATCCATCCATCCATCCATCCATCCATCCATCCATCCATCCATCAATCAATCCATCCATCCATCCATCAATCCTTCCTTTCATCTATCCATTCATCTATCCGTCCATTAATCCATCCATCCATTCATCCTTCCGTCCATCCATCCTTGTATCCATTCATCCTTCCATCTATCAATTCATTCATCCATCCTTCCATCTATACATCCATCTATCCATTCATCCATCCATCCATCCTTCCTTCCTTCCTTTCATCTATCCATTCATCTATCCGTCCATTAATCCATCCATCCATTCATCCTTCCGTCCATCCATCCTTGTATCCATTCATCCTTCCATCTATCAATTCAGTCATCCATCATTCCATCTATACATCCATCTATCCATCCATCAATCCATCCATTCCAGTTATTCGTGCCATCCATTCCATCCATCGGTCAATACGTCCGCCCGTCTGTCCATTTGTCTGTCTGTCTGTCTGTCTGTCTGTCTGTCTGTCTGTCTGTCTGTCTTTCCGTCCACCCTCGTATCTATCCATCTGTTGATCTGGTTTTCCAGGTGACCAGGTGATCGAATGGAATGGAATTACTCTGACTGGAAAGACATTCGAAGAAGTTCAGCAGATCATGTCTCAGCCGAACGGAGAAATAGAACTCGTCATTCGAACAACGTACGTCTCTGCTTCTGTCCCTCTGGGCCAGTCAACCAGCCAGTCAGCCAGTCATTCAATCAATCAGTCAGCCAGTCAGTCGCTCAATAAGTCAGTCAGCCAGCCAGCTAGTCAGTCAGTCAGTCAACCTCTCCATAAGTCTACTAGTCAGTCAGTCTGCCAGTCGTTCAGTTAGTTAATCAGCCAGCTAGCAAGTCAGTCAGTCAGTCAGTCAGTCAGTCAGTCAGTCAGTCAGTCAGTCAGTCAGTCAGTCAGTCAGTCAGTCAGTCAGTCAGTCAACCTCTCCATCAGTCTACTAGTCAGTCAGTCTGCCAGTCGTTCAGTTAGTTAATCAGCCAGCTAGCAAGTCAGTCAGTCAGTCAGTCAGTCAGTCAGTCAGTCAGTCAGTCAGTCAGTCAGTCAGTCAGTCAGTCAGTCAGTCAGTCAGTCAGTCAGTCAGTCAGTCAGTCAGTCAGTCAGTCAGTCAGTCAGTCAGTCAGTCAGTCAGTGTTCATCCGTCAGTATGCCTAAGCCATTGTAAACAGTGGTTTGTATGAAATGTGCGTTATTCATCTTCGTCAAAAGAGAGTCGAGTATTTCGTCGAAGCCTTCAAGTAGCGTTTCAACGATCCAGACGGACAGTCGACGATCATCCTACGACAACCTCGAAGCTCAGAGTGACTACGACGACTACGGTCAGTGTACTATGATTACGATGATGACGATGATGATAATGACGATAATGATGATGATAATGACGATAATGGTGATTATGATGGTAATGATGATGATGATGACGACGATTATAATGATCATGATGGAAATGATGATGATGAGGAGGACGATGATGCAGCTGATGATGAAAAGATGACGATGACGATGATATCATATTTAACCTTTAATTGCGCTTTAGGCCTATGTACGCTATTTATAACTGGACTGCATTTGACGGGATTGGATTGGACTATTATGAATTCGAACAGAGTCACATTTAAATGGCAATGAGTCAAATTTGTTGGTCAAGGTCATTCCAAGGTGCGTCGTTCCCCCGGAGTTTCACCGGGCTCATCGCAACACGATCTTCAGACCGGATCCAGTATGTCCACTTCCGGAAGCTCGGATCCGACGGACATCCTGTCGGCGACCAGGGAACCAGAACATCCGGCGTCAAACGCCGTCGGTGACAAGGTATCGGTATTCGTTTCCATGACAACGTTTAACCACATACAGCTACCATAATTCGTTTCCATGGCAACGCTTAGCTACATACAGCTACCATCATTAGTTTCCATGGCAACGCTTAACCACATACAGCTACCATCATTAGTTTCCATGGCAAAGCTTAACCATGTACAGCTACCTCATTCGTTTCCATGGCAACGCTTAACCACATACAGCTTAGTTTCCATGGCAACGGTTAACCACACACAGCTACCATCATTCGTTTCCATGGCAACGGTTAACCATGTACAGCTACCTCATTCGCTTCCATGGCAACGCTTAACCACATCCAGTTAGACTCATGTGCAACTTAGCTTATCTACATATTCTTACAGCGCCTTTGGAAAAAATAACAGCGCTATATAACTGATCGTGTCTTTGCTGTCTTTAAAGTCAAAATGTCGGCCAAGATTCTGTGTCTTCTATCAGTTCGTTTATGGATTGGATTGGATTAGATCAGAACAGATTAGATTAGATTAGATTGGGTTGTGATTAGATTAGATTAGATTACATTAGATTGCTCCTCTGAGTATATCTCTTGAAGAGGCGCTATATAAATTTCCAGAATGAATGAACGAACAAACGCGCAACTCACAGCCATTAGTCAAATGTCTGAGTTTCTTATAGTTTCGCAGTTGTCCGCTGTTGTCCGCTGTTGTCCGCTGTTGTCCGCTGTTGTCCGTTGTTTTCCGCTGTTGTGTCGTGTTTACATCTGATGTCGTGTCGAGCCAGAGACCGTGCGGTTTGTTTTCCTCCGTCGATGAAAAACGAACCCGTCTTCGAGGGGAAACTTATTTGCGGACGAAGAAGAAGAAGAAGAAGGGGAAGATGATGATTACGGAAGCAGGAAGGGGCGACAGGAGATGAGACCGGACCTCAAGGGTCGACCGGAAGGGTGGAAAGAAGGAAGAAGATTGTATAGGCAGACTACCGGGCGACGTTGATAGCCGAGACGAGTGAGAGAAGGAAGAGAAGAAGGAGGAGTCTAGGTGGAGTAGAAGAAGGAGGAGTAGACAAAGAGAGGAGTTGGAAGGAGAAGGAATAACACAAAGAGGAGGAGAAGGAGGAGGAGAAGGAGGAGTACGAGAAGGTTCGTTAAGACCGGGAGAAGGAAGAAGAGAAAGCGCGGAAGTGGAGAAAGAAGAGGAAGGTAGAGGAGGTATCGTATTATGCGTGGGCTGAGTCGTGGGATAGATGGAGAAAGATGAAGAGAAAAGGAGGAGGAAAGAGAGAGGGAGAAGGTGGTGACGGAGAAGGAAAGGAGGAGGAGGAGGATTAGAGGAAATGAAGTTTAGTTTGAAGCAAGAGGAGGAGGAGGAGGAGGAGGAGGAGGAAGAGGAAAAGAAGAAGAGGGAATTAAGGTGGAAATGGTATGGCATAAATTGTTTAAAAGAGAGGAAGATCGAGGGAAAAGAGTGAGGTGAAAATGAAGAGGACGAGGGAACAGAGGGCGTTTGAGAAAGGGAAGAGAAGCAGTAGCTAGTTGAAGATTGAGCAGAAGAGGAAGGGGTGGGCGAACAGGAATTATGAGGACAGTTGGATTAGACTTGGAATAATTATTAGGGCGGATGAAACAGGATGTGGTCCAGTCATAAACAGAGGTTTTAACTTTTATGGTGACTCTATCGTCATTGACGATGATGATGACGACAGTAACGATGATGACGACGACAACGATGATGACGATGATGATGATGATTATGACGAGTTAGATGGCGAAACTATCCGTTTATAGGAAATAATGGGTGATGCACCAACACACAAGCACAGAATCAAACACACTCCCTGACACATACACAGAGAGAAATACACAGACAGTTGCATGTACTGTCACACAGACAAGCAGCACACAAACACTGACGCACACATTGGCACACACACACAGGAAGAGCCACACATTGACACACACTGACACACATTGACACACATTGACACACTAGCACACACCGACACACACTTACACGCAATTACACACACTGACAAACTGACGCGCTGACACGCATTGACACACTGACACACATTGACACACACTGACACACATTGACACACACTGACTGACACACGCTGACTGACACACAGTGACACACACTGACACATTGACACACACTGACACATTGACACACACAGACACACATTGACGCACACTGACACGCGCTCTTCTCTACACACACAGGCAGATACAACACTGACAACGCACTGGCACACGCACAGACACTGACATACTGACACACACACACACACACACACACACACACACACACACACACACACACACACACAAATACACAGTCA
This sequence comes from Allolobophora icterica, assembly GCA_963556255.1. Classification (NCBI taxonomy): domain Eukaryota; kingdom Metazoa; phylum Annelida; class Clitellata; order Crassiclitellata; family Lumbricidae; genus Allolobophora; species Allolobophora icterica. The sequence continues at coordinate 60,595,798 of OY744609.1, read as the reverse complement.
CCCTCGATAGGGACCTGGACGTAAGCATAAAACAAGTGAAATGCAGAGGAACCCAAGCGATCGCATTTCTCGGAAAACAACTGTTTCAGGCAAATGCCAGATGGGGGATGGGGGGGGGGTTACTGGTCAATTCCCAGAACAGATGGAGTTGGTTACACCAGAAGGCGGAAATGCCAGCGCCATCTTGTGTCTGGAATGATCGAGAAGGCATGGACATTAAATGCACGTCGTTTCTCGTTATTTCTTCAATATCAAGACGGCCGCTCTCTATACGGACGGGGAATGCTTGATATATCTGCCACAGCTCATATCTCCAATACTCAATGCGCTGACTTCATATCGGCTGTCGTCGGCTGATTATTTCTCAGCCGCTCCCGAAAGACGACAGGCCAGCGAGATTATTTTCTCTTAAATATGACGGCGCACAACTCTCTTGAGTTTCGTTTGGTCGAGTCCAAGATGGCGGCGCCTAATTCCTGTGAGTCCAAAATGGCGGCCTCCAGCGCCTTTGAGATTCCGTTAAATGAGACCAAGATGGCGGTCTCTAGTACCTTTGAGATTCCACTAGAGTCCAATATGGCGGTACATTATATTATTGTTTTTAACCTGAGGTACAATGTCCTGTGATCCTTCAGGATATAAAAAATATTTATTATTATTATTATTATTATTATTATTATTATTATTATTATTATCATTATTATTATTATTATTATTATTATTATTATCATCATTATTATTATTACTATTACTATTACTATTATTATTATTATTATTATTATTATTATTATTATTATTATTATTATTATTATTATTATTATTATTATTATTATTATTATCATTATCATTATCATTATCATTATCATTATCATTATCATTATCATTATCATTATTATTATTATTATTATTATTATTATTATTATTAGTAGTAGTAGTAGTAGTAGTAGTAGTAGTAGTAGTAGTAGTAGTAGTAGTAGTTGTTGTTGTTGTTGTTATTATTGTTGCAGCAATAATAGTAGTATAGTAGTAGTAATGGTGGTTGTTGGAGTTGTAGTAGTAGTCGCAGCAGCAGCACCAGCATCAGTAGTAGGCCTATAGTAGTAATAGTTGTGGTAGTAGTAGTATTTTGGCCTTTTATTAATGATTCGTACAATATCTTTTATTTTAGAGTACGAAAAAGCAAGGAAAAGACTTAGGTGAAATACAGGTACTATCGAAGCAATGTATTAAATGCCTGTTTCGGGCTTTTCTGGCTTTTTTCATTGTTTTTCTGTCTTTTTCTGTCTTTTCTGTTCTTTTTCAAAACAAATAAAATAAACGAAATGCAACAAATGAAACTGCTGAAGCTTGTGTCATAATGCCTTCTGGTAGGCCTATCTGGTATTTGTGCGATTGGACATTAGACGATACATCATCGTATTATGCTAAGCCTAGACCTATATGTAGCAACTTATCTTGGTGCTCCTCCATATTTAATTGCATCGCCCATTGTGTATCCGACATTTTCTGTGATCTATGCTTATGCCTGCATTGAATTTTGTTTGTTCTGCTTCGCTACGCTGCATTGAACGTCAACGCTTTGCAACACACTGCGTCATATTGTGCTGTGTTCAGTGGCATTTTTATTGGCCCACACTGTACTGTATGATATTACACTGTATTGTGTTCCAGGGCAGTAGGGTAATTGGGCTTTGGTCCTTGGATAGGTGCTGATGCATTCTATGATATGCGTTGATGTAACGTTACTACAGAGAGACCTGGAGTATCCAGGATTTGGAGTTGGGGAACGAGGTGGTAATGACATTTGGGTGTAACAAGAAAACATTATAAGTGCGTCAAAGTTAGGCGCTATATAAAATCGAAACAGCAACTGATAGAAGTATCTTCTCTGTCTCCTTTATTCTCTTGTGTCCAGACAGACGAATCTTGTTCTGGTTCTTCACAAAGGTATCTATGGACAGTCGCAATGACTTGACGCAGCGCTCGTTACACAGGGCTGGCGCTGTGGGCTTTGCGAATTCGATTTATATAGCGCCTGTGAAATAAACTGGTTCGTCTGAGGATTTCCGAGTTAGAGTTTACGATTACGATTGAGTAAGGAGATTAGATGAGACTGCGATGTGGAAGATTTGCTTTGCTGTTAATAGCTTCAGTTGAGCTACGATACATACGATGGAACGTTGAACGTGCACGTGATCCAGGCAAGGAGGCTTCAACCGAAGGATACGAATGGGTTCTCCGATCCTTACGTCAAGCTCTATCTTCTGCCGTCACGAAGGTCTGGTGGCTCCGTCAAGTGGATATTCTGTTAAAATAACCGGTTATTGTTGTTATTATGTATAATTATTATTTATTATTGTTGTTGTTATTATTATTGTGTGTTATTATTTATTATTATTATCACTATTATTTACTATTGTTTTTGCTGTTGGTATTAACGCTATTATTGTTGTTATTGCTATGCAGGGCCGCATTAAGGCTAGTGCGGGCCCGGGTGCAGTGATTACCTATATATAGCCATCAGCGCGGGGCCCAATAACAAGTACAATAGCATTTTTAATGTACTGCCGATTATGCGGGCCCCTCAAAGCTGCGGGTCTGGTTGCTGCAGCACCTTTAGCACCCCCCCCCCTAAATGCGGGCCTATTGCTATTAGGCCAATTGTGCGTAAAGGATTTGCTCAAAGTGCCCGTTTGAGTGGAGGCTCGAACCCGTACTCTCCGCATTACAGGTCGAGCACTCTATCCATCCGGCTACCGTACCCACCCCACTGTAGAACTGTAGCAGGGACGGTCGTTGCTGGTGTTGTTTCAGCTCGGAGAACAAGCGTCGAACGAGATACATCTCGAAGACGCTGGACCCCGAATGGCATCAGACGTTTGTCTTCATGGGAATTCCAAGGAACGAAATGCCTCTGAAGACCCTCGAAGTTAGCGTCTGGGACTACGACCGATTCAAACCCAATGACTTCCTCGGTCAAGTCGTCCTCAACCTCTCAGGTAGCCGGACTTACTAATCAAATCTAATCTAATCAAATCTATTCTAATCTTGTGCATCGTATCTCATCGTACTGTGTTTTACTACATCGTCTTGTAATTAATTACAATTTATTATAATTTATTACAATTTATTACAACATATTACAATTTATTATAATTTATTATAATTTATTACAATTTATTATAATTTATTACAGGACTACTGTCGCATACTGCATTAAAACGAATACAATATGGAGATAATTGAGCGGTTCGCTTTGTCGTCGGGCGCTACAGAAGTGATTGATCTACAGACCTGATGTTGTTGTTGCTGCTGTTGTTGTTGGCAGAGACCTCCTACCTCGACAACCGACCTCACTGGTATCCGCTTCAGAAGCTCAACGCTGCTCAACCCCTTGTCGCAAGGGGCAGATTCGATTCGTTCTCGCACCCGGGGAGCGACCAGCCGGGTGGTAACGGGGGGACGGGCCCGGGGGGCTCAAGTCGCGTCAGTCCATCGGGCAGAGGGGCGACGACCGGTGCAGAGGGTCATCGCAGCAACTCTACGACCGGCGGCGGCGGGGGAGGAGGAGGAGGAGGCGCTGGTCCTGGGTCGCTCCCACGTCGTCGCAGCTCGTCGCCCAGAGAACGAAACCGAAACTCGGGGAATTCCCCACGGACGATGAAAGCTGACCGATCTGGCTATGGGGTTGGGACAGGAGGAGAGGGGTTGGAGAGGAATCGGCGAGCGGTTCCCTCTCACAACCACGGTTCCAGAGTAGACGGAGGAGGAGGAGGAGGAGGAAGAGGAGGAGGGGAATTGCCGAGGCAGTTCAGCAATGGTTCCACGCTATCCACAAAGGTAAGCTCGATGCGAAGGACTGGTAGAGATGGGCCAACGCTGGGCTGATTGTGTAAATTGTCTGGATTGTCACATAATGTTGATAATTTCAGACAAATAGTGCTAGGAAAGGTACGCTCAACGTCAACGGCCCTGGAAGCCGTAAGATCTAGGCCATAAACATTGGATACTATGGATAGTGGAGCAAGAATACACAGCTCCGTTTAGACACCTTTAAAACGTATATATTCATGTCAATTATATGATATAGGCCTATGTCACAAATATTATGTAGTTGAACTATTGAATCCAAACCAATCGCTAACTGTCTATTGTACATGAAGCAAACTATAGGGGGCCTAGTAATCGTAATCTCCAAACTTCTAATGCGCCACTCGGAGCCAAGCGTAGGAATCAGCCGTATCACGAGCGCTGCGGTTAAACTGCACTGGATTTTTCCTATAATTATACGCCCATCTCCTTTGAAGTCGCGATTCAATCCGACTGCATTGGTTGCCTTTTCGTTGTTTATTGAGTCAGGTAGTGGCGATGCCAATGTCTCTAGCAGTCGTAAGATGTTGTTAACCACGGGACAACAGCGATCATACAGCGTGGAATGATTTCGAGTTGTATAATAGTCTGTCCTTTTTTGTTTTCTCTGTAGACGGATCTGAGCGACAGATTTAGTCCGATTCAGATCAGACAGCACAAGATGGCGACACATCACGAGGGTAAGACAATATACCACTCGTCAGATTCATACCAACATCTGCCGCCAATTATTGCACAGATCCGTAGGGCGTAAATGATGGGAAATGGGGTTGATAAACTTTTATAAGTCTTGTAGGGTGGACCGCCTTTTGAAAGTCTTTTTATGGTAGCCTACCTTTTAGAAGTCTTTCTGTGGTAAACTGCCTTTTATAAGTCTTTCTATATGGTAGGCTGCCTTTTAGAGGCATTTATATGGTAGGCTGCCTTTTAGGAGGCTTTCTATGGTAAACTGCCTTTTAGAAGTATTTATAAGGTAGACTAAAAGGCTGTCTACCATGCTCATACGTCTAAGACTTTTAAAAGGCAGTTTACCGTATACCGGAAAGTCGTCTAAATGGTAGCCTACCCTTTTAGAAGTCTGTCTATATGTTTGACTGCCTTTTAGAAAACCTTTCTATGGTAGGCCGCCTTTAAAAAGTCTTTCTGGTTTTTTGATTTTGTCCTCTTTTCTTCTGTCAGAGAAATTCTTCGCCAAAATCTTCCGTGGTACCCTTCATGCTCTCGTTAAGTCTCTCTTCTGCTGTCAACGCCGCCTGGCCGCCAGGTTTCAGGTAGGCAGAAATATTTTACATCGGCCCCGGAATACATCAGGAAGCTCTACGTTCTTGTATCGAGCAGGCCAGGTCGATGAACACCGCGCTCTTAGCTTGTGGAAAGTGGAAACCTATTAGTCTCGACTGTCTCGCGGTCCTGTACAGCGATTCGCTCACATCGATATTGTCATGTATTGGACCATTCTCGTGGAACAGTTTTCCACTTGAAATTCTTCACCGTCACAAATAGCTCAGAAAACATTTCAGCTCATCTTAAGGACGCACCTTTTGAAAACTGTTAGATAGCCGTGTTATAGCGCCTTTCGAAAGGTTCTTAAAAAGCGCTATAAAAGTGTTCAGTTACATACGTACATTTGAAGGAAAGTCGTTAATTATTTAATTATTTCATATAAATTGTACACACAAGACACAGACGCACGTTTGAAGAAAGACCGTTAATTAATTTAATTATTTCCAGCAGTGGAAGTTGCTTCGACGTCAAAAGGTGAACTGGTCGAACCTGTTTACTCAATATTTCTATCAGTTTCATGCATGATTGAACTGACTGCACACTACACTGATTTCTTAACCTATATCTGCAAAATTCTTTTCGTTACGCTCCACTTATCGATGCATGTCTCATGTGGTTTCGTTCGACTGACCTTATTGTTATCTCAATACACGAAGGACATAGTTACGGTCCGCTGCTTCGATATAGTGTGCCTCCTGCCTCTGCAGTTTTGTTTCTATCAGCATTTCTGAATCTTCTATTCTATATTTCTCGCGGACTATCGATAAAGGATTGAATGTTTTAGCTTTTTGGGTCAACACTCAACAGGTTTTAAAGAGATTCAGCTCTCTCCTCCTTCTCGATCTTTCTGTTCCTTCCTTTCTTCCTTCGTTTTCGGGAATGTCCTACTATCCATATAAGCTTCAACACGACATGTAGAGATATATATATACATATATATTTACATATAGGCCTATATGTCGGTGCTTCTTATGACAGTACACATATATGCGTATGTATGCATTATGTATATATATATGCATGTAAGGGTATGCATGTATGGGTGTATATGTGCATGTATATATGTATGAGTGTAAGTATGCATGTATGACTGTATGCATGCATGTTTGTGTGTATACTATAATGTAAGTGTATGTATATATGTATGTATGACTGCATGGATATATGTACGTAGGCCCCTATGTATGTTATGTTTGTATGTATTTGTATAGTGCCATGGCCACATCGGATACAGAAGTTTGCGGAGGGGCGGGGAAGATTTGGTCTTGGTGGAGTTTGTGGGAGAGAAGAAAGAGGATGATGATGATGGTGGTGGTGGTGGTGGTGGTGGTGATGGTGATGACGGTGGTATGCTGGTGCTGCTGCTGATGTGATGATGACGGCGATGACGATAACGATGTTTATTTTCCAGAATTCAGTCGGAAAGGAACAGATCGTTCATCGGTAGGTCTTATTTTCTTACATTCTTGTCCATTTAAAAGACGTGTAGTGTAATATAATGCAAACAATTTGTAGGCCTACAGCACGGCAAGACCAAGCAACTTCGAGGGTATCCTAACCAATCAACTTGTTTATCATCGATGCCATCCATGATCGACCGGACCATTCATCTGTCTGTCAATCATCTAACCCATCCATCCATCCATCCATCCATCCATCCATCCATCCATCCATCCATCCATCCATCCATCCTTCCATCAATCCACCCATCCATGTAGCCATCCATTCGCCTATCCCTCTCTCCATTCGTCCTCTCCGTCTGTCCCTGTACCTTCATTTATCTGCACTAGCTCCCAATCCTAGATTTCCCTTCATGGTTTTAAAGGACGTCTTTTTGTTTTGTTTTTCCTACAGTTAAACTCGTCAGGACGACTTCCGTAAGAGTAGCCACTGCTTCGTAACGACAGAAAAGACTGCGAAAGAAGATTCCTTACGTTGTACTACCGGTTCTTTACGTTTTCAGAGAGAGAGAGAGAGAGAGAGAGAGAGAGAGAGAGAGAGAGAGAGAGAGAGAGAGAGAGAGAGAGAGAGAGAGAGAGAGAGAGAGAGAGAGAGAGAGAGAGAGAGAGAGAGAGAGAGAGAGAGAGAGAGAGAGAGAGAGAGAGAGAGAGAGAGAGAGAGAGAGAGAGAAGAGAGAGAGAGAGAGAGAGAGAGAGATGATTTACCCCGCAGTGAACAACAAACTCAACCGAAACAACGTATTTACAGTCAAGGAAAATCGTTAGAGAAACGTCATCGGCCACGTGACTTTGTATTATGGGTTGCTCTCCGTTGGAAAATATATGGGTCCATATTCAAGGCTACGTGTACACATACAACGTCTCAAAAGTCTCTGTTGTCTGTTGCACAATCGCCAAATAGCTCAACTTTTCGCACATAGGCCTATCTGGAACTTATGCTTCAGCGTATCTCCAGTGATAAAAGCGCTATACGTTATGTTATACCGTTGAGTTGCTTGCACGTCATCACAGTATAAATAATTATTTATACTGTGACGTCATCACACACAAACAGGCCAGATGGCACATTGTCGCTACTTATAGAGCTCTCGAACGGACGGCTTTTATCAGTGGAATCATTAATTTCTGCCGGGTAACGAATGGGTTAATTGCCTCAGATTCCGAGAGAAGAAATAATTTTTTGCGAGGGCGTTTCGCGGTATGCCTCGTATTGAAATTTGTCGTCTGCCGACCGCTAGACGGCGCCCTAATTGCGTTTGTAGTGATTGATCGATTGATCTGAGGCAAATATTAGTTTAACGTCGCCATAGCAACACGGAGACGATCAGCAGCTGAAATCTGGATTGCTGGAGGATGGACGGACGTCGTACTGTTTAACTGCATATATGATTCTGGCGAACGTGGTACTTAAAATCTTCAGATCTCACAAAAAACTAAGCTACGTAGCAGAGGGCCGCTCTAATCGGTAGAATAGCGCAAAGGGAGAGAACATGGAACCAGCGTTCAAACGTCTGGACGAGGTCACGTGGCTTCGACGGATGTTGACGGCAACTAATTAATAATAATCGATGGACAGATAAATAAATCGATCGATTAGTATCTGATTTTAGAGTTAGTGTGTCTTCAGTAGGCCTGTTCGTTTCAATGTCTCACTAGGACCTTCATGACTTTACTTTGTTGACTGCGGTTACTTGGAAACTCATTTGCATCTGCTGCTTTTAAATATCGTTTTAGATCTACCTATCTGTAGCCTACTTTTCGAGGAACTTTGCCACGCGAATAGACTGTACACAGTCGTATTTGCGATGTTGTACGGATACTAGCCATGGCTACCTGTGGTTTGGTTCTGCGGGCAGGATGTGATTTGTTGGAACGAGGAGTTACCTTAATTACCTTCGATGGTTCAGGCTATTTCAATGTAGCGCGTCTAAGGGGTACGCTGTGATTTTTACAAATGAATCAGACTATTTTGCTTTTCTGAATAGCAGCTGCTCACTTATAGGTTGTATAATTATGTACGGAAGCCATACTGAAAGATACTGTATTGCGGTGTTAACAACCACTGGAAATTTATATAGCACCTTACAGTCTCTAAAACGTGGCACTAATGGAAATCACCCTCTCCATTTGGAGTTGGGACAGGCTGAATGTGCTCCAGGGTTTCCTTAAACATAGTCATTGAGACTGTGGTGGAGGAATACCATGCCTGCCTGAGGACACTCGTCTATGGATGCGCTTCACATTTACATAACACCATGGTAGGCCTACTATACATTTGTGTATACATACAACTTCACCAGGGGGTGCGATTTTTAGGGGAGAACTTCAGGATCATTCATAAAGGACGTCTACAGTGAGGGGAGGGAGGGGTCATCCAAATGCGGACAAGCGGAGGGGCTTATGACCAGTGCATCTAAATTTTTAAATTTTATCATTTTTTAAACACCACCTTGTTTCAACCTTCCCCAAAGACGAAAAGGTCAGCACTTGAGGTGATTGCCTAAAACCATTGGCTTTGGCGTGCGGACATCCGCAAAGAGGGGACGTCGTTAGGTAAGGTCATGTGCGGACAGAGGTCCAAAGTAGGTCATATTTTGCAGACATCCTTTATGGATGACCCCAACTGTCTGTTCATTTCTCCATTCAATACTCTACTGCCTTCTATTTCTTTCCCAAAATCCATCCTGCTTGCTGATTCCACTTTCCTTATCAACTGCTTTAGTCATTTATATTTTTATATTCGCTTGTAATAGTATTCTGTCACCTGAATTTTGCTCGCATGCTGCTGAGCGAGTACTGTGAGCAATCTCAGTTCTGTTTGGTGTCAGGCCAGCCACAAGCATATAAATGTTTCCCTGAATCTTGTGGCTCTGCTCAATTTTCATAATGTCTGTGTTGCTAAGAGACTGAAAACATTTGTCGTTAGGTAGCAGAACGTTGCTTGAATGTGAACACTTGATATTTGCTACAACCGTGTATGTAGATATTACGAGTATGAAACTGAAGCAATATACTTGATAATTAATTAGCCTACTGTGGTCAGTGGTACTGTAAGCAACACCTCTTTGTTATGTTGAATTCACTGTAAAATATTTTAAGGAATCTAAAAAGTGACGGTGTTGGTTACTTTGGTTGTTTCTGTTTCTGCTGAACTAAATATGGAAACATGGAGTTCTGGCATATTTCACAGTTGTTTAAAGTGTTGTACATGTAATTCTGTAGCGTCATTCTCTAATGACTACACATCAACCATTGTGCATGAAGAACTTGCACAGAACACGCCCTAATCTAACACGACTCGCACACAATCACGCCTATAATTACATCTCCAAAAGCTGCCCAATACAAATCCCACTTGAAAACCTCGTTTGTTGCCTCCCAATCAGTGGCGTAGCCAGGTTTTAACACCAGGGGGAGCGAGCACATGAAAAAAGGCCCCAACCACCAAAATAAATAATTTCAATTAATTACATTCATTATGATTGTAAATAGGCCTATTTATTTTTTTTATTTTAAATAGAAGCACTGAAACACCCAAACGGTGGTAAAAGCAATGTGTAGGCCCTATAGTAAATGTGTAATAGTAGCCTATAGTGTACTATAACATAACAGTACAAACACAAACCAATTAAAACAGCCTTTTTCGTCTAGACCAGTGGTTCTTAAACTTTTTGAAGCTAGGGACCGGCACCATCTTTATGTTGCTTTTCGCGGACCACTAATAGCAAACGCGGGATCGCAACCTGGGAGATACGTATGAAGTATGGGGATTCATGGGTTTTGCTGCTAAAGTTGCTAAATCAAACTAAAACGCTTTTTACAATTTACATTACCATTATGATTTTACGTATTTATGTTTGTATTTTAAATAGAAACACTGAAACACCCAAAAGGTGGTAAAAGCAATATGTATAGTAAATGTGTAATAGTAGCCTATAGTGTACTATAACATAACAGTACAAACACAAACCAATTAAAACAGCCTTTTTCGTCTAGACTTCATTTTAGCAAAGTTATCGATTACTTCCTTATGATCCACTTCACTAGCGAACTGTCTTTCGATCGTAAAAATCAAAGCTAAACCAGACAATCTGTACGTCCTCGCCCATTGTAAAATGTATGCGTATGATTTTATGAGTTTGAGTCTGCTAAAGGATTGTTCCACACCAGCGCTGTTTATTGGCAAGTTCATCAAAATGCAGCACAATGTAAACTGCAGGCTAGGATAAATGGAACACATGTCACTGGCGATCATGAATTTTAGTACATGTCTGCTAGAGATTCTAATTTGGTCACATTGCTAAAATGCTTTGGATCTAAACAAAAAAATTTTGGAAGCCACGTTTGTAAAATGTTCAAATGCTCATGTCTCTGGTTATATGCAGGTCCTACATTGGCTTCCTGTCAGCCAACGCGTATTATACAGGGTTGTTTCCTAGGTGTGTCGGTGCCAGCTGGGCTGCACTCCAGCTTATCTGGGGTCCTTTGGCACCTCGTGATGGGAGTTCTGGGTAGCCGCCACCTCCGCTCTTCGGGGAAAGGGCTGCTCATTGTGCCTTTTGCCCGCACAGTAAGAACTTCAGTGTCAGCGTCTGTGTCTCATTTAGTTTCTGAGCAGCGATGTCGCACTAGCAGCTGCCTAGCTGTTTGTTGATGATTTGGGATATGATTCCACACTGTAACTCTTCCCGTCTGATCTACTCTTCTATGACCCTCCTAATCCCTCGGCTCGTTACAACCCACGACAAAATAAACAACAAAACAAACAACCCATGACAAAATAAACAGCACATGACAAAATAAACAACAAACAAATAACAAAATAAACAAGAAAACAAATAACAAAATAAACAAGAAAACAGCATGACAAAATAAACAGCACATGACACAAAAAAACAAAACAAACATGACAAAATAAAAACAAACTAACACTACAAAGCATTTAGATTTTGCATTTGTATTTAGTTTAACGACAAAAGAAACAACAAAGCAAACAACAAAGGACAAAATAAACAACAAAATAAAGAACAAAACAAACGCGAAAGTAAACAACAAACGACAAAATAAAAAAAATAAACAACAAAACAAACAAGACAAAAACACAAAAACTACACAAAGGGCTTACGGGAGATAAAGCCGCGCCAGGGGCCCCCCTGCCTTAATGAGCTTACGGGAGATTAAGCCACGCCAGAGGCTCAGCAGGGGTGTAGTTTTTGATTATTTTGTCTTGATTGTTTTGTTGTCTATTTTGTTACTTTGTCGTTTGTTGTTTGCTTTCGTGTCTGTTTTGTTGTTTACTTTGTTGTTTACTTTGTCATCTGTTGTTTGCTTTGTTGCTTGTTTTGTCGCTAAACTAAACACAAATACAAAAATCTAAATACTTATAAAAAAATAAATACAAATACACTACAAACAACTAAAAACAAATAAAAAAAACTAAATACAAACACAAATCGAACACCACACCCTACACACAATCCCGACAGTACGGAGCCACAGAGCAACCATCCCATCGCCCATCCTCCTCAAGTAGGAAACTTGTGGCCAGAAAATCCAAAGGCACCTATCGAAACACAGTAAAATAATGAAGGTTATTATTATTACACGTTATGACAAAATAGTAACATGAAATGAAAGAAAAATTCAAGTCTTTTTCTGGGGCGAGCCCTGTTGGTCCGCATCACACTGACATACATCAAGAAGTTTTAAGTTATAGTCTTAAGTTGACCAGGTCTGCGATCGTTGCGCTCATCTGCATGGGGTTATATGCAGAGGCCACGCATCCGTATATGGTTCATTATCCGAAAACTGCAGAATTGATGTCCTATGCTGGTTTTTTGAGTTTTTTCGATAATTTCTTCAAATGTTTTTGCCTATCCTTCAAAGAATGAGCAGATTAACATTTCCCATAATTGTTGTAGGTGCTAGATTTTGGAAATTTAGAAAAAAATTACTAAATGTATTCAAAATATCATAACCATCTTCTGTCCGAGACGGTGTACAATGCATTAAATTCAACTTTTACGAAAATTTATTCCATTACAACCTGTAACAAAGGTATAGTATTTTGATTAATTAGTAGCTAAAATATGCAATAATTAAACATTTAGACTCATTTTCTTAATATTTATTGATTTTTGGGCCTATTTACACTTGTCCTTAGAAATAAGCATCATAGCCATCTCAATTTTTGGAAAGCCGATAACTTTAGAGAACATGCACTGCTTACTTACTGAAAGATAAACATCAGGAACAAGATATTGTCAACTATTAATGGAATCACACAGATTTGTGTTGAAATTCATACTGTTTTATTTTTAATTTAAGTTTGTGTGTTCCAACTTACAAGAAAAGTAAATTTCTGTTTCATTACCATCTAGTGTTGTATTTCCTGGTTTAGGTAGATTACAACATTGAAAACTTATTTTATTTGCCGCATTTGTTGAACTGATTGAAATTACTTACCTGATGGAGTAATTCACGTGAAAATGTTTGACAGGTGTTATAAATTTCATCATTATGTCATTACCACCCGCGGTTGTTTATCACCATTACCATCCGTATACATCAGATTTTTGCTATTTTTCATGACAGTCCCATCTTGTCATGGATGGTAATGACGCATTGCTAAGAGTGAATTACATGTATTTTTTTGAATTATTTGATATAAAAATAAATTGCAAGTAATTAGAATTTACTAGCAACTCTTAAAATGTTGTTCAACTTGTATCTAATGCATGTAACATACAGCTATAGCTAATGCTGCGCAGATTTTTTTCTGTAGCTGAAAATAATATTTCTTTTTTAAAATAATTTCCAAAAATGTCTTACTTTTTTGACACCAGACTAATATATTATGTGAAGGAAAGGCCTGTTGTATTCCTACTTAATGCTGGTATCATCTACTTTTAAGAAATTGCCATTATATAAGCACCAGAGAAATATTTCAGGTCCCTGTGATTAAATATGATTACACAAAAAGGCGGACTGTAATGAAAGAAGACGAGTTTTGACTTAATAAATTCTGAAAAAAATTAACGTATGATTAAAAATATAGTGGATTTCTTTCAAATTAGTTAAATTTAACTATGTACATGACTAAAGAAAACACTTGCAACCAATTTTGGGGAAGAAATTTTTTGGTTTTTCGGAGACGAAATTTGTAACATTTCGGATAATGACCCTGAAGCCCATCGTATCTTATCACGACTCAGATCTTCCTCTGTGAACAGTCTTCAGCTTTACATACGTGCTGTTGCGTTTAGCTCTGTTCAGTAGACATTTGCAAAATGTATTAAAATGCATTTTAATATCTAGATGAGTTAGTCATTCGTGCAGCACCATTGTGAAGTAGCCGACTTAAAAGGTGCTACATTAAGTGGCTTGATACAAGAAAACAAACATACATACATAAATACACACATACATAATATTATATACAAGCAATTCTGTTAAGTACTGCTATAATTATAATTTCAAATTTATATAGCATCGTTTCATAAGGGCCTATATTATTATTATTATTATTATTATTATTATTATTATTATTATTATTATTATTATTAATTAGTAACTTCTATCGCACCGGTATGTAATGCACAAGGCATCAACCGATGGGACATCAAACCCTTTATATAGGACATATGAGCCCCATATAGAAATGCATGTAATGTCATATTCTCGCTATAAATTATTTTTACCAGATGGCAAGTGATGTTGACGGGCAGTGAAGTAAATGTGTTCACTGGAGTTTTAGCTGTTTACATTTGTCATGTAAACAAATATGAGATAAATGGAAAGTAATAGTTACAGCATAATGTGGTTTATTCTACATGAACTGCAACTGTTTAGTTTTAACTTCATGCTACAAAAATGGCAGAAGTTACATGATCACTGGTATTTCTCAGTCAAAATTATTTCTAAGCTTTCATTGTATGTTACATAGGCACATAAAAGCACCTCCAAAAAACCAGTAATTAAAAAAAAAATTAATAACACTGTTCAGTTCAAAATTTACAATGATTACTAACACTCTGGCTTTTCATCAGTCCGTCCAGTGGTTTAAATTCTTGTGAATCTAAAAATTCTAAACACATCTTATCGCACAGCCTGGCCAAATCAAAAGACCATGACATTCCAAGATCTTAAAAATTTAATAAAAGAATATCTTAAACAAATGACGAGGAGAAGAGAACCGTTTACCTCCATGGAGTTCATTCTCCGGACTTGAAATGGGACTTCAAGAATCAGTCTGTTTGATTGGACTGTCTGAGGCAAGCTTTTTGGTTGAACTTTGAGCTCGGCTGTTGGAGGAAGGATCTTTTGTTGTACTTGCAGTTGGATCCTTTGAGGCTCGATCTTTTAAGCATGACTTTTGGCTGAACTTTCTACAGAAACCTTAATGCAATTGTCAGCAGCTGAGGTTTTGTGTTCATCTGCTTTGTGTTGCATGGAGATCTGAAAGATCCCTTGTTTAAATTTTTGTTTTGTTTTCCCGGACTTGAAATGAGACTTAAAGAGTCAGTCGTTTGATTGGACCGAGGGAAGATTTTGGTTGAACTTTGAGCTGGGCTGTTGGAGGAAGGATCTTTTGTCGTACTTGCAGTTGGATCCTTTGAGGCTCGATCTTTTAAGCATGACTTTTGGCTGAACTTTCTACAGAAACCTTAATGCAATTGTCAGCAGCTGAGGTTTTGTGTTCATCTGCTTTGTGTTGCATGGAGATCTGAAAGATCCCTTGTTTATATTTTTGTTTTGTTTTCCCGGACTTGAAATGAGACTTAAAGAGTCAGTCGTTTGATTGGACCGAGGGAAGATTTTGGTTGAACTTTGAGCTGGGCTGTTGGAGGAAGGATCTTTTGTTGTACTTGCAGTTGGATCCTTTGAAGCTTGATCCTTTGAAGCATGAATTTTGGCTGAATTTGAGGTTGGTGGATCTTTTGAAGTAAGATCTATTGTTAGAATTAAGTTTGGATCCTTTAAAGCACCATATAAACTAGTGGCTGGATCTTTGGGATGATCGTTGACTGGACTTTCTTTGTGTGATTGTGAGCGGCAGAGATTCTGTGTTCGTCTGCTTTGCATTGTATGCTTTCAGATCTGAAATCCATGTCTTTTTTTATTTTATTTTAATTTTTTTCGGTTTTGGTTGTTTCTTCTGCCTCTTTGGCATAATAGAAGTGGTTCCTGACCGATGGCTGGACCTTCTACAGAAACCTTTGTATGATTGTCAGTGGCAGAGGTTCTGTGTGCGTCTGCTTTGCGTTGTATGCTTTCAGATCTGAACAGATGTTGCTGGAATTCAGTAGGCCTATATGGAGTTGGATGAGTTCTTTAGCTTCTGGGTGTTGCTGGGCAGATCCATTTGGTCCAGGATATAGATTTACAGGTCCTTTTGGTCCAGGGTAAGGATGTGCAGGCCCATTTGGTCCGGGGTAAGGATGTACAGGCCCATTCAGTCCAGGATATATATATATCGGCAGGTTGCTTTGACCCTGGCTGCTGCTGGATGAATCCAATTGTGCCATGGTGTGGCTGGTCAATTCAATTATGTACAGGCTGTTGGATGAGTGCACTACTTTCAACAATCGGTTGGACAAACCTATCTGATCTAGGGTTTGATATTACCGGATGGTAGTCGTATCTATTACCAAAATGAACTGGTTGTTCGTTATGTGCCAGTCTGGGCCCAGTATAGATCTGTTGCTCTTGAAAATCACACACTGTACAAGAGTTCTAATTCTGGGTCAATGACTTGTCTTTCTCCAATTTGACCACTTAACTTTGTCTTTCTCTAATTTCTTTTTTAAAGCAGTTGAACTGTGCAGGCTCCTACCATCAACAAATTCACACCACAATAATACCATCACAAATGCCATCAATTCACCAATTTTAAATTGACATAAAATTTAGACAGTCGACTTAAGATTAATTCAACATCAGTCTGTCACCCGATCAGTTAATTTCTAATCTCAGTTCAGCTGAGGGGCATAATTACACAGGCAAGTTAATCTGCAAACAGGTAAGGTAAAGCAAATGTAAATTTAAATGTAAATTTAATACAAACTTAACATGGTGCACTTCATCAAGTTTAGAATATTGGCAGCTATTCCTAGGGATATTTTAAAGTTAATCATCTTTTGGTAGTAATTGAAAACTTGAGATTCCCTTAAAATTTCCCAATAAGATTGAAACACTTTTGACTAAGTGTTATCTGCTATCATTGCCACTGCAACTGCACCTGTTTTGTGAAGGGAAAAGTGAAATGAGAAGCAAAGAATCAAGACGAAATACTTAAAAGCCACCTACCTAGAACACAGTTTCAGAGCAGTGCTGCCATCTGGCAGATGAATAGTTAACTCTTGATCCTCTGGTGACGATGCTGTATTTGCTGCTGCTGAAGGTCCATTCATTTCGTCTGGTTCCTGAGCAGCAGGCAGTGAACATGGAATCGGAGGAGCTGTGCAACAGCCAAACGTAATTCCTGTGTAGAGATTTTCGATCATTATTATTCTACACTTAGCTACGTCATACACGGCCTGCTTCTGTCAATCTTCACTCACATCAGAGGCAAGTATCTCGATCCAGTGGTTTGAATTTGGGGTGCAGACACAATCACCGGTTAGATAAAAATAAATCCATCAGGTTTCTAAGTTCAGTATATTCAGTATGTATTGAAAAACCTCAGGAAATTTTACTCAACTTGTAGGCCCTACTGCAACACATGTTTTGTACACAACATGAATATGAGCTTTCACAACATAAAATTATACAGACATATGCACCGTGACGGTAGATTTATAATAGTAGCAGGTGCATTGGCGAGTCCGGACCCTAACCCTACTGACCCGGAAGAAGGTCCTTCGACCTATTCTCGGCCACCTAGGGCGGATCTGGGTCCGGAAACCCTCGGTCTAAGGGAGAAGTCGGCCCCTGGCCAACTACCAGGGCGATGGATTCAATTAGACCCGGGTAGCGAGCGACAACTCCACAATACACTTCAATCCTTACCTAATATGTTTGGCTGCAATGCTACCAGCCTACCAACCATCTATCTTTACTTTCATTAGATAAAAACTAAATCATAATTAGCCATGTTTACGTGTTGCTTGTCCATTAGTTTTGCTTATTAAAACATTTTAACACTTTACGAACCGTCCAAAAACTTAGTGGAACGACGAACAATCACTTTCTAAATAATTAATACAGACAGTGTGGGAAAAAAGACTAGGGGGTGTGAACATTTTATGGAAACAAACTGATGTCAACGAAATTTGAAAGCAGCTGATTTTAATACTAGCAGTTTTGCAAGTCACTCGAATCAAAATCAATTTCTTTGTTGATAAAATTAAAAAAATGCATACATTGAATACCATGGAAATTAATGTCTTCTCGATCTTTGTCAAAGACTAAGAGTCAAATAATGCTAAACCACACTAGCACAACTGATGGGGTTGGAAACTACCCCCCGGGATGTGCAGTAAAGACTTATCTGGGTAGTCCTAAGAAAGACGGAGGATTGAACCCTCCAATCCCCCGACAATTCCCACCCTGAATGCAGAGAAAAAAGTGAAATGTCTTACTCGGATATTCGCTTCCGTGGTCGCATAGGCAGGCTAGCTATAGCATTCTGCTCGTTGTGCTGTTTTGCTGGCTGCGGTTGCTTCAAACGTCGACCATATTGAAATTCTTGCTCATCACAAGATTTCAAAATGCCAAGATCTCCTGACATTCTTGTTCCTTCGAAGAGTTCCAACGTCGTCTGTATGCCAATTTTATTCGAAGATTCAAATATCGACTGTCTTAAAATTCTTCCTCACTCGAATATAATATTTTAGAGCGTAGAACGTCGTCGACCGTCCTCGAATGACCGTCTTCACGAATTGAGAAATATTGCACCACCATCCCACCATGGCAACGTTTTATTGAAAGATGACGTAAGATAAACGGCCCAAATATTTTTATTTTTATTTATTTCGGATATTTCTATAGCGCCTCTCCAAGTCAACTACTACTTCTACTCAGAGGCGCTCCAGACTACAGCATTGATACTGTGCCCGAGTTTTCACGCCGAAGCGCCACGAGCAATTGCGAGTGAAGGACTTGCCCAAGGTCCGTACGCAGCGGCTAGAGTGGGATTCGAACCTGCAACCCTCCGGTCACAAGGCGCCGAACTTACCACTGAGCCACCACGCCCCACAAATATGACATAATCGTTTCAGAGAACGTTATCACGCGAACGCAAATGACGTATTCATAACGAGAATTGGCGGCCAGTGTTGCTACAGATGGTTTTGTAACTAGATCCAGGGGCGTCTACACCATAGCAACCTTGGAGCAAATGCTCCATCCAAGAAATGGGGGGATCTGTCAGTGTATGCCACCATTTTAGGGGGAAGGAACTGGGAGGGGGAAGAAGAGGGGAAAGGGACGTTGCTCCAATGACTTGGGGGGATAGACGCCTCTGGTCGGGAGCACCTCTGAGTAGCCCCCTTGAAGATGTGCTATAGGCTGTAGTAATTACTCGAATGAATGAGTTAATGCATTCTTTTAGTTGTGCTATTTATAATACAATCTAGAGACAATAATGTAGGTTTCAACCATGAATTTTTTTCTGGAATCATCCACTGATATTCCCTCATGGAATTTCTTTCTTTTTCGAACTCTATGTTGTTCATGTAGTCAGTAGTAATATCCAGTCTTGTTGTCCTCGAGACCAAGGTCTTGGTCTCAAGTGCACTCGAGTTCGTTTTTAAAAGTCTTGGTCTTGAGACCACAGGTCTTGGTCTTGAGGTTCAAAGTCTTGGTCTTGGTTTTTCAAGACCAAGACCAAGACTTTTGTCAATATGAACAGTCATTAATTTTAACAAACGGCAAGAATTCTAAAAATTTATCCAATAATAATACTCATACAGTTATTGCTTTAGTATTTACACAGTGTGAATGAGGCCTCACTTGTTTTGGACAATTATTTTGACTTCCGGTTATTTACCATGGAATGATTTCAAAACAGACTCATGATTAATTTGTACATTTACATCCGGTTCTTGAAAAGCTGCTTGTGTGCTAGCGATTTCAACACTTGTAGACCGTGTTTTTTCACATGGCAGAATTTTTATGAGGCCCCACAGGCCACATCTTGGTCAGAAAATTCTGAGCAAATTGGTTTTTATAATATTCAACAGGCATTTGGAATAACATTTCGCATGAAGGACTTTTGTACATACAAATTCGGAATTCTCTGCAGTCTCCATGTAGAGTTGTTTTGCTTGAAAAAAAGAAAAACCTCATGTTTTCATTAAAATAACGAGTAGTCCAACTGGACAATTTTTAGTAAGGAATAGAAGTCTGGACACGACTGTGATTTTTTGGGTCTTGGTCTCGGTCTTGAGGTTCAAGGTCTTGGTCTTGGTGTTCAAGGTCTTGGTCTTGAGGTTCAAGGTCTTGGTCTTGAGGTTCAAGGTCTTGGTCTTGAGGTCTTGACAACAAGACTGGTAATATCACGTTTTTGAGCCAGCTCAGTGGTTTCATTCTCATGAATGAATGAATTCTCAATCCATTCAAACTCAGATTCAAATTCATTTTGCATGTTTTTTCTCTCCTTTTCAAATAGTTGAATTAGAAGCTCAGAGCAAATCAATGCTACTTTTCTGTAAATGTGTGGATAAACTGAAAGCCTTCTCTGGCACTTTTTCGTAGAATATTACAACTAAGAATTCGAACATAAAGTGTCAGAAGAATACCTTTTGCCTCAGCCAACTGTTTAGTAGTGTAGTTTGAAAGAGGTTTACCGTTCAAGGACAGATTGACATAATTATTTCTTCTGTCGTTTGAACGATTGGAATAAATAATTTTCGAACGATTGGAATAAATAAATTGTGAAAAAGGCCCCACATTTTGGAAACTGGTCTCAGAGGGAGCGGTTGCTACCCCCTGCTCCCCCTAGCTACGCTTCTGCTCCCAATATCCATTGCAACAGAAAGAAGAAACTAGAAAGACAGAAATTATTTCTCAACTATATATGCAAAAAACAGGTAAAAAGAACCTTTGCTGAAATGATCGTCAAACACTGTCACCATCTTGTATCACTAGCCACATTTATCAAGTCTTGGACAAAACCACACAAGTCTTGATAAGTTCTGTCCAGCACAAACGTGTAAAGAACCATTTTCTCAACTGAATCTGCAACATAATTTAAGTATTTAAAGATGTACATCCTTGCAGCAATGTGCACATCATGAAAACATGCCAAATGTAGACATCCATGAAAAACATTCTGAGGTAAAGACGGCGTAACTTGACGTACTCGGTCATATTTTACACACAGAATTTTTCTTTACTGCAGTCATGTGTAAAATCAGTTCATAAAGCGAAGTCCATATTGATTCCGTAGATCCGCTTTACTCTTAGACTCTAAATAAAATGCTGAGCCACAGACGCAAGTGACGTCCTGTCAGAAACACGACAACTGGAGAGCCACCATGGAGATGCTACACTCCCATCCTCCTCTTCCTCCTCCTTTGCACTGTTTCTCAGAAATCCATGACTTCAACCACAGATGCCAACAATCGATATGATGAATTAACAGTTTTCGCCGTGTCATCGTTTCTGGAAAGAACAAGAATGCAAGGATTTGTCAGCTACTCAAATTACTTCACTTGAAGAGAGATGTTTTCAGACATGTGATCCGCCACAGCCTTTTGCCCATCTACTTTCGATCAGGACATGGAACCCGGGACCTGCCCACATCTGATTTTGTTTTTGGCTAAGAACCTCTGCATAAGCTGGTTCGTATCACTTAGCAGTTTTGGGATGCTGAGAAAATTCGGAGATTGTGATTACACAATCACTAGCAGCGTCTTCAGTGGGTACACATACTATCTCAAGCCCTGTACAGAGCTAAAAAAAAACATTGAAATGAATGGGCAATATAGGGATATACAGTTGATCAGTAAACACTGTGACTTAACATGGACTGTCTAGGCTAGATTACAAAGCCTCAATGGAGAATTGCCCATGGTCAAGACAGAGGGCTAAAGGGCCACTGGATTATGTAGACATATGTGTCAAATAGGGCTGATTGGTTCAAAATTCCCATACACAGCATTGTGAGACAAATGTTTGTGCGCATTCTAGTGACTAAGCACACAAAGTAGTTGATTCTATCAGACATAAATTCCAACAGCACACAGTCACTGAAATCTTATGGTAAGTTTTCATTACCATGGACAGACACTGAAATTTGTACTTGGCTGACAAGGCAGTTAAAATACCAGCAATCTTCCATGTACATGTACCACTATCTGTTTTAGTCAATCCTAATACAGATTTCATAATTCATCACACACAAACGTTCTACAGAAGCGTGTGAACAAAACTTACAGCTGTTGTCGACTTGGTAATGCCTGAAGTCTTGGCAACAGCGGTTGCCCTGGTAACTGTTCCTGTTAGTTTCTTCTTGTACTCTTCTAAGTTTGCCTGTAGTACGAAACAAAACAGTTGAATTTAACACCCATGATGCCTGCTCTAAGCACTAGACAAACTGACCCCAGCAATCAGTAATAATAGGAACCATTCCTTTAATATTGGTTAAATGGTCATAACATTAATTTTTCAGTTAAATCCACAAACATAATAAAGAAGCAAAAGGCTGGTGTTGCATCAATGAGCCACCAACATTTTCTATGTATGTGTGCATGTAGGTATGAAGTATGCATGCATGCATTGTATGTATTTTTGTTTTTTCTGGATATGTAAACACATGTATGTATGTGAGAGCCAATTTCAAGAATCTCTCACATGCACTGTAAAATGGCCATCTAACACAAAAACATGAATACCTTACAAGTCTAAAACGACACGATTTAAGACAAGCTAAAAATGTTACACGTTAGTGTGCAGTAAATCGGGATGTGCAATAGCGGTTAACGTGCTGCACTGTCAACCGAGAGGTCGAGGGTTCAATCCCTGCCCATGCAGAAATTTGGTTCGAGATTTCTGCTTCACCTGCGCCTCTAGCCAACTCAGCTATAACGAGTATACTGGCCGTACAGTCAGTGGGAAGATCAGATGGCAAGGGAGAGGACTGGCCACCTGCCTTCATATGCAGAGGCTACGAAAATGAAGTCGCTAACACTTCATACCCATGGCTGCCTCTCAGGCTAGCTCAAGGGACTGTTACAAAAATCGAATGAAGCGGTCGGTCAACAGTTTTATTACCTTGTGTAGGTCGGAAAGCTGTTGGTGCTTTGCGAGTATATCGGCTGACGAAAATGCCCGTCGACAGAGCAGACACGTCAGCTTCTCCCAGGCAATCAGTTTCTCCTCGACGGCCCTCTCAGCATCTCGAGCAGCTGCTTTCTCCGCATCATCCTCATCGGCTTCTGTGTCTGAATCGCTGTCTCCACCGTAGGCAACTAAACCAGGCTGCAAAGTTCAAACAAAAACTAGCTAACGACTTGATCTGGTAGAGGAATTCATTTACAACACCGCTGAAAATGTATCTACTGCAATGTACGCTATCTGGTGTTCCAGGCAACGTAGCCATAAGCTGAGGTCTTCATGGTTCAAATCCTGCAGTTTTTAGCAGTCTACAACCATCAGCCTTTCGTTGAGGCAGTCACTGTCAATCTTCCAGTTGCCTGTAGCACAGTTTCCACCCAGGAAGGAAAGTACCCGTAATGAGACTACAGCATCCACATTTGTCTATTCTACTGTGGAACATTGGATTGCCAGGAGAAACGTGTACAGCTAATACCTTACTAGACCTTCCTCATCTTATTAATTATCAGTAAATAATAACATATTCGAACGTGATCGTTTCACTGGAAATGATACACTGTGGCTATATAAATACATAAGAAATAATTTAAAATTATTCATTCAACATAGCTTAAAAGGCCAATGAATTAACAATGAATAAAAACTGAATTCAGTTTAAATGACCTAGTATTTATGATGCAAAAGACACTCAATTCCTTTCTGGGAGACCTAAAAACTCCCTGACAAAACTAACCAAATGAGACAACATACCAAAACAGGTGCAGCCAAAACTTTCTTTTCCTCTTTTGCTTTTGGTAATTCAATCGTAAATTTTGACTGCAAACAGACACAGTGCTGTCATTAGTAGTGTCATAAGTGATGTCATTAGTAGCATCATCAGTAGTATCATTAGATACCAAAACACAAATAAGATCAAATTAATTATTTCCAAGTAATACTGAACTCAAACTTCATATCACTTGTGTTTAAATTCTCCCTAAACAGAATACGAAAACTATTCATATGCAAGTGATAATTTGGAATGTGTACTGAGTTCAAGAGGTCATTAACAAGGGTCAAGGGTCATTCGTTAGAATCTCTTTAAAGTACAGCTGCTGAACACCATTAACTGATCCTACATCTAACGTTGTGGTTATACAATCTTGTTATACAATCTTATACAATAAAAGGCAAGGATCTGTATTATTATTCACCTTGGCTATGACGTTGAACCCAGCATCTGCAGCTCCAGATGGCTTTGCCTTTGGAGGAAGACAAATTGGCGCCAGAGGCTTTTTGAAGCCCGACTCTTTTTGTGAGTTCTGCGCCTTGACCCACTTGTCCATGTCCTGAATAAAAAAATAAAAAATTTTATTAACCCAAATTAGCATTGTAATGCTAACCTAATATTTACATAGCACTGTAATGCTAACCTAACATTTACATAGCATTGTAATGTTGACGTAATGCAACTATAATTAAACACACGAGTGGATAAGATCCTATCACCGATACTAAATTTAATATTCTACTCAAGCAAAAACTTGCGGCTTAAAGAACTCGATTGGGGTGGAACCATACGAAATTTCGAAACTCTAAACATATACTTTGGCATATAACTATACAAACTTTGGCATATAACTATACAAACTTTGGCATATAACTATACAAACTTTGGCAATTTTCTTGGCTGCATTCGCTTTCTCTTGCTTCTCCACTTCCTGTTTTGACAAGGTCGTTTCCTCCGAAGACTTTGCCGTTGCTGTCTCTTCGTTTTTGGTCTCCTGACCTCCTTGTTCAGATGCGGGGAAGTAACAGTTCTTGTCGGGATCCCAGTAGAGGAATCTACCTGTCTCCATCTGGTAGAAGTACTGTTACAACAACAACATGAGTAGTTATTATTATCGTTATTTCTGCATTGATTCAACACCCATGTCTAAAGACAAATCAACTAGTGGCACTACGATTAACGCCAACAGGTCACCCTACCTTGTTTCTTTCTAGTCTTAAAACTGTTATGTTTGACCGTGGTTGGGCTGGGAGCGCTCCTGAGTAGATAACCTTGAAGGGGCGCTATATAAAACCACTGAAATAAACTGGTTATGCATTTGTGTCTGAAGGATTTCCTCAGAGTCATAACAGAGTGACAGTCATATGGGATCTGTATTATTCACACGTCTTAATGGCTCTTCATGCAAGATAGTCACTTTCGTCCCTATTCACCACTAGTCATTTTGGATCAACTCAAAGTGCAGAACGATGGGTCACATCACAGCACTGCTCCTGGAAACCACAACGTTGCATTGTTACAATACAACACAACTGTACTTGATATATCCCTCCTTCCAGAGTTCAGAAGCGCACATATGACATAGCATCGATGGCAGTGAGCAATTGTGAGTGTAGGACTTGCTCAAAGTCCCTACACAGTAACCGGCTCACTGGAGGTTTGAACCCATACCCCATGTTACAAGGCGAGCGATCTAACCAATCAGCTACCATGCCCATTGTTACGTGATTACAATTCAAAGCTAAATTATATGAAGAATTAGAAACACTGTAGCAATATGAGTAATTTAGATGCTCATTAAAACAATGGTCCACACACAAGAGCATATATATCATACAAGTTAATCAAATTATGTTACCTGTGTGCCAGCATCGTAATATAACCCAGTAACTGGGTCGATGTAGTAACCAGTCAAGTCATCAAACACATAGCGATTGAGATCTGGAGAAGCTGAAACAGAATAAAGCACACCAACTTCACGTAAGAAGTCAAGTTCACATCAGATTCCTGTAATCCTAAACCGTATTAAATTCCCAAACGGTCACCTGCTTTCATATCACATTTGAAATCAACCCCTCAGTAATACAATGGTTTCAAATTCTTTGTAGTGACGGAAAGTTACACAAAGCACTCTTGCTCACGGAACCCAAAGCACTCTTGCTCACGGAACCCAGCACGTTTCACCCATCCATGTGACAATGCATTCACGTAATACCGCTATTTATTTTAACACAGAATAGTGTATAGCAAGAATGACTGAAAGCTTTGAAGAATTCTGCTCATGCTCAAACTTTTGTGAATGCCATTTTAATTTTATATTGAACTGCGGCGGAACTCCTGGCTGATGCCTGCGGAACGTAAGTGTTCCATGGAACCCCGGTTGAAAATCGCTGCAGTAGTTTGACACATAATGAATTCACAACATCTTAACATACGAGTGGACTAACTTAAAATTCAACTCGTCTTGCGAAGACAATGTAAATGAAGACGAAACAAACATTCGAAAAGCACTGGATCTAACAAATGACTGAAAGAATGGAGATCATTTATTTGCACCATCCAACAGCTGGCATCCGAAACTCTTGGCTTCAAAGCTGAACCCTACGCCAAGACACAGCACAAACATTTAAACAACAAACAGGCAGACTTCTAGGAATGCTCACCATAGTTAGCAAACTCGTTGTCTGACAATGTCACGGTGGTACCTGACAGCAAACTGGTGCCTTGTGTGCTGGTGTCAGTTGATGGTGGTATGTTAGCCGAAAGAGCTGGCTCTGCCAGATACTGTTTCGCATATTGCGCGGATTTTGGAATACTTCCTGAAGACATGTTACCTAAACACCATTCACATATTGATCATGTTAAATTCACAACCTTTCAGTACCATGAAACTTCAAAACTCTTGTGTAGGAATGACTCAAGTTGTGTCAATAAACTTAAATTTTGGCAAATTAGGTAGTGCAAATCATGAAGCAATCTTGTAAAATTCTTATGAAAGCAAATCATGTGCCAATCAGCAATATGACATCCAGAACCAAACTCCCATGACACTAAGGGAATGGTGCCAAATGCACGAAACAGCACAAGAATTAACATGTGTAACACTTGTTAGTGAAATAACCGTGGAACTTACAACAGCATTCACACTGACACAGCAGTAACAACAGTGACACTGCAAAAACACTCATGTGCTTAGGAAATTAACAACTAATACATTGATATATTTAATGGCAAGAACATTTGACAACTGCCAACAAACTAAAACACTTAATGCTGGCAACTAGCACTTACAACTTATGAATGAAACTAGCATAGACATTAGACACTACTAGAAAACTGCTTAACATAAATGCAAGCTACTGACTCTGTTGAACACGCAGAGCATTTTGAACACTGGTTTCACCGTAGTAAGAATTGTATTGATGGCTCGAAGTTCTGTCATAGTCGTATCCTTGGTTCAGATTAGAATTCAACAACGACTGGTTTAGGGAAGCCACCCTACAAGCAACAGGTCATGAAACATCCGATGAAATAGTATTATTATTAATTTTTGACTTCTGTAGTGCCAGAGCCTACTCCACAAGGCACGAACTGATCTGAAACAGTACTTGTGCAACATGTACTCTTGGCCATCTTAACATGCAAAACTGAGTAGACAGATGCAGGGAGATGTAAGAAGCAGATGCATAAAACAAACACAGACGTTCATTAAAACAAGCCATATGCACACAAACAGAGAAGTACATGCACAACCAGACAGAAACACACAAACTAACAGGAAGAAATACACACACAACTATGCAAACAGACACAAAATAAACAGGAAGACTGTCTTCCTTGTGTGCTTTTGCCATGGTTGTGTATGTATGTCATCCGATGACATACATACGCAACCATGGCAAAAGCACACAAATAAAAAGGGACATATACATACACAACCACTCAAATGCACACGAAGAAAAACAGGGAGATGTAAATACACATCTAGACCAAAACACACACAAATCAACCAAACTGCAAATGCAATAAACAGTTCATGAATTCAATCACAAGGCTGATCACAATCATCAAAGATGGTCGTAACACAGACGTTCCCACTTCACAAAGAAACGAATACTGACACAGTGGCAAACGACTCTCTGGAGTAGTCTACGAGAACTTCCTTTCCATCGATCTCCAGCTGACAATCCAGTGACCGAATCGTCTCCATGATGTCCTCAGCCTCCTGCCTGGAGTAGAACTCAATGTAGCCGTATCCTTCACCAATTCCAGTCGTCTCATTCCGAACGATAAAGACGTTTCGTGTGCGGCAGTTTCTGCAGACATTCTCCAGAGCGAGTACCACTCCCGATTCCTCAGTAAGACCATCCAATCCACGAATGACAAGGGCTGCCACAAGAAACACCATGCATAAACGTAATTAATCATTGCGTTTATGTAGCCCTATTATTCTACATCCCTTGTAGCAAAGTGATCACCTCAATGGAGGCTTGAACCATCACACACTTCATCAAAACGTATGTGGTCAACAAATCAGCCAAGTAGGGCTTCAATGTAAATAAAAGACGACTACAATAATAAAAACTGAAGATGAAAACGTAATCAACAGTTAACATTCTGCTTTGCTCAATTGTGCCAAGATCTGAACCAGACGGTATCACATAATAATAGGGTTTCCAATTCAAACTGAACCAGCTATCGGATTCACTATGATCCATTTGGCTCACATGCCGAGTCTGTCATCAAGCAGTAGAACTGGTATGGGCACATGCTGGGAAGTGAATGTCAAGTTGTCCATGTCCCAGATATCATGATTCATCCACTGCAGCCTTAAGGGCCGAACAGCTTGAAACAAGCACCCAATTTGTGTTCCACTTGGAACATGGGGAGCTTTACTTTACTTACTGGAAAAGGTAGTCACCCATTGTTCTACAGTTAAAGACAGAAAACGGACGTACTGCATGATGGCGAACTGCTTCCAGATCGACTTCTGCTCTCTGATGATTCTCTAACTTTCACTTTCTCAGACTCTACAAAATTATTAATTAGTAGCTAATTATTTTCTTAATTATTGTATAAGTAGTATATGCAAGTGTTGTATATTGTATATGGCATGCATGACATTCCGTCTCTTTTATGACTGGTCACTCAAGAGTACACACATGTACGTACACACATACACACGCTCAAACACACACAAACATGCAGAAAGTTTTGCCTAACCTGAGCTATACACATACATAGGCGTAGACTCTGGGGGGTCAGCCGGGGCACGTGCCCCCCAATAATTGAGGAGCTGGGGCAATGCCCCCCAAAAATCGAGAGGAGAATTTCTTCAAATATAAAAATATTATGTTTCAATATAGACAAATTTCTTCAGAAACAGAAAATCAGAGACACAGAACTGAAATACTTTCAGAAATCCATACTGAAAACAAAGATTTATTTTGATCTTTAATATCTTCAATATGAAACAAATTTACATGTAAACAAAACGCCCCATTTCATATGAAATAACGTAAACCGGAAGCCTTTGCTGATTGTCCATTTCAGAGGTGAAAAAAGTTTTTTCGGTTTTTGGTTTTAAACAAAACCAAAATAAAAAGAAAACCACAAAATTTGTTTTTGTTTTTGTTTTAAAATAAATTTCTTATTTTTTAGAAGTTATTTTAATTACATTGATTTAATGATTTTTAATTTTCGGAAATTGCAACTGAGTTAAATGAGTTGGAGCTCTTGTTCATGCCATTTTTCATGATTTTTATCATCCGAAATCCGAAAATCTTAAAAACAACCATAACAACAAAAACCATAAAAACGAAAAAAACAACAAAAAAGCAACCAAAAACCCAACTTTTCATATTGAAAAACCTTGTTTTTCTGGACCCGAGACCCCATGCCCCCCAATATTTTGGACAAGTTTATGCCAGTGTACACATATGTATATATATATATTATACTGTATATATTATATATACAACATATATACACTGATACTGGTACTCAGAAACTGAATGTATACCAATAACTTTTTCTGTGCTACAAAAACTGCACGTAGGATGAAGGTTGTTACCTGCTTTTAAAAGTCCACACTTGAAGCACTGCAGTCGACGTTGGAAGTTGTCACAGCCACACTTGCATAGAAAAAATGACAAAAGCAGTTTTAATATGTGTAAGCATAACTCAGGACACAGATAGCACAGACTGCAACTGATACAACTCACCAATGTTTGAAGACTACCAGTACAAGCCAAAAACTCCACTGAACGACTAGCAAGATCACTTATCCACAAACACTGAAGAAAAACAGCTGAACAATGACCACCCAATTCATTCACCTTTTGTACCACTTTCCACATTCTAATACATAAATAAGTTAAGAAATGAAGTGTAAACTAATTAAATCGGCCTAGTAGCATGCTCTCTAAACACTAGCACACATCAAAGTGAAATTCTTTACACATACCCTGCTATGGAACTCCCTTCCTTTGGCACTGCATGGGACCCTACTTACTAAGTTCTCTCTCTCTGTTGTTCATCGTTTAAAGTCTTTTCTGTTTCCACGACGCTCACATGCTGAGAGCGCCCCTGAATAGTTTGCACTGTGAGAGGCGCTTTATAAATTCTCAGATACCATACCATATCGTACATGGACATCCAAATCCATTACACACAAGACTCACAATAACACGCTTCACTATGACAAGAATTCTGATAAATATGGTCCCAGGAATGGATCCCAAAATTAATTCACCTTTCAATTCAATAGAAAATTAACTCGCTATAACACAATCTCGTTATGAGGCGATTCCAAAGACAGTGTTATAACAAGTCTCTGGTATTCATACACACCTTTGAGCATTTCCAGTCGTCTTTAAAGACAACCTCTGACTTGCCACCTCTGGCACCATTGCTGCCACCAATGCTTCCAGTTCGACTGTAGTCCATTGAGATGGTGAATCGATTTCTCAGGAAGAGTCGACCCTTTTATTAAACAGAAACAGAGGCATATGAACACATCCACTACACGAATGACACCAAACCAGGCAGCTAACTCTCAATAAAATCCAACTAAACCGTTCGGTCGCGAATCTAAGTGGACTGAATCAAAACGATAAAAAATTCTTTTGTTAAAACGAGAGAAAAATCTCTTTTCTAACACACGGTAAAAGTCTTTGCTCGGCCGGTTAAAATCATTCATGGTAGGGAGATCGGAGTTTAAAATATCCAATTTAACCACCTTCACGCAACTGTGAGTGGCACAGTTTGAAAAATGAAGTGAATTACTTGAAGTGAATTGCTCAGTTACAAAAATGAATTAAGGCTAGGTATTTAAAACAAATCCAAGGCCACAAACATTAATATAAAATTTTCTAATTGCCATGAAACAAATGTAAATAAATCTTTGGCCTTTATAATTATCCGCCTGCAGTCCATTTACAGTAACTGGACAATGGACATATATCACAAAGAAATTTAAATATGATATTATTTCAATCATGTCAAAAACTGGTTTTACAAGAAACAAGATGGTAAATATTTCAGCTTGTTTTATAAAAACTGACGCTGCCATATAAGCAGCACTGAAAAACCGAGATGAAAGTGCGTTAGCAGGTTCCTGGGATTGACAAAATGTAGAAAACAAGTCCACACAACAGACAATCAGTTCGCTTTCATAGAATTACATGAGTCATGTTGAGCCCAACATAACACACGTATTTGCATGACAACTGGCCGTGGCCGCTCGGTGGAATAAAATCTAGAGTCGAAATCCATACAATGTAGACCTGGTAAACAACCAATTACAAATGTCATGTTGAAGCCAACACGACAGCTGTAATAGCACAATGGAGACGCGGCTGATCGCTGACAAGTCAGATACATTCGATAACGCGCAACTGCAGGCTTCACGTTGAATCCAACCTGAAACCTGAACTTGCACAACCGAACAGAAACGATTGGACGGAGTGCAACAAACTCAGGAGTTGAAATTGAAACGACAACGTGCAAATACAGGAGTCATACTGAAGTCAATATGACTCATGCATTTGCTTAGCAATAGAGATTCAACTGAAGGTGCTGAATATCACCTGAAGAAACGGAATTGCTAAAGTACAGTTTTACCACATACAGGTTCACAATGACAAACAACCACACAGGTATTGCACCAGACATACAAACATACATACAAAAGCATTCTTTAAGGAATACATCAGTCTGTGTCATCTGTGTTACTGCTAGATTTCTTGCAGCTATTCGCCACACTTCGAATGCAGGTACAATTATAAACATGTTTCAGTTTTTGATTCGTTTCGGCATGGTTCCGTTGTAGTATTTAATTTGATTACAGTAACAAAGGGGCAACTACTTCCTATATTTAAAAAGTGTCACCCGGAGTAATGCAATAGTGGCAGCCTGTGAAGTATAGGGGTAGTTTGCTGTGACCATTTTTCATTACAAAACATAACCAAACATGTACCAACAGTCTCCAAAGTCACTATAACTAAATCCTTCGAGGACTATATTTCTGACATACCCCCAGTATACAAGTTCTGTCCCTCACTAAGCAGAAGGGAACACCATATAGCCCATCCCTAATCTTAATCCATTTTGTGTTGCTGCGAAACGGACTATCAAAGTTTGTTCGATGCTTGAGCTTTTTCTTCTTTCAGAAACGTCAAAAGATTAACTTTTTCTAACTGACTTTCAACTATGCTTTTCACCTTGTAATTGACTAACTGATCCTCAGATGCACATTTCTGTGTGACTTTGTGCGCGTTAAAAATTTTCGTAATAATAATAATAATAGGTAAAACACTGTAGCTCGTGACTACATCAGGTTTTCCATTTCTTATCCCTTTTATTTCTCGAATTCAACTATTACATTTCTCCCAGGCACTATTTCCTTTCTTAAAAACCTACACCAGCAAGTTCTAAATTCTAGTATCTAGAAAATGCACCTTGTGCCTCCCAAGACTCATCGTTTGCTTGTCACCTCATTTTGCTACTAGATTTCACCCCTGTGCGACAAAGATTACAATATATTTGTATGTTAATGTGCCTGGAGACATAGACACCACCTGTATATCCTCTCAAAACCACCAAGACATCTCACACACATCTAAAATGGTGCATCTTAGTATCAACCAAAGAACCCAAAGGTTGCTACAAAGCATTTTTTCAGCAAGTTTGTACCCACGATCACCTAATCACAAGCCATTAATCAGGCTACAAAGTTACATGCTGAGTGAAGCTGCTGCATAAATTGCAGGCTGTACTGATGACCAATAAACACTGGGACTAATTACCAGCATAACCCTGCCCCAAATAATTTGCAGAGATGTGTCTACATAAACATGTCCATAGGCAGTTCAAATGCTACTGCATTTTCGACACGGATTGTTTGCGAGATTCAATACACAAGGACTTTCTAGTGTTCCATGATAAAGAGAAATAATAAAAAAAATACACGTGGGTTGCATATGGCAGATTGAATCCCTTGCTAATTGGAAAACCTTGGAACGATTTTATTGAAGGAATGCTTAGGAATGCTTCAAAGAATAGTAAATATTGGTCATTTAAGGTACTTATCTATGAACCAGTTGATTACCTGAAGCTCTGGCAATAAAAGGACAAATGATGTAAATAAGAAAATATAAAAAATTAGACATTACAATAGCGGACATGATGATAAGCAACAAAACATTAGCTACTGGTAATATTCGTTTTCAGACAATAGATACCCTGGCCCAAAATCCCCTGAAATTTTGCAGTAATAATAGCGCTTAGTAAACTTTGCACCAATACACTGGTTGACACACTGCTTTTCGCTGTAGATTTGCGTTAACTTGCAGGACGTTGTATCCCATCCGATCATACCCACTGCACACTTGAAATGGAAGACAACTTATACGAGGAGACGATCATAAACCTGGTTCAGCTCCATCCATCTCTGAGCGTCAGGCACGCTATGAAAGTCGACAAATGCAAAGCCGCGGTTGGCACCTGTCAGACAAGAAGTTCAACAGTTGCGTTTGTTAGAGAAACCATGACACAGCACGAAGGAGGTGGGTAGAATGGGGAACCCCCTGGAAACCGGAAGGGGACCTCACAACCGACTCAAAAACAATATATCTCTTATCTGTCCTCTTCTACATAACCAAGATAGAGCTAAATGGTTGTTTTCCTGGCTTCAATTATCATTACATGTACTTTAGTTTAACAATTTCCTTAAAATCTTCAAAAACGGATTGGAATTTACAGTTTTTCAATAAAAATAATAATGTTTTTCCAATAACTTGATGTTTTACACAGTTTTCTCTAAACTATTTTCTAATTGCGCTATGAATATATATGGACCATTTAGAAAGCACATTCAGAAGCGCGTTTACAGAAAACGTGCCCTAGGCACAAACATTTTTGGGGGCCCTTCTGAACAAAAATAAATTATTAGCCCAAATGGATTTTAAGTCCAAATGAACAAAACAATATACTTTTATGTGAATGCTAAACTGTAAAAAAAATAGAAAAATACGTCATATTTTAAAATAATTAAAAATTCAAAAATGTTTTTTTAATTGAAAACAAATATTTTCAATCGTCTGTGGGCCAATTGGGGGCCCTCCGAGAGTTGGGTGCCTATTTGTAAACGCGCCTCTGAGTACAATCTACAAACCCCAACAGTATTGTTATTACGCTATGCCACTTAGTTTTCCCCGACCGCTAGTATGGTATGTATGCATGCAAGTGTCCGAGAACTCATATAGTGCCTTTCAAAAAACTTCAGAGACACAGAAATATGGCCAATTGAACTGTCTAACAAAGTTCACTTAAAGTACACTAAAAATGCTTCTAGAGCCGTTTCTGGCGCATTAGGCATTTTGATTGGAAAATTTCTCCATAAAGACAGAACTTAGCTGGCTGGGTCAAGCTGAAAAATCTTTCTGCTTTTAAATGGTTTTATGCATTCACAACTTTCATGGTGGTTATCATCACCATAGCACTTAAAATCGAACTGGAAATTGGTTAGCTTACATCCTTACTTCTCAGAAATAACAAAGAATAGAAAATATTTCATATAATCAAGTTCTACTTAACATAAAGTCAAGCCTCGATCAACAGAAATTCATTAAAAGGTCAAGGATCAAATGAGACCATCAAAGTCAGACCAATTTGTTTTAAATGATGCATGAATTTAAGGACTTCTAACTGCTTAAAGAAATGAAATAAATCAATTCTATTTTAAATTAGTTTAGCTAATTAAGTCAAATCTTACAATTACAACGAAATCCCTCAGTACCATATTATAATGAGGACCGTATAAAAATGAGGACCGTGTCATAATGAGGACCGTATTATAATAAGGACTGTATTATAATGAGGTTGTGTTTTACAACAGGTTAAAGTCCTAAATTTGAATCAATTTGGGATATATATCAAAATGCACAATAGAATGGTTTGTGTCATAAGAAAGTTTGTGTATTCACAACAAAAATCCTGCAACATGCGCAATCATTTATCCAGTCACCCAAATCTGGCGAACAGTCATACAAAAGTACTAGCAGTTGTATGCTCAGCAGTAATCACTATTACTTACAGTGCCACATGGATTTGATTTTTTCCCCATAGATCGAAATGTCAGCTTTTTGCAAATTGACTAATATGAGTTCAAACCACAGCTCATACCACATTCATCAATGTAGTCTAGAAACCTTGGCCAAACAGAACATGATTCTCACCAGATCACGCACAGAACTCCAACATTTACAGTTTCACATTTTGCTTAAAAACAACACAAATTCATAAATAAGTTACCTGTTTCTTTCGATCGAATGATGCGAATATCTCTGGCATGAAGTCCACACCGAATCAATTCGTTTTCAAGCTGAAAAAAAGAAATTCAATGTAATAATTCAATGTCATGCTGAAAGATGGAAATTACACTGAAGCTGCCTTTACAATATGCTAAACTACAATGCAAATTCCGAATATAAAGTGGTCAAGCATATGAATTTTCAAATTTAAATGAGATTCAAAATAAGACCTAATCCAAAAATGCAACCTGCAGAGGTACATGGGTCTAGTGGTCAGCATACTGGACCGGCAATTGGAAGATCATGCATTCAAATCCTTGCAACAGAACGTTTTTTTTTCAAGATATAGGCTCCACTCATGCCGTCTAGTGAACACGGCAATAAAAATTACACGGACTGTATACACTGTCAGTGAGAGGATCCGGAGGTAAGCTACGGTGATGGCCACCGGCCCTTAAATGCAGAGGCTAAGAAGTCTTCATACCCATGGCTGCCTCTAAGGGCTAGCCAAAGGTTCTTCTCCCTTATGAAGCAACCTTGTCTATGGCATGGTACCACCCAAATGAACATTATCAGAAGGTTTGATGTAGTACCTTTCAGATGCATTTCATTTTATGTAAAAACTGTATGCATAATGATACATTAAGCCTTTCATAAAATTACATTAAAAACACATTCTGCAGTTAGAAAAAATGTGAAACTACACACGTCTCGTTCATCCAACGTTCTGGGAATTCCGCCCAGAAATATTGATGTTGATGGATCATCTTTAATGTCACGCGCAATACTTGGCCTTGGATCTCGATTTACTCCTGCATTCAGGCTCTCCTCCAGTCGGCGACTCATTTCACGTCTTGCAAAGTCGGCTTTTTGCTAGAACAAGTCCAACAAATGCTGATCAACCATCACCACTACACGGTAATCAGCACACATCTTAAATTATAGCCAGCTCAGCTATAATGAGTACACTGACCGTACACTGTCGGTGGAACGATGAGACGGTGAGGGAGAGGACTGGCCACCTGCCCTCATATGCTAACATTTCACACCCATGGCTGCCTCAGGGATAGCTTCAGGGACTGCTCTTCTTAAATAAATAAAGAGTTACTATAATTTCAGTATTTACTAAGCACCACATGTAATGACAAAAAATGGTGCTGATGAACTGTGTGAGGGCCTTGCACTAGATGCCTCTACAGTAACCGTTTCACTGCTCAACCATGAGAGTCCTCAAATCAGTCAACTGCCATGTCATACAGACAAATACATATCTAGAATTTGATGCTACGGCTACAATTTGGCATGTACATCCATGCCGTAATGTAAAATGGAAATTTACATGGCAAAACTTCAGGAAAACTCAGAACTGAAATGAAACAAGACACAACAACAACACCATTAAACATCATGGTCCCTTACTGTAATCAGATGTCAACAAAGGTCACAGTTTCATTGTATACTAGGTTAACAATCAGTATATTAATACAGTAACAATAAGTTCTGAGGAGCTAGTGACTTATAAGTACATAAGTAAGTAAGGATATCCTTTATTAGACCAATTGCTAGTTGCATTTTGGTGTAGATACATCAAACATCATACAGCAATCTAATGATGAAGATTTAACACATCAAACTATCAGGCTGTGGTATAATTTGGTCATGGGCCCGTGGAACAGAAGGAATAATTTGTGGCCTTAATGGGGGGACCTGGTATAAAACAAAGCAGCATCAAACGCAATTAAAACTCCAATAAGTCACCAGAAAGTCGATCCATCAAGACAGAGGCAGCCTGCACAGTAACCCTACCTTGTTTGCAGCTTGTGATGAGACGCTCATGCCATGATTGTAGTCAAATGTCTTTCCTGCAGGACTGGATTCCCAGTAGTCATCTCCTCCACCAAAACTAGCATCTTCATATTTCCCGCTAGTGTTTTCTTTGTAGCCACGGCCTTCGGCGAAGTACATGTCTTCAAATGACTTTGACCCAAAATTTCTATCTCTAATTCGATCTTGTTCCCACTGCAACTCATCCTCTCTTTCCCGTCGTTCTCTCTCTATTCTACGACTTCTGAAATCATCAAAAATTCATCTGTAAAAAAGTTTATTTTCTGGGCTAAAAATTCACCTACAACAATGAAATAAAAAAAATTCAAACTATGAGCTAAATCTTACTTTTACAGAATTGTAAAAAGCCTTAATTCTTAACGAACATCGTTACAAATGGTTATTAAAACAAGATATGTGGCTATTCCATTGTGCAATACAAAATGCCCCTGCATTGTATGAGCTTCTCAGACAGCATGATTAAATGCTGTCTTTAAGGTCATACCATTAATTTATTCTGCAATCAAAAAACACCTTACAGCTCATATTCCAGCTTTTGATATAAAAGCACCAACTTGTAACTCATATCATTTAAAACTCATAAAAATTCCCACATTATATCTACAAACCTTTCTCTCGCTATTTCTGCTTCTTCCTGACGATCCACTGGGGAATTTCGCTCGTAAACTTCGTAGCTATCGTAGTCCATCTAACAACAAAGATCAGCCAACAAATTTTAATAAAACGCTAAACTAGAAAATCTATAAGCAATCTAACCAAACATTTCCTTTAAACATTCTTTTAAATATACAAGAAATCTACAAGCACTGATATGGGCGCTAAACAATTCTCTTGCAACACCACATAATGCACTTAATATTCATAATCGTAAGCTCCAAATTTCTATTGTTAAGCACAAAGCACCAGCTTATTCCTATGCGCTGCATCAAGTCAAAGGGATAGCCCAGAGATCGTGTCAGGGGAGATCCGAGTACAGTTGCTAGAGAGAGGCAAAGCAGCTTGTAAGACGGGTTTCGTTTGAGAACGAGCCAGCTGGTAAGGTGGATGATCGGACAGATTATGTACGAATTCTTGAAGAGTTGAGACTTAAGTTTGAAGTGGAAAGCCTGTGGGGTAATAGGCGAACATGTACAACCGGGGTGCCTATGTACTATCTGGGTGGGTGTCTTTGCATTGTGAGGATCGGTTAGGGTCAGGGTAAGCGTTGTGAGGGTCGGTTAGGGCTTAGGGTTAGTGTAGCCTATGTATTTGTGCGACTAAAAAAGCTATACCTGCGAGTGGAAGCTGGATTTTAAAATTCAGGGCTAGGGTTAGGCACCCCGATTGTACATGATCGCCGGGTAATAAGCAGAGAAACCTGCGGCAGATGGGGTCGTCCCGAATCCCCGAAAACTCTGAAAATACACAACAGCCCAATTTCCCGAAAACAGTTTTATAGAAAGCGGTCGAAATCCCGAAAACTATGTGAACTCCGATACATGACATGGACCTAGCGTGGCTTTTATGTATCTCAGGAGACAACGTATGTGCATCCTAATTAGGCTTATTAGTGTCGATTTTGATTTCGGGGATCCGGCCGAAATTCGTTTCGGGGATTCGGTACGCACCTGAGGCAGATTACGGTGGGTGAGCGGTGATGTTCGTCGTGATATTGTCGTTTTATGCTACAAATTTATGTAATATGTGTTAACTTTCAAGAAAATTATATTCAAAAATTCAATTAAATTAAATGATGCGCTTACTGCTCGATATGTTCAATATAATACCGCTTAATATAAGCTGAGTTTGGTTATCACTTCCGACAACAAAAACAGAAGCTTGAACAAAATGGCGACTCGTTTTCCTCAGCGTGCTTGAAACTCATGGTGCGCCGTCATAGTAAAAGATATGTAATACATCACTTACGTAAGATAAGATGAATAAGTGACACAAGTTTGGCCGAATAATCCATATATTTCTGGTGCTTAATTGTTGTTTAGGTTAACTGTTTCGCTGCTATGAGGGGGTACATTTTATTTTGACAATTTTATTAGGGGGTCCTTGAATGTTTGACAGTTGTTGACAAGGGGATGGAGGGGGCCAAAACTGCCTAAAATTTGTTGACATAATTAATGGACGACCCCAATGCATTATTCAATTCAATTCAATTCAATGTCTTTTATTGCATTCCTGACAGTTTAACACATACACATATATCATTTCGTAAGGAATCTAGGAAGGCAAAAGGAAGACCCAAAGGGACTAAGGTCCCGCTGACGGGCCGCCTATACATGTAAATTACCAAGACAAATTAAGATAAGAATCAGGAAGAAAAGCAGAGAAAAAAGATGAAAGAAGAAAAGAAAGAAATTCAAGAAGAGCATAACTAAAAAGAAAAAAAATAACCATCTAGGTAATCTTAACTACTCTTAACTAAATTTAACTCGCGCCAGAGGCCATTCAGCCGACCTCCCCACACCCCCACGCCGCGCACACACCCACCGAACAGAATGTACCAGAACCTTTCTGAGTGGGGCCACATTTGGGAGTTCCTCGGTATAGATCCAGGTGATCACGAACCAAGTAGAAATTCTTTAAGATTTTTTTTGAAAGCATAATAAGTGGTAGTGGAGCGGATGACCTGAGGGATTGATTTCCATAGCTTATATAGGGCCTGAAGATTTAATGCTAAACCCTCGTAAATTTGTACGCGCCCTGTCAGGGCAGTACGTGTGAGCATTTTGTCAGGATTTTGTCAGGATATTATGGATTAAAACATTGCTTTCTGACTGAAGGCAGTCTTTACGAAAAGAGCTTTGAGTATTATTTTAGGTGCGGACGCGGCCCGCCCGCATTGGAGATAAATCTGTTGTCCTTATCCACATAAATTTTGTCCTAATTTGACCCTCCCGCCCCTTGTTGCGGACGTCCTTAGTGGATAAACCATAGCCGGAAATGGCCTCTGCAGCTCTACAACTTACTAATTATTTAATAAGCAGTCAACGTCTCAAAACGACCACGGCGGTACATCAATTCGTCCGCTGCTCTTCGTATAGGGCTATTCAGCGTCCCTATAAGTAACACTTACTCTCTTACTTACTGAATTAGATAGCGTCATGCACGAACGAGCGGCAAAGCAGTCAACCGGTG
Organism: Allolobophora icterica; assembly: GCA_963556255.1. Lineage (NCBI taxonomy): Eukaryota > Metazoa > Annelida > Clitellata > Crassiclitellata > Lumbricidae > Allolobophora > Allolobophora icterica. Next base: position 60,555,347 of record OY744609.1, on the reverse strand, counting down.
GATCGAAAGCAGCCTAGAACCAACGACCTCTTATATATAACGCCTAGAACATGATTGGATGTATGTTGCACGTGATATAAATCAAATAACACGATTAGCTAATGACTGGTGACGTCATACTACAGAAACAAACACATGCGATGACATCAAATCCGTTGCCATAGTAACTCGATCGCAAAGGTTTCGAGAGGTCTCTGTAATAACTATAGCTCAGAAGGTTTCTGCTCAAAATGATTCTTTTTAGCTTAAATTTGACGATTTAGAACCAGAAGTTCGACAAGGTAAAACAATAAACATATTATAATTGTTTCTTAGTGAAATATTTCGAAGAAACGAGCCCATCGTTTGAGTGAAGGATGAAAGTAAGGAGGTTGCGGAGAATGAGGTTTATAGACTCTACATACATTATAGCCTACTTCTCAAAAGTCAAAACCAGTCTTGTTGTCCTCGAGACCAAGGTCTTGGTCTCGAGTGCACTCGAGTTCGATTTTAAAAGTCTTGGTCTTGAAGTTCAAGGTCTTGGTCTTGAGGTTCAAGGTCTTGGTCTTGAGGTTCAAGGTCTTGGTCTTGGTCTCGCAAGACCAAGACCAAGACCGGCTGTTAATATGAACAGTCATTTAACAGAACTCAAGAATTCTGTATCAAGCCTGCTTGCATCATACGACCAATATCTATGGATGGATACAAGTCATGTTGGTCAGGAAAACCCATTGGCAGCAGCAACAGTTATTCTGTATCAGACGGTATAATAAACCATGGGAAGATTTCAAAAGGACTCACTATCCGTACATTTACACCCAGTGCTTGAAAAGTTACTCTGTGTGTGTCAGCGACTTCAGCACCTGTAGAACGTATTTTTCACATGACGGAATTTTTATGAGGCCCACCAGGCACGTCATGGTCAGAAAATTCTGAGCGAATTGGTTTTTATAAAATACAAAAGGCATTTGGTATAAGAGTTTGCATGAAGGACTTTGGAATACAAATCCAGATTTCTCTGCAGTTTGCATTTAAAGTTAATTTGCTTGAATAAAATAAAAGACTCATGTTTTCATTAAAATAGCGAATATTCCGACTTGACAATTTTTAGAAATCCTGACCTGATTTCGATTTTTTGGGTCTTGGTCTTGGTCTTGAAGTTCAAGGTCTCGGTCTTGGTCTCGAGGTTCAAAGTCTTGGTCTTGGTCTCGAGGTTCAAGGTCTTGGTCTTGAGGTTTAAGGTCTTGACAACAAGACTGGTCAAAACGATGTCTCACTTTGTTCCATGCTGCGGTTTGTCAGCGTGTGCACTTTGTAAACAATAAACGAATATCATCATCATCATCACCACCACCACCACCACCACCACCACCACCACCACCACCACCACCACCACCATCACTTAGTTGTCAAGTAAATTTTGCTTTAAATTTGGTTTTCTATGTTTTCCAGAAAGAATTTGTGTCCTTTGCCAGAGGATGTTCATGATGTTGCCTTTATAAAGGTTCTGGAAGATGTCGTCTTTGTAAAGGTGCTGGACGATATCGCATTTGTAAAGATGCTGGAGGGTGTCGCCTGTGTAGAGGCACTGGATGATATCGCCTGTGAAGAAGCGCCAGATGATGTCGCCTGTGAAGAGGCGCTTGAGGATGTCGCCTGTGAAGAGGCGCTGGATGCTGCCGCCTGTGGAGGCGCTGGATGATGTCGCCTGTTAAGAGGCGCTGGATGACATCGCCCTTATAAGGGTGCCCTATGATGTCGCCTGTGAAGAGGCGCTGGAGGGTGTCGCCTGTGAAGAGGCGCTGGATGATTTCGCCTGTGAAAAGGCGCTGGATGCTGCCGCCTGTGAAGAGGCGCTGGATGATGTCGCCCTTTTAAGGGTGCCCGATGATGTCGCCTTTATAAAGGTGCTGGAGGGTGTCGCCTGTGAAGAGGCGCATGAGGGTGTCGCCTTTGAAGAGGCGCGGGATGCTACCGCCTGTGAAGAGGCGCTGGATGATGTCGCCTGTTAAGTGGCGCTGGATGATGTCGCCTGTGAAGAGGTGCTGGATGATGTCGCCCTTATAAGGGTGCTGGAGGATGTCTCCTTTGTTGAGGTGCTGGATGGTGTCGCCTGTAAAGAGGCGATGAATGATGCCGCCTGTGAAGAGGCGCTGGATGATTTCGCCTGTGAAGTGGCGCTGGATGATGTTGCCTGTGAAAAGGCGATGGAGGGTTTCGCCTGTGAAGAGGCGTTGGATGCCGCTGCCTGTGAAGAGGCGCTGGATAATTCGCCTGTGAAGAGGCGCTGGATGATGTCGCCTGTGAAGAGGCGCCGGATGATGCCGCTTTTGAAGAGGCGCTGGATGATGCCACAGGCGAAGAGGCGATGGCTGATGTCGCCCTTATAAGGGTGTTGGAGGATGTTCCCTTTCAAAAGACGCTGGAGGGTGTCGCCTGCGAAGAGGCGCTGAATGATGCTGCCTGTGAAGAGGCGCTGGAGGGTGTCGCCTGTGAAGAGGCGCTGAATGATGTCGCCTGTGAAGAGGCGCTTGAGTATGTCGCCTGTGAAGAGGCGCTGGATGCTGCAGCCTGTGAAGAGGCGCTGGATGATGTCGCCTGTGAAGAGGCGCTGGATGATGTCGTCCTTATAAGGGTGACCGATGATGTCGCCTTTACAAAGGTTGCTGGAGAGTGTCGCCTGTGGAAAGGCGCTGAATGATGTTTCCTGTGAAGAGGCGCTTGAGGGTATCGCCTGTGAAGAGGCGCTGGATGATGTCGCCTGTGAAGAGGCGCTGGATGATGTCGCCTGTGAAGAGGCGCTGGATGCTGCCGCCCGTGAAGAGGCGCTCGTTAATGTCGCCTGTGAAGAGGCGCTGGATGATGTCGCCTGTGAAGAGGCCCCGAATGATGCCGCTTTTGAAGAGGCGCTGGATGATGCCACAGGCGAAGAGGCGCTGAATGATGTCGCCCTTATAAGGGTGCTGGAGGAGGTCGCCTTTCAAAAGGCGCTGGAGGGTGTCGCCTGTGAAGAGGCGTTGAACGATGCCGCCTTTGAAGTGGCGCTGGATGATTTTGCCTGTGAAGAGGCGCTGAATGATGTCGCCTGTGAAGAGGCGCTTGAGTATGTCGCCTGTGAAGAGGCGCTGGATGCTGCAGCCTGTGAAGAGGCGCTGGATGATGTCGCCTGTGAAGAGGCGCTGGATGATGTCGTCCTTATAAGGGTGACCGATGATGTCACCTTTACAAAGGTTGCTGGAGAGTGTCGCCTGTGGAAAGGCGCTGAATGATGTTTCCTGTGAAGAGGCGCTTGAGGGTATCGCCTGTGAAGTGGCGCTGGATGATGTCGCCTGTGAAGAGGCGCTGGATGATGTCGCCTGTGAAGAGGCGCTGGATGCTGCCGCCCGTGAAGAGGCGCTCGTTAATGTCACCTGTGAAGAGGCGCTGGATGATGTCGCCTGTGAAGAGGCCCCGAATGATGCCGCTTTTGAAGAGGCGCTGGATGATGCCACAGGCGAAGAGGCGCTGAATGATGTCGCCCTTATAAGGGTGCTGGAGGAGGTCGCCTTTCAAAAGGCGCTGGAGGGTGTCGCCTGTGAAGAGGCGTTGAATGATGCCGCCTTTGAAGTGGCGCTGGATGATTTTGCCTGTGAAGAGGCGCTGGATGATGTCACCCTTATAAGGGTGCCCGATGATGTCGCTTTTATAAAGGTGCTGGAGAGTGTTGCTGGTGAAGAGGCGCTGAATGATGTCGAATGTGAAGAGGCGCTTCACAGTATCGCCTGTAAAAGGCGCTGAATGATGTCGCCTGTGAAGAAACGCTGGATGATGTTGCCTGTGAAAAGGTGGTGGAGGGTGTCGCCTGTGACGAGGCGCTGGATGCTGCTGCCTGTGAAGAGGTGCTGCATGCTGCCGCCTGTGAAGAGGCGCTGGATGTTGTCGCCCGTGAAGAGGCGCTGGATGATGTCGCCTGTGAAGAGGTGCTGGATACTGCAGCCTGTGGCGAGGCGCTGGATGATATCGCCTGTGAAGAGGCGCTGATGGTGCCGCCTTTGAAGAGGCGCTGGATGATGCCACCGGCGAAGAGGCACTGGCTGAACGACATCAGGGTAATATATTATAAGGGTTCTGGAGGAGGTCGCCTTTTCTAGCCTCTCAGGCTAGTTTAAGGGACTGCTCTTCATACTGGGGTGCATAACTGTACATTACAGTACAAGTACTAAACAGCATTGACGCTACATCGTCATGAACACAAAAACTACAATAGGTTAATGCAATCAGGAGACAATCACAGCCAGGCCCGCATTAAGGGGGTGCTGCAGCACCTGGGCCTGCAAATTTTGGGGCCCGCATTTTCAGAAGTACATAAAAATATTTTAGTGTAAAAACAAATTCCCAAAAAGTCATCAAAAATTCCCAAAAAAAGGTCATCAAAGTTTGTGTAAGAATTCCCAAAAAAGGTCATCAAATTTTTCTGTGAATAAATTTGCCAGTCACAGCACCCGGGCCCGCACTAATCTTAATGCAGCCATGATCACAGCTGATTGTAAATGGTTAATATCAAAGCATTCGGTGTTGGCTTCAGTTTATTGTCTCCAACTAGAGACCACAGAAAGTAAGACACAGAGGAGCGGTTATGGCAGGTTGTTTAGGTTGAAAAATGGAAGAATGGCAGAATAGATGGATCAGGGTAGGCCTAATTTCTAAACACTTCAACAATGAGCTGCATTGGTTTCCCAGTTGCTTTTAGTACACTCTCAGTGTTAAAGTGTTAAAGAGGTGGACTTAAGTTTCAGTGGAACATTTTGGGAGCCAGAGGTAGAGGGAGTCGAGATGAATGAAGCAGGATGAATGACAGAATGAATGGAGGACCGGATAATTCAAGCAAATCAGGTAGATCGTTCATGAACGAAGGTGCAGAGTCAGATAAAGGCCAAACAAGTACTATTAAGTGCAAATTAACATCTACGCTACAACTAATAATTCAGTAAAGCCAGTAAAGTTATCATTTCCTCCAGTTTAATTTATCTGTAACCATTATCGAGTCTGGACGATCAAGTCCAGCCTTTGACAGAGTGGATTTTGAACTGGTTACACATTCCAAAGTCATTGTTAAGCCAAAAGCAGTCTCATCAGAAGTCTATGACTCTTCCTTTTCTCTCCCAGTCCCCATAGCGCGTTGGTTCTGGGCCACGGGGTCCTCCGACTTCACCCGTCTCTGGGTTCTTGGCATCTGGAAATGGACCATATGGGTCTCCAGCTGAACTCGGCTTGTCGAGATTTTTCTCTGGCGCCATTTCCTCTCTTGCATCTTCCCAATGATCATCTAACTTTCCGATTGGTGTCTTTGCTTTCTTGGTTTTTCGTTCACTGCAAGTTTCTGTGTCTGATGTAGTGGCAGAAAAGCGTCTGACGCCAGAGGTGGCAACACATCGCGACAACCTTCCTAATCACAAAAATATGAAACTTATTTGCACCTGCATAATTTAGAATCTCCACCGAGAACGAAATCAGAATGCTTAAGACTAAGTACTGCAGACTTATTTAACTTCATAGCTAATCGTAATCGCAAACTCCAAATATCTAAAGCGCTATTCAAAGCTAAGCGCAAAGCATCAGCTGATTCACGAGAGCTGAAATCATAAGCTACAATAGTGACTTCATGGGTTGCGTCAAGTAGCAGCGCATACGCACAGCATCCACGTTTATATAAACAGTACGTGTAATCACGTTAATCATGTCACTGCCCGTACTTTGGTAGTGCCAGTCCCAAGCCTGGGTAAAGGAGTTCCAAGTGCGGCATAAACGGCCGTTGCAGCCATAAGATGTCATTACACATAGGAAACTACTACGGGGTCAGCCCGAATCCCCGAAAACGCTGAAAATATACAAAAGCCCGATTTCCCGAAAACAGTGTTATAGAAAGCGGCAGAACTCCCGAAAACTATCCAAAGTTAAATTGTAAACTCATACGTGACACAGACATAGCGTGGTCTTGGTGTATCTCGATAGACTGTCTATTCACATGTTTATTTGTAATTTTAGTCTAAAATCGATTTCGGCGATCCGGCCGAAATGCGTTTCGGGGATTCGGGTTTCGGGGATTCGGGCCGCACTCACTACTACTACTACGTTAATCATTAGTTGATAAAAAAACAAATTTACTTAAAACCAGAAATGATAACAACTGTTAATGCTCGCTGAAACTGCTAAATTAAGTTTTCATTTACCAAATGAGCCTGATACAACCAAACACTTCACAACATTGTGCGCCATTCTCGTATAGTTATTATGATTGCGTTACACATGCAACGGTTGGTTAACCGTTGAAAGTCCTTCATTCATATTCATACAAAACAGTCCGCCCACATCGACCAAACTATTTGAGGTAGCAGCCAATCAGAATCGTGCCTCATGAATAATAATTATTAGCCAGAAGTCCAAGACGTTTTGCACGACCTTGACGTGCTTGTAACGCTAAAGTTAAAGGTTATAAATTTTATAGCGCTTTAATAATTGGTTTGGTACAGTACAATACAATACAACTTAACAAAACAGTCTTACTCAAAGGACGCATTACAATGCAGTAGTTAATTATAGTACTTACAGAATAAATGAGTTTTGAGTTTAGTTTTGAAAGTATTTATTGAAGTGGATCTTCGAACTGATTCTGGAAGAGTTCCATTCAGCTGGACCAGCTACTTCAAACATCCTATTTCCAAATTGAAGATTTGATCTTTTGACTATAAAGTCTCCTTTTGACGCTGAACGTAAACCTGGCCTTGGTTCAAGGGCAGCACATGGTAATCGTAATTCAAATTTGTAAAGTGCTACTTAAAAGCTAAGCAACGGTAACTGTAAAGGAGCTGCCAAATCCGAATTGCTGTCTATCAATGCACAATCGCTAAGAGAGATCAGATCTACTCTTTTTCACAAACCTTTCTTTGGAAGGCCCTTCAAATATCAGCACATTACACGGTTACACCCATATTTCAATCAGTATACTGGCAACCTATCAAGCATCCACTTTAAAATATGATCATTGTGTTGTACTTTGTTTAATGCCAGAAATGAATTTCTTACAAGTCAAGGAGTTTCATCAACATCAGATTGGGAAGTCTGGAAATGCAGGACTTGCAGCTATGTGGGTGTCTTTGCCTTAGCAACTATCATTCGACTTCTAAGAATTAAGAAACTTAAGTAATTTATAAACATACACCCCACATTTAACACAAAAGTGGAAACATTTACGAAGAAATAACCGAAGATCACAAATAAGTTCAGCAATTTATTCATAATTGGGGTGGGCATAATTAATTATCATTCTTGAGGAGATCAGATCTTGAAGGGGCGCTATATAAAAGCTCCTTAATAATATTACATATTCTCATTAGTTCGACTTTCAAACCGTAGTCATTCAAAGACTGTAAATGGCAATAATAATATCTTTAGAACATAAGTGAAGAGGTCGATATTTCCAAAGTATGTAGGTAATTACTGCATATGTATGTAGAAACTTCAAGCAGCACCTTTAAAGCATCTGGAAAAAAATTCTGCACAACTTGAGCTATGGCAAGGAAAAATAAAACAATTAAGACTTCGGTGCAACCAGACTGTTTTCTACATAAAATTATAATTATTACGACACTTGATACACATCATTAGTAGATTCATAAAACAGCATTAGTTAAAGAATTAGTGGAAGAAATACTGGACACATATTCAAGAAGTGTCAAGGCAAACACAAACACAAACAATCATGTACATTACATCTTGAATCGAGAGTTTCTCTTGAAAGGTTGCTATACAAATTTGTTTTTACAGTAACTGAACTACAACAGTAGCTTTGAACACAGTCATTCAAGCACCATCAATCCATCATGCAACTGACAACATTTTGGAATTCTCTAACTTCATGTGCCTATTTGGTCCAATGACTGAAGTACAAGAAGTTGAGACTTAATTCCATGATCCTTTATGCATATTCCTGCCAACAGACAAACTCTGCAACTTATCCAGTAGCAATTGTTTGCATATATCAGCAATCAATAGCTTAAACAAGTTGCGTTTTTGACAGCTTGTATTAATCAAATAAACGAATATTGAATTGAATTGATTACTTTTGCAAATACAACACATCTACCATGTTGGAAGATTGCATAATCAGACATAGAAGATCAGTCCCTTAAACTAGCCCTGAAGCAGCCATGGGCACAACTTCATTTTCTTAGCCTTGGCATGCGAGGGCGGGTGGCTAGTCCTCTCCCTCACCGTCTCATCTTCCCACAGACAGTGTATGGTCAGTGTACTCATTATAGCGGAGTTGGCTTGGGGGCACAGGTAAGGCAGAAATCTCGAACCAAATTTCTGCCCTGGCGGGGTTTTTGAACCATGACCTCTCGATCAACAGTCCAGTGCACTAACCACTACACTATCGAGCACCTGCCTACATAATCTCATGGTAAGTAAATTTATAACATACAAATAAAAACTCCTTAAAACACTCCCAGCTTACAACAGTGAAACAAACACAAATTTCACAGAATCACAATTTCACAGCATCACATTATCTAGCACATAGCATCACGCAATACAAGTTCAGCTCAGTTTCACGTCAGTCTGTTACAATTCCTTTAGCTCAAACTTGATGCAGCTCCACAGTTCATGGTTGTCAATAAAATGTTTTAGACATTGGGAGGCAATTAAAATTATGGCACAAAACAGCAGCTGAGCAATAATGCAGCTTTCATGATCCAAAAATCGAAAAGACTGGTTCCCTTGACATCATAGAGATGAATCCTATGAAGGCAGTGGTGGATAAACACCATACTCATCAAGAGGCTTGACATCGTACGTTCCGACTGAATCCAAGAGCCACTCCTTCGCAACAATCGGCACACTGAACTTCTTGTAGAGCTCTGAAGCAAGTCAAGAAATACACTTGTACAAGGATATTACATCGCTCAAGTTAAAAAAAATCTTTCAGTGGAACTCCCTAGCCAACATCAAACCATCCACCAATTTCTATCAGCCTTTGACGGAATGAAGGCAATCGATGCAAAAGTGATGGACAAACAACAGCTAACAATATTCATTCATTTATTCATTAATTCATTACACTTGTATAGACCCTCTCTACGACATCTGTCATGTCATATCGCCGTCGTCACTTTGCAGTGGTAGGCTGCAGGAATGGATCAATGCAGTTCATTCCAAAGTGATGGACAAACAACAGCTACTAACATTCATTAATTAATTCATTCATTAATTAATTCATTCATTCATTGCACTTGTACAGAACCTCTCTAAGACCTCTGTCATGTCATATCGCCATCGTCACTTCGTGATGGTAGGCTGCAGGAATGGATCAATGCAGCCCAGAGGTTTTCACCATTTGATTGATCCAGTTTAAGACCAGCCGAGTACCCCATTCTCTTGCTGGTCTCGCATTTGACTCGCCGTTGTCAGGTTGCACCCAATTTACGCCTCGTCATGCGCTCGATGATTGCTGTTGGGTGCATGCATCATGGCTCTTCCTCCGCCAGAGGTCAATAAGAACTGTGCTGATCCCACAGGTCTAGTTTTTAGGTTAACCCGCAACCGGATGCAGTTTTATGTCTTGCTCAGGACTTCAGCAAACCCCATCCAGCCCTCCTGAAGTAAGAAAGTCAAGGTAAATGCTTAACAGACGTTTACAGCCATTGAAATTTCTTTCAGAATAACAAAATCTATAAAGAAAACCTGAGACATCGTGTAGGGCGAGTGTTCACACACCCAAAGCTCAGCTGAAAACAAGCAATCCTTGTAATCTACAGTAGTACTCAGATTAGAGACCAGATTAGTCTGAAGGAGATGCTGCCCTTACTCTTGAAGTGCTGCAGACCAGTGTCGCTAGAACTTCCTTCTACGATGATAACCTGGGCTCTGTCAACATCGAATGAGAACATTGCTGGATCCTGGAGACTGCTCGCACCACACGCTTCAGCGAGGCCTCTCAAGTCATCTCATTAACAAAACAACCAAAGAACGTTAATTAATTATAGAAAGATTCCCATGCACACAAATGTTTAAAACTGTAAAAGCAAATTTAAAAAGTGTAGCTAAACATGTAAGACACAAGCAATATTGTTCAAATAACATAACCAATCAATCATGCAATCAATACACAAATATAACAATTGCTGTATAGACTAAAGTAACATTTACCACATAACAATTTCATTAGTTGTTGCCATATTTTCACACTTAACTGCCAATTTTCTAATGGATAAGTAATTACTGCTCTTCTACTGCAAATTTTATTATCAAGAGTGTGTGGTTGCCTTGTATCAGCAAAAATTACTTCTTTAACACAAGAAACATGACCACTAATGCATTGTGTGAACAAAGCCACAGTGGATACTGCCTGTAAACCACAAATATATCTACAGCACACAACAGAATACTAGTTATAGTCAGGAAGGCCAGGCAAACTAAGGTCTCACATATTTTTACACAACTCCGCCAGCTGTATATCTTCAGTGGTCCAAGAAATCGTATCAGAACCAAGAAAATAAATAAACTATGAAAGCAAATAAATCTTACCACGGGTTAAATCGTCAAAGGCACCAAGGCAACATATTTCAAATTTTCGGAGAAGCTGCACACCTGAAAGTCGTGCATTGGTTGGACCAAAATGATCTTCGTTGACGGCCACATCTCCAGTAATTTCATATTTGTCCTGTAAAAATAAGTGCTTCACTAAGTCTTCCTATTAACTAGTAGGCAGGAAAATTGAGATAATAAAAATTATTCTAACATTTTTATCATTATTAATATGACAGTCACTATTAATTTTTTTTTAACATCCCACCTGTAAGTACAACCCACATTGCAACATGGAGAAGGGACTAAGAACTGAGTATGAACCCACTTGTTGATGCCATGCCAGTTGAAGTTAAGGTCTTTGACTGCAGACCACCTAGGGTGGCACAAGAGGTGGACATGCTCAACATGAACTCAGTGGCACTTCTACCAAAGTCGGCAAAAGACTTATGCGGCAATGGCCGGTTTGTGAAGACGGGAAGTTCACCTAGTGCAACTTGAGTAAAGCTTTCCTGCTGCAACATGGAAATATGAGGGTATCTACAATCTTATCCGCTAAAACATCACCATAAACTGATGGAGACACAGTTCATGGTGTGGCCAACCTTTGGAGCAAAGGCAGCTACAGGAAAGACAGTCACTAGCAAAAAAGACAGAGAAGTTACTAACCTCAGGTTGTAGGCAACCCATTCTAATGGAGTCGATGACCCATTCGATGCTTATGACCCATGACCGGTGAGCAATTCCTTGGAAATACTTCAACGTTCGCTGACATCGTCGACTGCCTTCCTTCACTGGAAAAAATTAAGTAGCATTTTATTATTATGAAAATTTGTAACGTCCACAAAGTGACACAGGCATACGTATTTTTTCAGCTACAGTTAGTCTGCCGCTCAGTGATAAACCAGTCACAAATCCAAATGTTTGAAAGCCTGTAAAAACAATGAGCTGCATTGCATAAGAAATGTGGAAGTATGTTTGTGCACACCTGTGTGTATGCATGAAATAAAACATTTTAAGAGTTCAAATACATAAAATAAACAAACCACCTTAAACTAAATAGTAAAATAGTAGCACACAAATTTTAAGTTAAATCAACTTTCAGCAGAATCCATTAAGGCGTGGTAACCGTTCTAGATAAGAGCACCTCCTTTGAATTCAGACTAGTAAGAGTAAAGGTCACCTACCAGGTTTAACAAGTACATGCGTTGTGCCGTTAGTAAATTTCTGAAGAAATCTACAGCCAAGTTTTCGGACAAACTCTTCAACAAGCGGCTGCAATCAAAGAACAATGGGATGCATAATTTGATGGTTACATTGTAGACAAATAGCATCTTTCATTGAGGTTACATCATGGTTCCACAGACAAGCATCTACAGCACAATAGCTTTCCTTCACCAAAGCCATTAGTTTAAACTGGAAGTTTTATTTATTTCTTAAAACACCAATATGCAATCAAACTAAGCTGTTGCTAGTGTCTACTTCTCAGAAACTTTAACCAAAGTATTCTGTACTTAAATGCAAGGAATGTAACAGTAAACACCATACATACGCTTATGCATACATACACAAATTTTGCATCGTAATCTCAAAACTTCTAAAGTGCCACTCAAAGGCCAAGTGCAAGGCACCAGCCTATTCACGAGCGCTGGACAATTGTGGGTGAGCAACTTGTCCAAGGTCACAGTGGAGTGGCTTCGGTTAGATCTGTACCTGCGACCCTTCGGTAACAAAGCACAGAACATACCACTACACCACAATGCCATCATGCATCTGTTTAGTGAAATTTTGGTCAGATGAGCAACAGTGGTAGTACAAGTGTAAAGTACTGTAATTCATTTTATATAGCACAAATACCATTTCAGATACGCGATTGACGCCAGATGCCACAAGAATCCAGTTTTTCTTTTGAGGAAATGGACTTCCATGACGTTTCTCCTTCAAGGGCTGTGTAGAACACTCTCTCAGCACGGCTGAAGATGTATAGACGGCGCTTTTACCTCTTTTGCCCGTTGTAGCAACAGAGGATGAACTTGCTCTGTTCTCTGGAGTTTTCGGGTAAACTGCAATCCCTTCATCTACTAGTTTTAAATTTTCACTGACTTTCCTAGAATAATTTCCTTGTCGCTCAAGTGATTTTTTTACGAAAGTCCTGCTTTCGTCATTGCCCAGATACAAATTTTTGTTAACTTTTTGACGATTTTCATCTGACATTAATGCTCCGTGATCTTGATCATGACTCAGCTTTACTCGTTTTGCTTCACTCACATATTCCAAATCATTGGAACTTTTCTTTTCCTTTTTATGCATAATAAGAGGAGGTGGAGTTGGAGATCTTGGGTTTTCCTTCCTCTCAACATCTCGCTCCATCCCACGGCGAGAATATCGCGCACGTGGCGTTTTATCCTTAGTCGGTGTTGGAGTCTGAGGAATTGCCACAATGTCCGACATCTGGCTGCCAAAGAGATCAGCTTCACTACTCGATTCCTCGACATCCTCGGTCGCAGATTGACATGGCTTCAGTTCCGTTTTTAAATCAACCTTGCATTCTGCTGTCTGATCACTAATTACATTGTTTGATGAACCCTGTATAATCATCACACTATCACTTTCTGGGTTGTCCCTAACGATGCCTTCTTCAAAGGCGTCACAGTTATTGGGTTTGCCACCGCTTTTTCCAGGGGATGCTGGAAGATCAGGGTCAGGCTTCTTTGCTTCATGTTCAGAATCACTAATTTCTGAGGTGACTACAGGAACATTGATTTTATCGGTCAATGTCTCGACATCGTTAGTCAGTTCAGCCTGAAGTCTTGCAATTTCTTCCTCCATTGTTTTTACTTCTACTTCCAGTTGCCAACGTTGCTGAAACAAAACAAGAAAGTCAAGATAATCCTGCAGCATTAAACTAAACCCTGTGTCTCTCAGAAGAGCATAATTAGGACAAATTAATAGATTGCAGCTAGTTCAACATGGAATCACAGAGTTCTCAGATATATTTTGAGCTGAATTGGCTCTCACTGTCTGTCCAAAAGCAAGAATCTTGAAAAAGTATGTATCTGTGCGAGTCCAGGTTGTCCAGGTCTGAGTCCTGAAATTCAAGTCCCAAGCCTTTTCCTTAAAGTCCCAGTCAAGTCATTAATCTTTCAAGTCCAAATCCGAGGCCTGAATTCGACTGTTGTTGACTAATTTGGCATATAAAATTATGTATTGTTTGAATATGGCCTATGTGTTAATGCAGAAATTTAGCTCTTCTTTGGCCTGGAAATGAATCCAAACGAAATACTAATTTGCATTCAGCCAAAGTCCCAAACCCTCAAGTCCAAGTGAAGATGATGCACACAGGAGTACTGGAAAAGTCCAAAAAGTTTAATATAGAGCATATATAGATAAACACAGACATCAACACAAATAAATGGGCACAGAAACAATCTCTCTAGGCTGACTATCAGTAAAAGAGCACCTTACCTGAGTTGTTAGCATTTCACTTTCGCTTGACAAGTTGCCTGATGACGTCAGGTTTGTTCGACTAACTGGCGATGTGATTTCGTCATCGCTATCATCACTCTCATCACTTTCATTTTTCTCAGCAACTGCAAAAATAGAACCAACTTTGTAAAGTAACATAATTTTGTGCATATATATGTCACATATGAAAACACCTGAAAAGCAGATTAAAACACTTCAATACCTTCATAAATATGAACTTGTATACTGCTCGGCTTTGATCTATGCATGTCACTGCCTATTTGGGTCCCTCTGCTTGGAACCGTCTTCCTTTGTCCCTTCGCCTAGAGCTCCTTGCTCACTCTCCTTCCCAATTCCATAGATGCTTGAAAACCTTCCTTTTGCTGATGCCGGCACTGATGCGAGTTGAGAGCGCCGCTGAGCTTAAGCGGCGCTATATAAATGCTCGGTTATAATTACAATCTAAGAAGGCATAGTATCAAAACTTACCATTAACAAAGGTTTCTGGCTCTTCAATTATCTTGGCATCTTGTATAACATCTTCAGCAGATTTAGCATTAGTTTCTTCAGTCTGAAGAGCCGGCTCACAAGTGGAAGACAGTTGACGTGGAAGGTTTTCTAGTGACTTTCTTGTATCAGATGATTCTATATCCAAGTTCTGTTCATTTATTGATGTAAAATCTGATCCTACATTAAGATCAGCCCTTGGCACTGGTTTCATCAGCAAATTCAATTCACTTTGGAGTTCTGACTTTCCTAAATCAGCTTCCATCTTCACTTTTAAATAGTCTATGGGGCAAGTTGCTGGTTCTGAATTAACCCGCCATTCTATTTTGTTAATAGGCACAAGATCACACTGAGATTTTGTCTCACCATCCACTTTCAACTCTTCTGATTTTAAACCAGTCAATCCCTTTGCTTCAACAAAACGCTCTGATTCAACATCTGGCAGTGACTCATCTCTAGTTTGACAGGAATCTAAACACAAACTTTGCAAGCTGTTAGTAGAATGCTGAACTTTCACAGAGGAGTCTTTGAGACGCAAATCTGCACAGTTCTCGTTTTGAGCCATAGTAACCGGTGGCTGTAGGAGACTGTAACTGTTGCTGTGTATAGATGACGAATCATCTGTTCCAACAACAATACATTCCGATTTTCTATCTGCTTGGGTTTCTGCCTTAGCGCTAGATCCAATCAATGTCTTTGTGCATTCAACTCTTTCCTCAACAAACTCAGAAGTATTATCTGAAAGCAACTCTTTGCTACCATGTTCAACTACTTCAACACAATTCACCACTTCCTCTGTTACTCTGCTGTTTAGTTCATTCTCGATTTTCTCTTCTATCGCCTCAGTGGATCCACTTTCAGTCTCATTTACCAAGATCACTCCAGTCTTCACCACTGCAGGCACACATTGGCTGTTCCCAACGACACAGGTACCCATACTGACAGCACAACCTATACTGTTTCTCTTGGCTGTCTGACCTGATTTCCAAACAGCTTCGTGCATTTCAATTTCTTGCGTTGACAAGTCATCATCTGCCGAAGCACTAGCACCAGTTTTGCCAAGCATTCCAAGAACTGCCTCACCAATAACCTGTTCTATGTCAATTGAATCTGTTGGC
This sequence comes from Allolobophora icterica, assembly GCA_963556255.1. Taxonomy (NCBI): domain Eukaryota; kingdom Metazoa; phylum Annelida; class Clitellata; order Crassiclitellata; family Lumbricidae; genus Allolobophora; species Allolobophora icterica. The sequence goes on along the minus strand of OY744609.1, from coordinate 60,539,715 downwards.
AAACTGTAGTTGTTCATCTTTTCGCCTGCTCTAGGACTGGCTTCCAGTGAAAACGTCTTTCTCTTCCTTTTAGCTTTTGGCTTAGGCAGTAAGTCAACAGGTGCAGCCATTGAATCCCTGCATTGACTATCCTCTGTAGCAATACTTTCTGATAATGAACTTTCACTAACGCAGAGCATTTTTTCACTTGCCTGAAGACTGGCCTTGAGCGAAAATGTCTTTCTTTCTCCCTTTGCCTTGGGCAGTACATCATCTGGAACAGCCTCTGCATTTTCACATCCACTCTCTAGCATCGGAACATTGTCAGTTGCTCTAGAATTTTCCAGCGCTTCTGTCCTGTGAGCAAAAAGCAATGGAGTATCTTTATTTTCCATACAGAGGACATCACTTTGGAGATTTTCTGAGAACACCCGGTCAGACTTCAACGTCTCTTTGACACTACTATATTCAGATGTCTCATTTATTTTCTCTGGTACTTCTCCTGTCATATTTGTCACGCATTTGCCTTCAACCGTTTCACTCGTTTTCTCTATACATAGATTCTCTTCCACTTGGTTCTCGACGGAGTCTGGAACACACGAGATGGAAGACTGTGATGAAGACTGAACAGCTGCAGTCGTTGATTGTTCTTCAAATCTATAAATCTTGTTTTCCTCTTTGGTTGTTTGGTTTCCAACTCCACTGGCACTTTCCTTTCCTGTTGGTCGCTCTTCCACTTCTCCAACAGCTTCCTCTTCTAAACACTGTACTTGACCTTTCTCAGTTAATGTAATACTATCAGTGTCCATAAAACTCTTGTCTTGATTCAGACCTAACAAATAGACAAGATAACAATTAAAAGATACAAGAAAATTAAAAATAAGACTTTAAAAAGTCACACTTAAAATTCAAATTCTAAACACTGTACTTGACCATTCTCAGCTAATGTAATACTTAAATTAAAAGATACAAGAAAATTAACAATAAGACTTAAAGTCACACTTAAAATTCAAATTCTAAACACTGTACTTGACCATTCTCAGCTAATGTAATACTTAAATTAAAAGATACCAGAAAATTAAAAATAAGACCTAGAGTCACACTTAAAATTCAAATTTTAAGTACAAAGTCTTCAAATACACAAAAGAAATACTGAACTTAAAACAAATAACCCAAGTTTACTTAATACAATAATTCCTTAATATGTTAAATATAAAAGGGGTTTACTTGAATCGGAAGTTGAAGCTGTACAACGGTTCAATGTCGGCACATCTTGAAGTCTTTCAAACTCTTCAATGGCTTTCCTTTTTTCCTCTTTTGCAGCCACATTTCTCTGGTACTTCTTCTGCCATTTAGTCTCAACTGTCTGAAACTGGCTCCTTCTGCGGGAACCGGATCTAGTTTTTGGAAGATCTCTTGAACTCAAATCCAAATTGTCGTCATTAGTTTCTTTAATAAGTTCGGAGCATTTTCTTCGTTTTGAAGACCTGCAGGGATATACAGCTGAAACATCTCCATCTTGCTTGAGCATACAAACAGCGTTTCCCTCCACACCAGTATGGACACTTGAATGACTATAACTTTCAGTATCACAAACCTTGGATACCCCTGAATTTGATCCACTATCCACCTGGAAACTGACGTCAATATTTGGGGAAGTTCCTGTTATTCCTAAACAAGCTCCTATGCTTCTGTCAGTGTTGGGCTTTGGGGTTATCTTGTTCGGTGTTGTCTCATTTGGTACCATCTCTTTTGATAATACCTCATCTGGAACTGTCTTACTTGGCATTAGCTTGTTTGGCACTACCTCTTTTGTAAAAGCCTCTTTTGGTAGTGCCTCAGTTGGCACTGACTTATTTAGTATTTTGCTAGGTACGGTCTCATTTGGTCCTATCTCGTTTACCTTCGGTACTGAGCTGTTTGGAGCTGTCACCTTTGGTACTGCCTTCTTTGGTACTGAATCATTTGGCATTAACTTGTTTGGCACTAGCTCCTTTTTAAAAGCCTCTTTTGGTAATGTCTCAGCTGGTACTGACTTATTTGGTATTTTGCTGGGTACGGTCTCATTTGGTTCTACCTCGTTTATTTTTGGTACTGAGCTGTTTGGAGCTGCCATCTTTGGTACTACCTCCTTTGGTGCTGTGTGATTTGGTGATTTCTCATTTCGTGCCATCTTATTTGGTACCATGCTGTTTTGCACTGTCTTACAAGCTGTTAATCGAACAGCTTGAACTTCCTCACTGTGCTTCTGCATCAAGGTAGAACCAGTCTTCTGCATCTGTTCCCGATTTTCTTTCGATGTTAATGGCAAAATCTTAGTACAACCAGACACTCGTGTTTTTGTTGGACTGCTATGTTCCATGTGTTTTTGACTCTTCTTATTTTCAACGTGGCTGACTTTGAACTGCTGACTCAGCACAAGATTATAGCTTTCTGCATCTAATAATTTGTCACTCAGAGCTTGAATTTCATTACAGTATTCATCACCGGTTGGTTCATTCACTTCTGTTACGTTTTTCTTAACGGATGGCAGACGAAGCACCGAAGTTTCACCAAGGGACGCTCTCTTTCTTCGCTTTGGCAACACATTCAAATCTTCAAACATATGAATGCCATCTACATCTCGCAATTGTCTCTGAACAGACTTCTTTCTCTTTGGCGTTGGTTGGCTGCCAACGAAAGCGTAGGGATCATCCGTGCTGTGAACACCTTTTGATTTCTCTTCGGCCGGTTTTACCTCCTTTGAAAAGGCACGGCTTTTGAAGATTTTATGATTTTCAGCAACTGGCCTCATTTCCACATCAAAGTCAATGTCTGCTTGATAGCCACCAATTATAAGACCGCGGCTATCATCATCATCCTCTTCACCCGATGATGATGACGAATCAACTCCGGTGGCACTGCGTTTGGTAGCTGCAGTGTTCTCAATCCCAGCCTCACTAAATTCATTCCTCAGACAATCGGTTTTCTTAGAAACGGGCATGTGAGGAGTGTCACTTGTAACTGAACTTGTCTTATTAGTCAGTGATAGAATTTCAATACTTTGCATACATCTTACACTGTCATTGTTGCCGCCAGTGCCATTGCCGATTTGCTCAACTTCTGCATCTTCATCTTGTCTGTTGTTCAATTCTTCACGGTCTAGTTTAAATCGAACGCTTCTTCGTCTTTTGACGTCATGAGCAGTAGATGTTGCTCCCTGCTCTACAAAAAATACCGAAGGTTTGTCTGGAGATGGAATTGGTACTCCTGTTTCTTTTGCACATTCCTCACTCTCTCTAACCACATGCTCCTCAGCTAGGTCAAGCTTAAAAGCAGCAACCAACTGCTTGACTTTTTCCACAAAATTCTTCCATTCGATTAAATCTTGAAGACTCCTAAAACATAACCAAATCACAAAGCATTGTGCAATTTAGGCGTTAATTAATAAATTAAGGATGATCTACACTATGGATGCACTTAGGTAAGCAAGTTGAAACATAACAAACCATTCCGTTAAAACAAGCAAAAGAAGAACTAAGAATTAAATACACAGAAAAATAAGCCAAAAATAAACAGGCTGTGTCTTACCTTTTGGTAACAGAAGCCTTGCACAGAGGACAAGGCGCTGAAGGCTTTCGACTGATGACCTCCGAGATGCAGTGACTGAAAAAATAGTAAATATTATAAACACTAGAGTATTTGCCCATCATATATGATGGGTTGAAAAAGAAAATGAATGGATAGATAGATAGGAAGAGAAAAGAACTTGTTTATTGGAATGCTTGATTATATAAGTCACATTGCGAGTCAGATTGATAGGCAGACAAACAGCGGTTAGTAAGTCTGGCCTTCCCTGGATCGAACAAATATTTGCCCTGTATTGCACATGACCAATTGATGTTTAGGCTAATCAGTCTTTGCCTCCTCAGCATTTGCTCCTCCTCCCCTTCCCCTCGCGTCAGGCCATCAGTCAAAATCCATACACTCCACAGCGTTTATCGTAGGACACACAGATCTGAGAAACTATATAAGAAATATTATACTACTGTAAAATGGATCACTTTCAGTTAAAATTTCCCATAAAACTGAATGCAAATTAACAGTTCAAGTTCTGCTTTTATCAGCTTCATATCTGGTATGTCTAGAGATATGGTTGCTGCACAATCTAAGTAGAAGCTGTTAGAAGTGCCACAAGTCTGCACTCTGTAAATGTTTCAAGTTAATTCAAGTTATGTGGTGCTTGACAGTGTAGTGGTTAGCACGCTGGACTGTCAATCGAGAGGTTGGGGGTTAAAATCCCCGCCAGGCCAGAAATTTGGTTCGAGATTTCTGCTCCACTTGCCCCCCAACCAATTCAGCTATAATGAGTACAGCTGTCGGTGGCAAGATGAAGGGAGAGAACTGGCCACCTGCCCTCATATAATGAGGCTTAGGAAATGAAGTCACTAACACTTCATACCCATGGCTGCCAAAGGGCTAACTTAAGGGACTGCTCTTCTTCTATTACACTAGCCTAAATAATATTAAAGTTAACTAATGCATGCCTACTGCCTAACACTAAGGTTTTTCACCTCTATGATTGTGTATAAAATTTAGGTATACATGGGCATATAAAGAAGCAAAATGTTATTTGTACTCACCGACAGAATTTGTGATCACATTTTGTTGACACTGGATTAAGCATCAATTCAAGACTAAAAGTCAGAAACAGAAAAGAACAGAATGCATTTTAACAATTAGTACTTCTGTAAGGTATCAAGCATGATCCATTAAAGTTAAATAAGCTCGTAGATATACAACACAGGTTTTAATTATAAATTAGCTTATAACTAATTATTTATTGAATAATACATTTAATTCATCATAGGCTATGGAGTACTGCCATGTCACTGACTCTGCACCACCTGTCTCGATCTGGGGCTCATTTCCATGCTGTGTGCACTGTGCAACCGTAGTTCAGTGGATGGAAACATGCCTCCATCATCCAGTCTCTTCCAGCTCTTTGAGCAGGCCAGATAAAGGTTCAAATAAATGTAATTATAATTATTATTATGGAGAATTATAGTGATCCAGATGTGAGGTACTTAAAACGCACTATATTAAGTGTCTTGATACATACATACATACATGTGTACAGCAATGCACTGACAGTAAACATGAACACATAATAACGTCATGAAGGAAAATAAATCAAATTAAAAAATGCTAACAACAGAACCACATATGTTTGTAACACAAGCAACCATAAGCCATCATTACTGACAATCTGCCAATGCAGAACAATTAAATGAGCACACCATGCCGAAAAAAAGAAGAGCATACCAAATAGGACATTCGAAGTTTTGCTTGATAGATCCAATAATATCTTCAATTTCTTTTGCATTACTCTTAGGCAAAGACATTCTAAAATTGAACAAAATTAAAACATTACTGCATAACTATTATATTTCTACCATCAAATATGAAGTTTGGTACTACACACTGGAGACCGTCGTTTAAGTCTAGTTTTCGGCGAACATGTACAATCGGGGTGCCTATGTACTATCTGGGTGGGTGTCTTTGCATCGTGAGGGTCGTTTAGGGTCAGGGTTAGCGTCGTCAGGGTCCGTTAGGGTTTAGGGTCAGTGTAGCCTATGTATTTGTGAAAAACTAAAAAAGCTATACCTGCGAGTGGAAGCTGGATTTTAAAATTCAGGGCTAGGATTAGGCACCCCGATTGTACATGATCGCTTAGTTTTCCAGGATTCGAACGCTTGGTAGAAAAGTTGTTATCGGAAATTCGGCAAATTCTTCATTTTTACCACTTTCGGGGAATCGGGTTTTAGGGATTCGGGTAGATGTCTGCAGCGATACCTACAGAAAATAAACAAGGTGTCTCCGGTGGTTACTTGGGTCAACGAAACCGACCATGCCGAAATCGCGTCTCTAGTTCGGGACAATGCGCTCAGTTGAGATAAAGATAGGGTTCTAAAAGCTGGTCTTCTGGTAGAAAAATAATGTTTATGTTGAAAGGGCTACAACTTGGTTCACCTTTTATTATTTCAACAAAATCAATCGAAACCACATATCCCGCCAACACTGAAAGTATATTACATGAATTCGCACTTTTTGACGTCATAAAACCGATATGTGCGCAATTCGTAATTCTTAGAACTTTACTCTTAGAAATCATTAAACATTGACAAAATATGACAACACCCGTGCTTATATTTAATTTTAATAAAGTAAATTAATATTTGAATTATTTTAATAATAGGTCATGTCAAATATATTGATGAAAATTTGTTTTACTTTAAGAAATGCTGACGGTTTTAAAAGAGGGCGTGCCTTATTATTAATTTTACGCAAATATCATTCAACAACAGCAATTAAATGCCAAAAGGTAACCAATTGACGAACTTACTGCTGCCTATACGAGTCAGATCAATCACTAAATCGATATTGGAGTTACTAGAGACGCTGTCGTATGTTCTGTGCTTTGTAACCGGAAGGTCGCAGGTTAATTACTTCGAATAGATATACCTGATCAATTAAACCACTGCGTAGCGACCTTGGACAAGTTGCTCAACAATAATTGTTGTCTGTGAGGAAGTCACAGGGGGAGTTGGGGTTCAACCCTAAGTCTTTAATTCTTAGGACTCGATCCACAGTTAAGTCTTTAGCTGGCTTCTACTAGGCCTAACCGGCCGTCGTCATGGCCGTATTGTAGGTCAAAATGGTAGGTCGCAAACGTGGTTTGTCTAGGGAGGAAATAACGTCTGGGCTTGCAGACAGCGATGATGACATTCGTAATACTACAAGTTCTAGTGAGAAGTGAGAACAGTGATGATGACAGTGATGGCAGCCAGGAAACAGTGGATTACGATGCTGATTCTCCTTTTGCATGGTGCGACCGATACCCTAGCTATTTAACACCTGTTCGCCAACTATTTACTGGTTCACCTGGGCACAAGGTCGACATGAATGATATGCATGATCCACTTTTGGGTGACGGTATGATGCAAAAAACTTATGGGATTATTTACGAAAAATCATAGTATCATTATAACAACAATATCTGAGAAAAAATTTCGACAAAATTCCATCCTAGCCGAGAGTTTAAACAAATTATTCCACACTAAAGGGGTTAAGAGCCTTAGACAGACTGGAAGAGGCAAGTTTCAGTTTACATCCAAAGACAGTCTCGTAAGACAGTTGTTAACATGAGGAGGTAGAGTTTCAGATGTGAATGAACACCAGCCAAAGACAAGATGTGCACCAGGAACGACATATTTTCCAGCAGATGCTGATTGAAGAGAGGAGCGACCTTTAAGAGTTGCAAGGTGTGACCATGGAAAATAAGTAGGATGGCAGATAATCTGCATGTGCTCTATACACGATATATTACCGCTAGAAGACTTGCTCATAGGTGATAATAGTAAATAAGACGGAATCTAAAGATAGTAAGTGCTGTTACAGGAAACTGCTAAATAAAATTAGTAAGCTGTAAATCATATAAGCAATGTGCACTGCATTTGATCTTTGATAGAATCCCTTTCTAGACAAGCAGTATCAAATTACCCCATCAATTGCACTGTTTGCCCTACAAGATCAAATGGGTAGCTTAACCTAGGCCTTACTCCGCTGGAGTGCGGACTTCCACACAGAGGAATAGGAAGGGCATGTCAAATGCACCCAGATGTGGACAATGGGAAGTATCCAAAGTAGGTCAATTTCCTCATCAACAACCCCATACAGTGTAAACACAAGAAGGCTGGGTACACTGCCCTTGGGTAGGCCACAGATGGAGATGCAGGGTGCTGAAATGAGGTTGAGGATAGGCAGTTTTAAGCGACTGAGCATACGTGTTTCACAAAAAAGCAAACAACTTTAAGCTGTGTGATTGCGTTTCATTTTATTTAAGGCAAACGACTAAAACATGTTGAACATAGGACACAGGTCAACATCCTGACCTGCGACTGTGTACAGATCGATCATGTTCCCAGATATAGAAATCATTTACCAGGTATTGTAATTATCAATTTATTTATGAAGGTAACGATGACCAATAATTAAAACCATGTACGTAGTATGCATCAATCATGCCAGTGAAATCAATTTACATGCATTTTCAGTTTCCAAGCACCCATTCACTACCAACATAACAAAATGATTTATTAAACTCTTACCATCATGCAGCACATTTGAACAAAGTCCTAAACTGGTATATGGTAATTAGAATGCATATAACGTGGCAAAAATACACACATCTATACCAGACAATGTGGCTTTTAACAGTTTAACGATAAGAGTGTACTAAAAGTGACTGGGAAACCAGTGCAGCTCGTCATTAAAGTGATGCAGTGAAATAATGTCAACTATTGGCCACATTAGGTTGCTTAGGTTTTAATTCAGTTACTGCTGCCTTGCTACAGAGATCTTCAGAATAGGCAAGATTATACAGATAAAGTATAACTGTATATAAACATCAATGTCTGATTTTACCAAACATTATGTATTACACAAAACTTTTGGCAGGTTTGGAAAAGGGTAACATAAAGTTTCAATTGCAGCATATTAGTATTATGTACAGTACACTTTGAACCAGGTTCTTAAATTCAGCAAATTCATTAGTTGGCCATTTACTGGATAAAAGAAACTGCATCATGCAAATCTCTGTAGGAACTTCAAAAATACTGCAGCCCTTCAAACGTAAAGCACTGGTATGGTTCTATAACTGCATGTATAAAAGTTGATAACTGAAAAAGATCAGTGAACTCCAGTAAGTATTCTGGCTGTGTTACTCTCGTTGCTCACAAGAGAATTCATCGTCTCAGCAGACAAGTTCAAAAAAGATCAACTGGGAGTAGACCCAGGACAAGGAAACTGTTTAAAAAAATTTCAGCAGAGTCTGGACCCAAGTCGAACCAAGTCCAGAATTGTCAATAAGTTGAACACTGTATAAAGTCGTCCATTATGACTGCATCATGGTTAAACGGCTGTACAGCTCTAGAGTCACACTGCTCATAAATGCTGGCAAGCTGTTGCCCATCGTCAAATAGGTTTCAATGTTCTTTTGAAATGACTCGGAATATTGGTTGGCAAGCAGCTGCAGTTCACCATTCGGACTTTGCTACAAGAAACCATTGATAAAATCAAACCTAATTCATAATTACACTGGAAACTGTTTACAATGCCACCTACGGCAATATATCAAGTAACTACTTAAAACAAGGTTGTATAATAATAAGATCATGTTCTAAAGCAGAATTTAGCTTAGAATCATACCCCAACCCTGAATAACAGAATTCGTAATATACTGAAGCAAGTTATAGAAAGGTCCGGTGTATTTTATAAAACTTTTTGAGTTCAATAGACCAATTAAAATACACAACAAATAAAATAGCAACTGTACGGACAATCACTCCTCACAGAAATCATCCAATTTCTCAGTTCACAATCTCCCACGTGCACGTGGCAGTGAAGAGCAAAAGTTGAATTCAATAAGTCATCGCTTGAAAATTAACATGGATTTGCTGCAAAAGATTGTAATCTATGTCATAATAGCGTAAAAGAGAAATGCATGATCAGATTCTATATACAGTAAGTGATTCAATGCTTGCCCTAGCAGTGAATAATCCAAGGTAAGGTATAGTTTCAAACAGAACATGACAAAATATTAAAGATAACAATTAGGAAAAGGAGTGATAATGAGAATACAGGAGAACCTGCCCAGAAGGAACAAACGCTCTGCATTGGAGACGATAGTACCAAATTCAATAAATTGTACTGAAAGCAATGAATCTATCAGAGGCCTGTCAAAGACCTAAAGAGTCAGTTAATTATAAGGTGTTACTAATTATAATAACAATTAATTCCAGTGTGTTTCTATTCCTAACCTTGAAGATGAAGAAGTCGTTCGGTGACTCAGCATACAGGCTCATCAGCCGATATTCGTCTGTGTTCGGTATGTCAACACGATATCCAAGGACCTTGTAGTTGACCTCGCGCATTTCCTGGCTCGTCTTCTTAAAAGCCTCCATCAGTCGCTGGTTCTTTAACTGCTCACTTGCCAGCTGACTCTTCGTCTCTTCAACGCAAATGGTTTCACAATGCACAAACTCAACCGGTTTATTATTATTATTATTATGATTATAATTGTTAGTTAGTAACTTCTACAGCGCCGGCGTCCGATGCACAAGGCATCAATCGATGGCACAACATTACTTCAGTTCTACACAGAGGTTAAATTCAGCCAGATCCGAGACCTCGGATTTGAGATCCGGCACCTCGGATTTGAGATCTGCCACTTAACATGTTTTCTTAGCAAGGTATTCGACCATAATCATCTGTTTCACACATTTCATGGGTTATCCGAATAGTGAGTATCGGTTATAGATCTGTCAGAGAGAGGCTTAGGATTTGGATTTGCAAATATACAGAGATCTGCCACCTTTAGATGTGCAATGTAACCCCTGATTGCACATCATAATTTATTCACTTTACACATTTATAAATAAAATACAGATGAGCTAACGTAATTTTTTAAGCAATTCTTAAAAGCATTTAAAACTGTTAGATCAGAAAGGATTCGAACAACTTAATGACACACAACTCCTACACAATAAATTATTTCAAGATATTTGCATCACTGCTGGCAATAGTACGTAAATGTGAACAGAATGAAGCTATACAGAACATCTGACTAGACAACTAGACTTTCTAACTAACAAAGATAACATTTAACAAAATAAATTAACAAACCCTAAGAGCGGCAGCAATATTTTTACTATTTTAACCATCATTTACTTTTACCCAACTCAGCTATCATGAGTACATTGACTGCACAGTCAGTGGAAAGATCAGATGGCAAGGGATAGGAGGACTTGCTACCCGCCCTCATATGCCGAGGTGAAGAAAATGAAGTCACTAACCCTTAATACCCATGGCTGCCCCAGGGCTAACTTAAGGGGCTGCGCTTCTTCTTAGAATAGCGAAGAGAGAGCATTCGATTAGTTCGTTTAAGAGACTTGCTACATACAAGTTACAAGCTCAGATGATAACCTTCGAGTTGTTAGCAGTTTCCAGTCAACAGAGATTCTCATCAACAATATTATTCATATTAATTTACATTAAATATATTATTATAAAAATATAATATTTTTATTTGTCAAGCTCAGATTAAAACAGAGTTCTTTCACAGTTCCCAGTCTATACAGATTCTCAACTATAAGAACCTTTATACTTTGCAACATTGCTTTTATACTAAATAACAACTATTATAAATTATAATAATACTGGCATTAAAAAATTAAATATTATAAAATAACATTAAAAAAATTATATTAATATTTCTATTTATCAAGCTGAGATGATGAAACCTTCGAGTTCTTTCACAGTTCCAGGTGGACAGACATTCTCATCAACGATGACGGACAGGCCTTCGACTGGCCCACCAGACTCCTTCATGAGGTTCAGCTTGGCGCTCAGGCGAGCATTTTCCTCTCGCAAGCGATCGATCTCCTGAGTCTGACGATCACGAGTGGTCGAATATGGATTCATTCGGAAGTGAATGACACGGGTCTTTGATCGATCGTAACCTCCCTAATTTGCAAAACAAACACCAATAAGAACGTGTCTTTTCACATCAAATAATCTCCCCAGATTCAGCAAACAAAACTACAACTTAAGACAGAATAACAGTGAACACACTACTTGATTGACTATTCAATAAGAGTTAATAGTTGAAAGTAAATAGTTAAGGAACTATTTACTTCACTTAACTAACTATTTAATTTATTAACCATTAACTCTTTTAACTATTATTATTACCTCTAACTATTCACTTTCATCAAAAATTTACTTTTAATAATTATTCTACTGTAAGTGTAACTATACACATGAAATGAAATGAATATGAAATGCTTGAAAGTGATTACGAAAGTGAACATTTTGTGTTACATTTTATATATAAAAATTTACAATTCCAGGACTTATTTGCAATTATCCAGTTATTCAACTGCCAGATACTTACTTGAAAATCGATGAACATCTGAGCAGATACAGTGACTGGACAAAGTTAATTATGTATAATATTATGTTATACTGAAATAATTATATAAACAGACGTCCAACCTGAAGATCAACTCTCTCCAGCTGAGCAAGAGCTTCCTCTTTCTGTTCTGTCAGTTCTTCCACCTTCTTCTCCAGTTCTTCCACTTTCTGCCTAGAAAAAAAGCCAACAACAAAAAGTACAGTAAAAATAAATTTATAGCAGTAGAAATTTGCACTTAAACCACAGCATCAGGTTCCAGGATTCATTAACTTCTTCTCAAATACTGTTCAAATCACGATAAGATATGCAATGAATAAAGCAATGATAAAAATTTATATATCACCTAAAAGAACCCATTTACAACACAGGTTACCAGTTGTCTTACCTAAGTCCTAGAATGATATTCTGGTCGGCAACATTTGTTGACGATACGGCAACAGGCTCCTTGTCCGTCCGTTTCTGTGACTGCTGTTCCAGCTGATAGGAAAAAAGCAGACGGCGTTAACTGAACTGGGAAAAAATCAGTCAGTGTTAACAGAACTAACCAAACACGTCGCTTTTCAAGACCTAGCATCGACAAATGCACTACCACATTCCAACACTTTGTTCCTTTCTTGCTTTGTAATTGTAATCTGACATTTATAAAGTGCCACTTCAAGAAAAAAACTCATAAGTGGCGCTCCTGACCCGAACCGGTGAAATCACTGTCAAATAATACAGACTTCAGGTGCTTGTGAAACTGCGGAAGGGCCAAACTGAGGACCTCGAGCCACGGATCTCTAGGAAGGCGATTCCATTTGGCGGCTCCAACATATGCAAAGCTTCTGGTCTGCGCTGTAGCAGCATGCATACGAAGGACAGTCAGGAGTCCATAAACTACCTGATGCTGCCCACTTGCTTGATCATCCAGGTGTCATCCATCCCACTTACACCGGTATGTCACCACCACCATCATCATCATCGATGCCCATCAACTGCACACTAAGTCTTAATCATTTCCTTAGATTAGCATCACAGTGGAACAAAATATACAAGGGACCAGCATGTTTTCCTTTAAACTGCAGAGCCCAACAACTAATGGGCCATACTGGCCTGAGTTTTACTCTGTGTGAGTGTGTATGTGAGAGCGCGTGTGTTGTACAACAGATACGAGATCTACACACTAACAACCAGATGTACCAGTATGCATACAAACATAATGGCTCGATGAATAGCAGATGCACTAAAACAAAAGAAATTCATATTACAGAGCGAACGTCACGAAAATGGTTGGTTTGCATTACTGTTGCTCACCTGTTCATCTGCTTCAATCAATACAGTTCATAAGCAGTTAGTTAGTAGGAAAGTAGATCAGTGGTTCAGTTAGTTCCTCTTAACCGGAGAGACTTTCATCCCATTCGACTTAATGAAATGCTTCAAAAGCAATAAGTAAGCAAGTCTATCGGTTTTCCAGTTACTTCATCAACTTCTGACCCACCAGAGTGACTTTCATCCGTAGTTGCGCCCTCTCCTGTGCCACTTCTTCCATGTCGGACTCCAGCGTCGAGATGTGCTTCTGGTGTTTTTCGATCAACTTCTCCAAATGCTGGATCCGTGCACTGGATCGGGTGTCGACTCGAGACGTCAAGTCATCGTCATGCCGATTGTATTCGTCTACGATGTTCTTGAAAAGTTCTTTCTCCTAATAACAACAAACAACCTTCTCTAGAAAATGTCTCTTGGATAACGTAAGGTAGGAGGGTACTCACCAGTCTCTTGGCGTGACATGTTTGCGATTTAATATCCTTAGTCTTGCTGAAATAAGGTCAGCATTCCCTTCTCTGTCATCTTATCATCCCACTGAAAACATGCATCTGAGGCATAACCAAGTTTCTAGAAGGCTTTCGTACAAAAGACGTTTTAATCTATCATTTTATCCTAGAAGGAATTTGAACCCGTGACCTCTGGGTTATGATTATCACTGTTATTCCTGCATATATTAAGCACCATTATCTAATGACCAAGCCTTATTCAATGGCACTGAGCAATTATGAGCGAAGGAATTGCTCAAAGTACATGAACAGTAACCTTCTCGAGAGAGGTTTGAACCGGTACTCTCTGCGGTGAGCGCTCAAACCAATCGGCTACCCTGTTCCAACGCAGTTGATACCCAAACCGATAAAAGGTAAGATTCAATTCCGAATTATATGTGGCTGGTAATACCTCCAATAACCGGTGATAGAGACAGAACTTACCTTGCTAACAAAAATCAATTTCTTTCGGAGTCGCCCAACCAACACATCCGATTCGTGGAATTTTGCAGAAGTCGTTGCCAACTCGGCCTTCATCTTCTGCAGCTGAGCCGACGAAGCCCTGTGCATTTCCTCCAGCACATGGTTGCTGAAAATATTAGCATCAGTGCAGTGTTAATAGAAAAATAAACACAAAAGTCATTAGGTATTATGTGCATGGGCGCCCACAGGGTGAAAAAACAATCTGTAACAATTATGCTCTAGGTAGGTTCTAAGTTATTTCGATATGTGTGTCAAAACCTGAGACGAAATCCATCACAGAATAGAAAGAAACAGTAGAAAAGGAAACTTTTCAGCAGTGATTTAAAGATCAACAAAGGCGTTGCAGTAAGAAAATGTGTTGGCACACTATTCAGCAGCTTAGTATAACTGTTAGGTTCAAACAGAATCAAGGCAAAAAAGGCCATTTTAACCGAACAAAGTCCACCTAATAAAGAATGTGAAAACAGGCAACTACACAGACACCATACCAACCATATTAATTTCAAATAAAACTGTCACCTGACTATAATGTAGTGTAAACACAGATTTATATTTATATAGCACCTCTTCAAGAAAACTCGTCAGAGGCACTCTCGACCTAACAATGGAAAACCAGGATCGAACAATATGGTTTTCAAGCGCTTATGGAATAGAGGGGTACAAGAGGGTTTGCCTGCATGATCCTAATGAGAGCAGGTTACATAATCAGAAGCTAGGGACACACTTGTAGGTTTCTGTAGTATGACAAATGCTTGCTTACCTTGCCTGTAGCTGACCATTTTTCTCCAGCAGTTGCGTGAGGTCGCACTGTAGTTCAGCCGTATGTTGACGCATATGACTGGGAGATCTAAGAAATCATAAATAGATCTACAATAATTGTAGCACTTTTGTGCTGCTACAAATAAAAAAAATCATATATATGTATTACCTCGACATAGTATTTTGAACATTTTTAACCTTGAGGGGTTCTCAGAAGTATTTGAACATATGGGAATTTTCAGTGGTTCTCCAAAGCATTTGAACATGTAGCACTTTCAGTGGTTCTACAAAGCATTTGAACATGTAGCACTTTTCAATGGTTCTCCAAAGCATTTGAACAAGTAGCAATTTCAGTGGTTTTCCATAGCATTTGAACAGTGATTCTCCGAAGTGTTTATTTGCAACCCTAAACCTAACCCCACACAAAACACGAACATCACTTCTCTATATTTCCAACTAGCTGGATTACCCGGCGTTGCCCGGGGTTATAAGTTTCACACCACCACCACCACCACCACCACCACCACCACCACCACCACCACCAGAACCACCACCACCACCACCACCACCACCACCACCACCACCACAACAACAACGACTGCTTGGCAATCTTCGCAGTCGCCCTCTGGCGGCGACTGCTTGGCAGTCTTGGAGGCCCTTGTGGCGTCTGGCGACCTGTGGCGGAGACTGCTTCGAAAGTCTTGTAGACGCCTTCTGGCATCTAGCGACCTCTGCCGTGGAGTGACTGCTTCGCAGGCGCCCTCTGGCGGCGACTGCTTCGCAGTCTTGGATGCCGTTGTGGCGTCTGGCGACGTCTGGCGGAGACTGCTTCGCAGTCTTGTAGACGCCTTCTGGCGTCTAGCGACCTCTGCCGTGGAGTGACTGCTTCGCAGTCGACCTCTGGCGGCGACTGCGAAGCAGTCGTGGAGGCCCTTGTGGCGTCTGGAGACCTCTGGCGGAGACTGCTTCGCAGTCTTGTAAACGCCTTCTGGCGTCTAGCGACCTCTGCCGTGGAGTGACTGCTTCGCAGTCGACCTCTGGCGGCGACTGCGAAGCAGTCGTGGAGGCCCTTGTGGCGTCTGGAGACCTCTGGCGGAGACTGCTTCGCAGTCTTGTAAACGCCTTCTGGCGTCTAGCGACCTCTGCCGTGGAGTGACTGCTTCGCAGTCGCCCTCTGGCGGCGACTGCTTCGCAGTCTTGGAGGCCCTTGTGGCGTGTGGCGACCTGTGGGGGAGACTGCTTCGCAGTCTTGTAGACACCTTCTGGCGTACAGCGGAGACTTGTATACGCCTTCTGGCGTCTAGCGACCTCTGCCGTTAAGTGACTGCTTCGCAGTCGCCCTCTGGCGGCGACTGCTTCGCAGTCTTAGAGGCCCTTGTGGCGTCTGGCGACCTGTGGGGGAGACTGCTTCGCAGTCTCCCGTGGACTGACTGCTTCGCAGTCGAAGAGGGTGAACCGGGCGTTGGCGTGTTAAAGAAAACGCCAGAAATCTAGCCCTCACTGCCGGTCTGTAGTCGGCCTCGCCCTTAGTAAAGCAGACTGGTTGTTTGATATACTGTAAATAATTTAGATCTTTGTCTTTGAACATACATGTGTTAAAATTTTGCTGTAAAACGAAGAATATACTTCGAATCGATCGTCATTATATTTTGTGCGAAAGTAAACAACTTATGCGCAGTATTAATGACATTGGGGAATACCGGCGCCATAAATAGAACCGCGATGTCGTTAAGCGGATTATTAATGACGTTGGGGAATACCGGCGCCATAAATAGAACCGCTTGGCAGTGGAATAGGCGAGCTTGCGCGTTATGGACGGTCGGGTGGGTAGAGTTTTGGGGCATTTTCACCATGGTAGGGGTGAAAACGGGGGACGCGAACCCCTCCACTGGGTGTCCGAAGCCGAGGCCGACACATTAGTGAAGGTTTCGAGTGAAAAGGTGCAAAATTGTAGAAGTTAAGCCCGGTCAAACAGACAGACAGACACACACACACACACACACACACACACAGAAAGCTGGCTTTATTTATATAGATAACAATCCAAAAAGAATTACTACTCTGCAGTTAAATGTAAGTCACGTAGAAATAAAACTGACTTTAAAGCACTGTTTTCGTCGATGCTTTCCCAGTTGGCCAGTCTTTTCTTCAGGTCCTGCAAAATAAAAAGGGTAAAACAAACTTACTTTTTAACAAAATTCTTTCTGCTGCTACTTAGCACACAATCATGGAGTTGTTGCGAGTATTTCCATCATTTAATACACAAATAAAGAAATACTAAATAACCAGGTCATTGTATTCAATAAATAAGTCTTATATCTTTATTTATTCAAGTAAATAAATTCTCATTTCTATTAAGCATCGCTACCTAATAACAAGGCTTTAATCACTCCTGCTAAGCAACTAAACGTTAAAGACTTGCTCAAGCCCCCTTAACAGTGACCATTTAAGGGTAGGGGATGGTTGAACCCAAACTCTGTGTTACAAAGTGGAACAATCAGTCACAGAGCCACTGCAGCGCACAATAAATTCATCAGTCAATACTCCATTAATTCCAAACAAACCAGCCTCACTCTGCATTCTTATTTTGCTCTTAGTTCAAGATGAATTACACATGAATTACCCATGAATCAGATTACAGGCAATTCAACAACAGTTCGTCAAAGGCAAACAAGAACATACATGTCTAAACGCATGTATTATGTGTAATGCATTTGTATGGATGTATGTATGTATGCATGTATACATGTATGTACATCTACATGCATTGATGTATGTGTGTACATATGTACGTATTCATGTATGTATGTATGTATGTATGTATGTGGTGTGTGTCCAGGTGTTAATATAATACATGTACAACATTCAATTCTAATGTCATGAAATGCCAATGTGATGACGATGCTCCAACAGCATTTCTACTATTAAAAATGTGCTCGTCTTTCAAATACCTCACACTGAACTTCAAACTTTGAAAGTTTGGCACACTGTTTCTGAACTTGCTCGAGTTTGGATTGCAGGTCGTTGTTTGTTTCAGTAAGAAGATGCGTGTTCTTTTGAATGGCACTAAAATCCAACAAAAAGACGACAGATTCAAGTCCATGGCTAAACTAAAGGAGAAATTTAATTCAAACGCAATTAGTCCCAGTTCTAAGACTACGCTTGAAACAAAGAGGAAATTAAATTCAAATAGAGCTGGTTCTAAGAGTAACTTCAAACTAAAGCAGAAATTTGATTCAAAAGCAGTCAGCGTTGGTCCTAAGACTATGTTCGAAAGCAATGCAGAAATTTAAAGCAAATGCAATTGGTCTTGGTTGTAAGGCTTTAGAGCCTGAAGCTCCATGTAAGTCAGTCACAATAGTTGCCTCAACATAATATTAAAACACAAACCAATACAAGCAAAACACTTTGACCATACAGAACAGCAAACAACAGTTCAAAACAAAAAGCAACCGAAAATCGGCTTCCAAGTACACTTGTAATCGGCTATTCTCTTTCCTGTATATTTACCATGCATTCTATGCCGATTCCCTCTGTTATAACCACGAGATATTACCTCAGATACTGATTTTCTTCTTTAAGAGTTTTATTTTCTTTTTCAAACTGCTTCAGTTGATTAAGCTGCGATTTCATCATCTGGACAACCTTTCCATCTTCCTCAACACGGGATACAGTCGTCTCCAGCTCCTGCAACCAAACCAGTATCTAGTTTATTGAAGCTATTTTCAACTACGTGCTTTCATCCTTTTTCTTCCAGTTCATCAGTCTTTCCAGCACTAGTGAATAAGCTGGTGCTCTGCGCTAAGCTATAGAGTAGCACTCTAGAAATTTGGATTTTAAGATAACGATTAGAAATATCACACAGTAATCAAATCACAGCAGAACAGTTAAATCTTCCTGGGCAATTTGCTGACTTTTGTGAAAAACACCAACCAATCTTTTCAAAACCACATACGTTTGTGCAGACTCAAATATTGCTTCATATTACAGCAGAACACTTGTTTCTTACAGCTGTTAACTTTTTAACAACGAACTGTAGTGGTTTCACTTTTAGTACACTCTCATCGTGCTAAAGTGCTAAATTTTGAAAATATATTTAAGCCATTACCACGATAAAAGCTGTAAAACTACAGAAGAATTTAGACACATCGTCTTGAGAATTCACCATAATCAAATGGTTTAACACTTTAACAACAAAAGTGCACTAAAATGTATGGAAAACTAATCCCTCTCATCATCAAAGGGTTAATTTCATGCCACTGCATGCAAATGCCAGATGCAAACCCTGGATGAAACCCTAGACACCCACTCCGATACAAACCACAGATGCATACCTCACAAGCAAACCATAGAAGCAAATCCCAGCCGAAAACCCTGGTCAAGACCAGGGTTTCGGCTGGGATTTGCTCCCCCAGAACCGATAAAACACGTCACCTTGATTCGGATGTTAGCAGACGACAGCTGTGATCGAAGATTTTCAGTTTCTTGTTCTAGAACGGAGGTCCTTTCGCCGCCAGTTCTACATGAGAGAAAACCTGATACAAGAACTTCCTAGATTACACAGCCCAAGGTAGTAACACAGACAAACAGTTTACACAGAACTCACTTCCTTCCCCGCAGCAGGACAGTTTAAAAGGTTTTGAAGATGAACACGTAATGCCCTGGCCTAAGGGAGAACCGGATCTAAACAAGCTCATCCATTGCTCCCAAGAGTTTCCAAAATGGTTCCATTTCCATCATTATTAAGCTACCTGCTTACAGTCACCACACAGGCAACAAAGGTTTTCCAAGAACAAGGGCAGGAAGGCAGCAGCTGTCAAGTTAGGGTACAGCAACCTTCAGTTCACGACCAATTCCGGTAGTTAATCAAAATGTAAATAAGTGGCCTATAATAATTTCTGACCAAGGGTTCAGTTGGGAGCCATGGCCCAGGCCTTCCCCAGTCAACCTGCCACTGCAACAATGTCACCAAAGGATCGGCGCCAGCACCATATCAAAATAATAGTAAGGTTCTTTGACGTCTCAACAGTAGCACCTAGAAATGCAGTTCCATGCACACGTCACTACACCTGAGTTGTGTTAGCAGACATAATCACCAGAAGTCACTAAAGTGAATAAGACATTTTCATAGATCTACCTGAGCACCGTCTGCAGCTGTTCTTGGTCTTTCAACTGTTTCTGCATTACTTGCAACGACCGTTTTAGGTTTTCCTTTTCCATCTCCGTTCTACGGATCACGTCTGCCATCTCTTGCTTCGTCTGTCATCAAAATGGATATCATATTATCAAGACACGCAACCATTTTGTATTGGTATCAGAATCATCCATAATCAAAGCCTACATAGACATCTAACTGATCTCAACAGGTGCAACTTATACATTACTTTCATAACAACAATAATAATTGTAATTGTAATCGAACATTTATAAAAGTGCCACTCAACAATTCAGAGGTGCTCCCGACCCAAGTCAGCGCTATCACTAAATGGTGAAGTAATCTGTTGTTTAGATAAAAATTTTGAAACAAAGAAGTGGATCTTCAATCTTCTAGATGGATACAGCACCAGGAAAAATCCAGTGATGGCAACATCTAACAAGGTAGTCTACTGTAGCAGTGTAGCATCATAACAGCAAAAGGTATTCCACTGTTGCATCGTTGCGTTGTACAAAACTGTGATTATAATTACAATTGCTCATTGTCCCGTGAATAACTGAGACCTTTGCTTTGCAAGTGACTAGTTAGTAATGTTTTATTTTGAGATAATAGCCAGTAATAAGTTAAAAAATCCAAAGAATAATAATATTAGAACAAAGCACAAACAGAATAATTGATGCTACAAACAAAGCAACAGCACTTGCTTAAAACAGAACACTTTAGAAACTTGAATAATTCAGAATATGATAGAACAAGTGCAGAAGCAAACATGTTGAAGTCTAATGCACAACCTCTTCTAAATTCGCTTCAAGAACAATTTTGTCCTTCTGAACGGTCATCAGCATTTTCTTTGATTCTTTTGCTTTTTCAACTTCCTGCTTTAATTCTAGAATATCTCGTTTCCTTTCGCTTTCCTTCTTCGCGAAGACAAGAAGTTGATTCTTGATGTCAGACTGCTTAGCAAGCTCTTTCTAAAATAAAAGCAGTAATTTAAAGCCAGTGCTTTAATCGAACTTCCAACAATGCTTCTCAGTAATTTCATCTAGAGACTTAATAATGCACAGATCCCACATTCTGCTCCTCTCAAAAATTAGGGATTGTCTCCTTGGGAACTGCTTTATTTTTATCTTGCTCCTTCTTTGGATTAGAATTTGTACCTCCCGTGATCCAAGGGAGTGTAGCTGTATCCACAATGTGAATGCCACATCTTTCTATCCTGGTCCTTCCGAAATATCAATGTATTATTATTATTATTATTACTGAGGTTTTATATAGCCCCCAAGGTTATCTACCCAGAAGCGCTCCCAGTCCAAACCCAGTCAAACAAGACAGTCTTCAGGTGAGAATGGAACAGAGAAGAGCAATCGACTGGGCTCAGGCACAGTGCTGCTGGGAGTCCATTCCAGGTCGCTGGGCCAGAGACAGAGAAGGCACAGTATTGCCGGATAGCAGTCCGCGTGCGAAGGACAAGGAGCTCATCCTGCGCTGTAGAGCCACAATGCCGGACAGCACAGTGGAGCACCAAAGTTCAGCTCAAACCAAATCCCTGTCTACCACTGTAGACCATGTCGCTCTTGACCTGCAATGTGGCCTCCTCAGAAGTTTATTCATTCTTGTCCATACAGGATCCTCTTCCGGGTTACATTGATGCTTTTATTTATCTCATCAAAAAACATTTTTAAAAATTAAGGATAACCTTATCACACCCCAGCTAGCCTAAAAATTCCCATTCTTTGGATATTATCCCTAGCTTTTCACTTTCATCTTAAACAATAATTCCACCAGTTTAAAAACAACTTCAACTTCTTCAGACAACAATACTGTGGATGATGAGTTATCTCTTTGATATAAGTGAAAGAAAACCAGTGGACATTTCGAAGTAGAGATCGATAACTAGCAAATATTTCTCTGCATAACGACCTGGTGCTCCTGGACCAGTTTCTCAGTAGCTTTCTCATGTTGGAGCTTTGCCTCCTGCTGTTGAGTTTCGAGTGACTTCAGCTGAGCTTGAAGCCTTGTCACCTCAGCTTTTGCAGCAATCACTTCACTGTGTGCCACAGCTTTATCTTCAAAGTCAAACCACAGTACATTGAAGATAATGTGACAATAGCGTTTCTAAATCAGTAACTCTATGACAACATAACCTAACGAACTGATATTATGGATGTCCACCTAATTATGGCTTGGCTTTGGTTGCACCATCGGTTGAAACCTTGTACATCAGACACCGGCGCTGTAAAAGTTACTAATAAATATTAATGAAACAGACGTACTGAAATACCTTTCTGTACTGGTTGGGATTTGAACCCACAAACCTGGATTCGCAAGCTAAGCATTTGACTATCGTACATCCAGTAAGCACGTCACACGTTTATTAGGGCCTTGGTTTAAGAAGCTAAATGTGTACCCCTATGCCTAAAAGCTTAGAAATGGCAACAGTACAATGCCTGAAACAACGTTCTTTAACTAACGTGGTTTAGGACTGCCCTAGTCCACTGGGAAAAATGTTAATTCATTTGTAGCCTACATCATTTGGCTTTCACTCACACCCTCTCCACATCGGTTGATGCCTTGTGCATTAGACACCGGCGCAATTGAAGTTACTAATTAAAACATACACAATCACTTATCAACTGCATTACATTACTGATAATTTTGTTATAGTACTGTATATGACTATGGTCAGTGTGACTGATTAAACATTATCGGTACTTGCCTTTCCCAAAATCACTGAGACCACTTGCACACAGGCTATCAGTGTCAAACTTAAGTCGCTTCACAGTCGACTCTTTAGAGCAACCAGACATAAAATCATCGAAATTGCCACGGATTCTGATGACAGCTGTGCTGTTATCTGTATGATCCATGGCTTTACTCTGCAATACAAATACCACGCTGTGAACACAGCAGCTGAAATAACTCCACTTTCAATTTTAACTCATATCCAACATAGTTTGGCACTACATGTTTTGAAGTCTCAAAGGGCTTCGTCTTCATCCGCAAAATGAACCTTGACTTCCTACTCATTGTTGTGCCTGGAAAGACTACCCATAATCTGCGGCCCACCAAACTGCTCTTTGGTTGATTAAAATTCAAATACCCTGCACTGTACAGGCAGCCTTACACTGACATGGCTATTCAAAGCGAGCAGCAGTTAAATCGGATAGAGGGCGAGGATCTCACCAGATAAAATCTGCAAAACTAGTAGGGTTTAGGCTATACGGTCGATTTAGAAAACCTCTCATAGAACACAACATACACTGCGACTTAGGTGGCTTGTTACGTAATATAAGCTTCGGCACCTTCGTAGCGATGGCAAAATCCAAAGTGTAGATAAAGACTCAATACGACATGAATATTAAACTTTGCATTTTATAATCCATAAATAATTTAGTAAACAAAAACGTTCACAGCATATAAAACAGCGATAGAATAAATAAATAAATAATTACATTCGCCAATTCAAAACCTAGCGATTAAAACAGGATGTAATCTGTTTAACTTCCACAGTGCTAGTGTAAATATTTTATAGCGCATTCATACGGCGGATTTGCGAGCTTAAAAATTGTTGCGAACTGCTGCGCTAATTTTGCTTCCAAACCGGCTAGAACTGTCTATTAAACTTAGAGAGTAAATAGAGAGGATTTCCGAGCTTAAAAATTGTCGAAAACTGCTGCGCTAATTTTGCTTCCAAACAGGCTAGAACTGTCTATTAAACTTAGAGAGTAAATAGAGGATTTCCGAGCTTAAAAATTGTCGAAAACTGCTGCGCTAATTTTGCTTCCAAACAGGCTAGAACTGTCTACTAAACTTAGAAAGTAAATAGCGAATAAAAATGGGTAACTAGAATGTTATCAAAATTGTTGCAAAAATAAATCAAGAAAATTACTCGCCATTAAATCTTGCTTACCGTTAAGTCGCAACCGTCATCTATTTTTTCATTATGACATAGCCTACTTGGACATTAGGCCTAGGCTATTGAACTGCCTCATCGCCGGCCTCATTTTTAAGTGCTCTGCCACCAAGCCCATTACATCTTATGGACCTACATGTGATGATGGGTCCCACATGTACAAGGGGACCTTGCGAGGCGTGGTATCAGTGGCGGCGCCGCCTTTACTTGTGTACGGGACTTTTTAAGGAGGTACGGCAACATATTTTTGCCATACCATTTTTTTACCGTATCCCTCATTTGCCGTACTACTTATCAAATCGTGGCGCCGCCACTGCGTGGTATCCATTCAAATAGGCAGCGGTGGCAAAGGGGCCAAATCAATTACTAAACAATTAGCAAGGTTGAGGCAATTTATGGTCATCGCTATAAAAATACACATACATTTTACATGGGTATGTGCCATTTAAATGGCGACCAACTTGTCAAATTTCTAATATATAGGCCTACTTGGTTATATACAAGACATTCCAGTGGGTTCAGGTCAAGGGAATGGGCATTGGGCAATGAGGCCCACAGTACATCAGGAACATAACTGAAGTTCTGTTCTTTTCTCGATCCCGCATGGTATGCAACCATTTAGCTCCACATCCAAGGATATTTGTCATATCTTCAGTCAAAACTCTAGATCTTTAAAACAGTCATGTGTCAGTGCCAGAGCCCGTGGAAAACACTGGAGACATGTCAATCCTGCACTTGCATACCAACGATGACTGCTAGCACTGGAATTACCAACACCTGGTTTTCAATAGAAGATTATTCCTGGACACCGTCTTCCTGGAATATTCTTCCACCGAGATGCAAACTTTACTACCAGGACAGCCACGGATTTTTTGTCATATCTTCAGTCAAAACTCTTTAGATCTTTAAAACAGTCAAGTGTCAGTGCCAGAGAAGTATAGCTGCCATGCAGAATACAAATTGTAACCATATACATGTAAATACATTTGACACTTCAATAGGTGCAACAGTATTATCCATTTTCATTCCTGGTGAAGAGTTATTGAATGGGAAATTGTGACGTGAACCATTATTGAACCTCCATTCAAATATCATCAGTTAACTTGACTGCAACTTTGCAATGATATCCAGGGGCGTCTATCCCCCTAAGTTATTGAAGCAACGTCCCTTTTCCCCCTCTTTTTCCCCTCCCCGTTACTTCCCCCCTAAAATGGTGGCATACACACTGACAGATCTTTCCCCCTATTTCTTGGATGGAGCATTTGCTCCAAGGTTTCTATGGTGTAGACGCCCCTGATGATATCTACTATAAATACTAGCAATTCTTCAAGTATTTTAAAAACAAATGTTAATATTCATATTTCTGAATAAAACAAATGCATATCAGCTTCAACAAAACAATCAATGGCAAATATTGGAAAAGTTCAATCTCAGTCTCTTACAACCCTTTAATACTTTTATTCAATATCTTTTTAGTCAATATCTATAAAGTGCAAGGAACGACCTCATTTATAAATCCTGACATCTCTCTGAATTTCCGCTAACAAGATAACGTTAAACAAAAAAGCCTCTAGCTTTAATTAGACGATGACCGTTCTATCCACGGATAAATCAGATGACCAAGGAGCAGTTTTTTGCCGAGACAAAACCAAGTATTGTTGGAGGTTACGTCAGCTGTCATCTTGCCAGACATTTTAAACAGCTCCAATGCTGACAGAGGTCTCAGCTGCAAATCAAAACACGGAAAAATTAAACGTAATTGTAAACTCCACATTTCTAAAGCACCACTTGAAAGCCAAGCGCAGGGCACCAGCTTATTCACGAGTGCTGCGTCGAGTCAGAGGGGTTGTCCAGAGGGTTGTCAAATGAAGAGGTAAGTCTGGTTGCCAGGAAGTTCAAAGAGAGGGGAAGCAGAGCTGCTATGGCGAGTGTCGGGTGAACCATCAGCCAACCTAGAAATTTGCAGACCTGAAACTTGAGCCACAGAAAGGCAAGGCTACGTTTAAGCTGACAGAATAAGACACAGATGCACAATGAAAACAAGTTAACTTTAATTCAGTGCTGGACATAGGCATAGCCACATTGAGGCAAGAGGAGGCAGTTGCCTCCCCTTGCTTTTTAGATTTCAACAATTTTCCGTGGGTTATACCTACGCACCCCAACTACACCTGGATGTCTCCCGGAGTTGCCTCCTCTTGAATTTAAGTCTGGCTACGTCCTCGGTGCTGGATGCATGATAGTCTAGTGGTTAGCATTCTGGACTGCCAACCAAGAGGTTGGGGTTCAAATCCTACTACGGCAGAAACGTGTTTCAAGATTTCTGTTCCAACTATGCCTCCTAGTTAGCAAATCTATAATGAGTACACAGTCGGTGGGAAGATCAGATGGCAAGGAAGAGGGCTGGTCACCCGCCCTCATAAGCCAAGGCTAAGAAAATGAAGTCGCTAACACTTCACACCCATGGCTGCCTTTCAGGATAGCTCAATGGTCTACTCTTCTTGGTTGATTGTCAAGTTCAATCTCAGTCCCTTACAACCCTTTACTATCAGAAGGAACTCACATATGTATAAGCTTTTGATGTCACCTTGGTTGTATTCCCTCTAAAATACAATTATTAAATTCTAGAATAATTTATAGAATCATTCAAGTAAAAGGAACAATACCAAGAGCACGAAAGGGGATTCTAATTAAAAGGAGATTCTAATTAGAACAACTGCCAAGGTGATGCAGTACATAAAAAGGTCTTATCTATCAAAACAACAAAAGTCTAAATACAAAATGCCAGACAGGAAAAGACTGCTATCAAAGCAACTGCAACTGATCAGCAAAATCGAACCTCGAGATGAACACACAATGGGTTGTGCTGCACCACGGAAATGTGAAGATGGCCTACAAAGAAATAACAAACAAAATCCACAAAACGTAAGTAGCTGCTAAAAATGCATATAAATATACTCTGTCCACATCCACTTTGAGAAGCTTGTAACCGCACCAGTGCCAGATTTAGACTTGGTGAGGCCATAAGCTATATAAAGCTTAGAGGCCTTTGTAAAAAATTACAGCAGAAGGTCTCACAAAACTTGACAACATATATGCCATTTAATTATTTAATAGCAAGGCATTTAAAGTGAAAAATTCAAATTATTTTCAGATGAATGCATTTACGGTACTTAGGCAAGATGAACTTTGCTACACAAGCCATTTAAACAGGTTCCACATAAGGCCTTAAGCTGTACGTTTTTTAGCTTATGCCTAAATCCAGCACTGAATGGCACTACATAAATGCCCAGTTACATTACATCTTATTATGCTAAATTACTTAACACAATCTAAACGTGGTTGCAAATTCAAACACAATTATATAACTAAAATTTATGATACAGGCAAGTAGATAATTACCCATAAGCTTGCAAAAAACAAGCTTATGGAAAACACTGTGTTACATAAATGACAACAAATGGCAGAGAAAATAGCGATGAGATTCTACAAACCAGTGACTGCCTCCGGATGGACCATTCGAAGAAACAGCCAGTACACTGGTACCCTGTTCATCAGTGACACCAGGGTGATCAGTACGCCTTGCAACGACAACACCATCAGACGCAACTAAATGGAAAGACATCTGTTTAGAACTGAGTACAAGAACATCCTGTATAAAACATTCATAAATTACACGACATCGGCATTGTACGGAAATAATAATAATAATAATATTCTTTATTATTTCAAACTGACAGACACAGTAAGATTACATTGAAACACGACAGTATACAATCAAGATTTTAATTAAACACACGGTTTGGCAGCCATGCAAGGTGCCGCCCTGGGGGGGTTTATGGGAATCGATCTGCGAACCTAATGCTCTCCTGGCCATGAGTGTTACCATTACTCTATCCCCCTGCCCCCAAAAATTTATAAAACACCTCTCGCAGAATAATATTCAGAGGTGCTCTCAGCACAGAAGCCCTGGGGAAGCGGAAATGCCTTTAGGGAACGCAAGGCCTGTTAGGAAAAGCAAGTCATTAGTTTGGCTCTGAGCAGAGGGTAAGGTCGTTCCAGATCGCGGAACCTACTACAGCAGTGGGTCACAATCTAAAAACAAGCTGCGTTGTCCACCCAAGTATGTCGCCAGTTGAACACCATATATAAGATGTGCTCAAAATCGAGGTTAAGAACAAATTCTATGAAGAGTTAGAACTTACAAGTAATCTCAGTCACTGACATGAAAATTGACTGGTGTATAGCATGAAACTGATTTTTTGGGCATAAGCACAGAACTGATTTCTCAAAAATCCCAGGTTGTTGGGCTAATTAAACTAAATTAAAAAAATTAGAAAAGAAGTCTTTTAGTTCTCAGTTGTTATGAAAATTCACTCAGTGACCAAGAAATCCATCAGCAGGTCCTGGGGTGAAAAGGTTTAGGAATTGCTACATTAGTCCAATTGGTGTACTGCAGCCCATGGGTACATAATACTTTAGGGTATAAAGTATAAAAATATTAATAATAATGTGGGGAAGAATGACCTTGTTTTGTTCTGCTGTATGCTAGATAAGTTCAGGGAAATATTTTATAGTGCTACATCATAAAATATTTTATAATGTTACATCATAATAATATTTTTACAGCGTTACATCGTGGAAATATTTCATATGTTACAAATATTGGGAAAATTATCATAAATGCAAAATTGCAAAAGAAATGAAAACCAGAGCACGCAAGAAACTGACTAGTGCGAAGACGATGTAGAAAAGCGCAGTCGTTGGAAGAGTAAAGAGCAGAATCGTGAACAACAGAGTTCCAGCGAACAGTTGATCAATGTCGTATGACGCCGAGTCGACACGCTTCCGTAGCACATTCCACTTCTTGCCGCAGAAAAGTCGCCAGAGGGAGGACAGCGCCAGAACCTGGAGACTGTAAAGCCTACAGTTCAAAACAAGACATAATTCTGCATATATCAGCAATGGCAGGATCAAATTCACATCAGTTGCTAAACAGATAAACAGTAAATTGTAGAGGTCTTATGAGGTACTTAAAAAGCGCTGTATTAAGCATTTCATACATACAAAACAACGAACACATACATACATAAATACACAGGGCTGTAGTGGTAAAATTAGAGGTGAGTATACGCTACCAGTTAGTTTTCCGAAACAAATTAGAGGTGAGTATGCGCTACAGTATTTTGTGAGTATACACTACAGTATTTTAATATAAATAAATATAAATATTTTGTGAGGTGAGTATACGGTCTCTAGAGGTGAGTGTACGCTGTATACCCGCGTATACCCTCGACTACAGCCCTGTAAATACATACAAATTGACTGTACACAGTCAAAGGGAAACCTTGACAGCAATATAGAGGACTTGGTGGGCACTCATTTTCAAGTGCAGCGTCTAAACAAATAAAGTTGATAACACTTCACGGTAGTGGCTAGTGAGTTGTGCCACAGTCTTGTGACTGGCTGAAGTAGTGAGCAACTTCCACAGTGCAATTTATATGCAACAAGCTAAGGAGTGATTACCAACGCAGTGATTATTAAATAGTACTGACAAAAAGGAATTAGATCAGTCTAGCTAAAACAGAGAGAGAGAAAGAGAGAGACAGACACAGACAGAGAGACAGAGACAGACAGACAGACAGAGACACACAGACATAAACAGAGAGACAGACAGAGACTGAGAGGGAGGGAGGGGGAGAAAGAGAGAGTGTGTGATCTTACCTTGCGGCATAGACATAAAAGCAGTAGATGTGAACCGTCATCATAGAGATAAGATCCTGTAGAAGAGACAGTTGAACTGTCAGACCCAGACATCCAGACAGACAGCCGTAGTAACAGATGTCAGACCAGAACGGCCGCAGTGTTCGCAGATAGGCTACAGACAAAACCCAAGTGACTCCATTCAGCACAATGTTATTCCTCTGTTGGCCA
Organism: Allolobophora icterica; assembly: GCA_963556255.1. Lineage (NCBI taxonomy): Eukaryota > Metazoa > Annelida > Clitellata > Crassiclitellata > Lumbricidae > Allolobophora > Allolobophora icterica. The sequence goes on along the minus strand of OY744609.1, from coordinate 60,509,689 downwards.
GATTTTGTTTTGCCTCGAATCCAACAGCAGTTTGTGTAAAACTCTTACTGAGCTTAAGTGCATAAGCAACACAGCAGAGTGAAACCACAGCAACAACACCTTCAAGAGGTGCTTAATACTTTAATGAAATTTAATAATAATAATATTAATCTTCTTTATTAATTCAAACTGACAAGTACACAGTAAGATTACATTGAAACATAACAGTACAATCAAGATCTTAATTAAACACAAGTTCTGGCAGCCATGCAAGGTGCCTGATCTAGAGGGGGTTACAGGTATCAAACTCCGATCTAATGCTCTCCTGGCCAAGAGTGTTACCATTCATCTACCCCCCCCCCCCCCCCAATGACGAGTGTGTACTAAAAAGTGACTGGGAAACCAATGTAACTCGTCGTTAAAGTGTTAAAAGATGATAGAAATATTCAGTGTCATGGGTCGCAACGACAATGTGCTATTGACAACACGCTGGTTGGAATGCCAAATCATTACATGAAACATGCACTCACCTTTCCACAGAAATATATGGTACAGAAAGAAATTTCCCAGGAAGTAAGCAAATGGTTCGTTGAGCTTCAGTCCAGCAGGAGCTCCCATCAGCCAGTTCAACAGTGAATCAAACTCAACTGCAACCACCTGAATCAAATAAATATGCACAAGAATCACCTCACTGGCTCTTTGTTTATCTGTAAATTTTCAAATACTATTAAGAAACACCTTTTCAGATCTGTTAACTTTCTGGACCACTGAGTTCTTAAAGCATTCATAGAAATATTCTGAGACAAATAATAATAATAAAATAATAATAATAAAAATAATAAGACGATTTGCATAGCGCCGAAGCACATCCGAGGCCAAAGGAAAGAGAGCTGTACATACAGTCTGGACTAATTAACATGAAGTCGTTGGGGGACAGGACAGGAAGTCTTGTTCCATGCCTTACAATACAGTGTGTAAACCAGGACATATGTGAAAAGTGTTAATGCTGAAAAAGTTAGCATTATAATTTAGCACTACCCTGCAGTTCCTGTACAATGCGTTAGTTAAATGGTGTGTTAAGTTAAAAGTGTTCGGTGACATAACACCACTTTGCATAACCCAGAATGGTGTGTAAACCAGGAGCAATTCAAATGAGTTCAAACTGTATAAACATTCAAGATTAATATCAACATTAAATAACCTCAGCCCAGGTGAGGAAGCGATCGGCATAAATTCCTATGACGTTGTTTGACCATAACCAACTCATTAAACAGATGCCAAGGATGATGTCCAACAGAAGACGATATTTGCTGTTCTCAAACCTTAACACAAATATTAATATTTTACAGTAAATACAATAAAAATTAGAACCAATAGCAACAAACTGAATCATAATTTTAATGCTAAAGGTATGCGTTCAAATGAGAAACAAACAAAAAATGCATCAGAAAAACAAAATTGAAATGGTGCAAGCATGATGTGTGTGTGTGAATGTATGTATGCATGTATGTATGTATGCATGCATGCATGAACGTCTGAATGAATGTACGGCAAGCATGCATGTAAATATATACATGTATGTACTTAGATACCTTGACTGACATTTAAGTAAGTAGCTTTTTAAGAGCCTTACAGATTTTAAAACTTAAATATTATTGCAAACTTATGCAAAAGATTAAACAACCAGCTTATTAGGTCTTTATCCCAGTGCTCAGGAAATTATCTTCAGTTTGTGGGTCAGTTCATGACCCTAAAAGCATGATACATGACCTTCTATTTAAAGTGCATTCTAACCGGGAAGCACTATATACCTGACATTGCCTGGCAGAAGAGGTTGATAATTTCCAGACAGAGCTGCAGCCTCCGCCAAGTTGGACCCAAATCGCCGTTCAATCTGTGACAGGGTGGAAGGCATTTGTAAAACTTTCTTCACGATTGGAATTCTAAAGAACCTGGAATGAATCAGAAGAAATATTCAGTCTTTTTAATCACATTCAAAATTCAAGAAATGCTAATGCAATTACTCAAAGAACTATTTAGACTCATCATTAAACTGGTTAAAAATATTTAATACAGATCTAGGAAAATTTAAAAAGAAATTTTACTACATTAAATCAGTAAAATTTACCAAAGTTTGTACATATCTAAATGTTTTATATATAACTCATTTTATAATCTCACAACATTGCTATTAACAATAATTATTAACAATAATCCAAAGAGATAGAACCCTGGGGCACTGGCGTAAACTTGTCCAAATATTGGGGGACATTTGGTTATTTTTTCTACACCTGTTGCATTGGGTGTCCAGTCCGTCTCAATTATTGGCGGTGGGGGCATGTGCATCGGCTGCCCCCCAGAGTCTACGCCTATTCCCTGGGTTCAAAGGATATTTTGCCAAATGTAAAAAATGACAATCCTACAGAAAAGTTCTCTTTCCAAAAGGGTCATATGGCTTGACAATCCCATGTCAAGCCATGTGACCCCATAGGCATAGCTACACTGAGGCAAGAGGAGGCAGTTGCCTCCTCTTGCGTTTTTTTAGATTAAAAAAATTTCCCATGGGTTATACCTCTGCACCCCTACTACAACTGGATGTCTCCCGGAGTTGCCTCCTCTTGAATTTAAGTCTGGCTACGTCCTTGTGTGACCCCAGTTTCTCAATGTCAATTAGTTATGACACACAGGAGCCAATGGCTTGAAACAGGCTCGGCAGTTACGTATGCAACACTGGAGTCACATACTTTGACACAGGACTGTTAATTAGATATGACACACTGGTGTCACATAGCTTGACACAGGATTTTCAATTAGGTATAATACACTGGGGTCACATTGATTGACACGAGATTGTCAATCCTGTGTGTCAAACCTAACTGACAACTAGGTAAGTCACACTGGAGTCTAAATCCAGTAAGCGGATATAATAGATCATAACAGTCAGTCACCAAGTCAATAACAGCAACATGATACAGTTTTGCTTTACATAGCATTACAGGAAATGCAAGCATTTGTTTTCATTGTGTTTCAAGCAGAACATGCACAAACCTTAAATTTGACAGCCAGAGTGATATCTTTAAAATTATGCAAGCTATCACAAAGTTTGGCAACATGAGAACAACATCTGCAACAAAACGAGGAACTGTTGTCCTTCGAGGCTGTGCAGGATCGTAGAATTTGCTTTGCTCTTTGTATCCAAGACTACTGACAAAATGCCGCTGTTTTGCAAGAGATCCCAAAATGATTTCTGCATTTGAAGAATCGTATTTAACTGCAGTATCGTTTTTAATCATCATCTCATTCAACGTTGTAGAAGCAAGAAATGAAGCTGACTCATACAGTATTAGAACAAACTCAATAGAACAATCTGTGATTTGGTGACTGGTACTAGGATGCCATCGAACTGATAGGCAGTCTTTCCTTTTTTCAATATACAACGATATATTATTTGTCGAACAATCATTGCTTTGCATTTCCTCGGGACCACCAGAGTCGCTTTGGACGGTCTCGAAATCCGCGCTGTTCGTCCAAATTGCAACTACACGCACATCGCCGGAAGTCTCCAATGAAGGCCAACTGGATGAACGGATGAGGCCAGTAACGCAACAGAATCGGTTCACTTGATCGATGCAACCGATGGCACGAGAACTATTCTCACGAAGGCACTCGGTTGGAAAGTAAACACGAAATACGTTCCTGTTGCCTTGCATAGTAACGTGAAGACGAGACTCACAAGTCTATAATTATCTAAATATTTAGAATGTAGAATGGTGTTTTACGGCTGATCGTGAGTAGAATTAGCTGGCATCAGCTTATACTGGCGTTCTTGAGGCACACGTTCATCAATCCTAAGAAATCCTAAGAAAAACCGACATCGATCATAAGAAATTGAAGTAAACATCTGCGGCTGCCATATTGGGTGCGTCCGCTGCTCGCCCAGAGTACGCTCCGAGTAAGCACAGCGTATCTTTAATTCTTTAGTCGCTGTACATACACGGTGCATGCTCGGAGGGGATTTTTTATGGAGATAAGCTGTGAGCATTCCATTTAGTACCTAGAATCGTACTTGGAATATATCACGCAGCCTGACAACCATTTAGTAGTTCATTGGCTACTGTTTGTGTTTGACTACTGGTGGTCAGCTTTGAGCCCAAGTAATCTATATATAAAATAATAATAATAATAATAATTATTATATTCTTTATTATTTCAAACTGACAGACGCAGTAACATTACATTGAAACATGAAAGTACAATCAAGATCTTAATTAACACACGGTTTGGCAGCCATGCAAGGCGCCACCCTAGAGGGGGGTTACGGAAGTCGATCCGCGTACCTTATGCTCTCCTGGCCATGAGTGTTACCACTACTCTTACCCCCACTCCCCTAAAGGTTTATGTGCTCAATGAACGACATTGAATGTGTCTGTCAGACTTGCGTACCACACTTCTGAGAGCAGGGGTTAAAGTGGGGTGGGAACGGTGGAAAAAGCGTTCCCACTGCTCTCGAAATTCTTTGCTTGCATTCCCACTGCTCAAGCATGCGTTCCAATGAAAATCTTCTTTGGCGTTCCCACTGCTCACCCAAACCACTGTCTGAGAGGTTTCTTTCATCTGTAGTTAAATGTTTTTCTACAGAAACCGTATGGCCTCGACCCTGCTGACTTTTCAATGAATTGACTAGTGGAGATCTTTCACCACTGCCTGGTTGAATGAGTGTCACGTAATTTAAGGTCTCCGTGTTGGGATTGTGCTAGCCCGAGATTTAAATCTCTGAAATAATCAGTATGCATTAGACTATTTCGTTAAAATGTAAAAATGGAAAAGTCTAGCATCAGAATACAGGCACCTGGATATTATTTTAAAAAAACATTATTTAGATCTAGTGTCGTTAAGTTTGTAACTGAATTGTAGTAGAATGATAAGTTGCACCATATCCCTTGCAGTATGTGTATATATATACATGCATACATATCGCAGATGAAATATGTATACGTATAACACTACATATCCACTTACACCCACTTTATATCTACTTATGCTGTGTATTTATGTATTCCCACTTATATCCACGTACAGCCACTTATCCATTCATTTCCACTTATAAAACTTACTAATATCCACTTAAATCCACTTACATTCACTTATATCGACTTATGCCCATGTACGCCTACTAATACCCACTTGTATCCACTTTATACCAAATTATCTGCACTTATCCACTTAGTTACCGGTACATATATCTGTTCATATCCACTTCTTTCCATTATTATATATGTTATCCATTTATCCACTTATATCCCGTTATATCCACTTATGTCCACTTATAACCTCCTGCATCTGCTTTTATCGACTTATACCTACTTGTACCCACTTACATGTGTATATATATATATATAATTTGCAGGGAAAATGGTGCATGTAATATGTCTGCATATAATATCGTATATGTGTGTATGTGCATGTCTTTGCACTCGTGTGTGTTACAGCACAAAACAAATTAAACAATACAATGTATGCCGAAGCACAGATTTCTGTCAGAAAACCATGTAGCCTATAAAAAAACATGTACACACCTGCATTCTGCATGACACATTGTAAACAGAAGTTTTTTAATTTCACCGAAGAAAATCCAACACCGCAGTTCCTTTCATTTGATTCCCAGATTCAACAAACTTAACGTCTAAGCTTCATTGCAATGTAAGAGCAAAGCAAAACGGATAATCGTGAACACAAAACTTCTACATTTCAGTCTTCTACTGACTTGGCAACTACACAAGATAACACATTATAAAAATCCATACCAGTAACTATTTTTCCCAGCCAATTTAACATTAAACACTGGCTTTAAATGTGCCAGGTTCATTTAAAGAGAAGCCGATGAGTTGACTACCACACATGAAATATCAGTCAGTGGTTTATAATCATTGCGCTTGATATGATCTTACAAGGCTTTATATAAACTTCTGAATGTCATCTGCCAACCATCCGCAAACTCTCAACAATAATGTCTCGAGACAGGAGACATTAATGTAATGAGAAAGAAAGTGACCAGAATACTTGCAGATAAAACTCAACGCTCTAGCTTGATTTATTGTGAAAGAAGTCTATTGAGCTAACTCCAAGAGGCAACCAATGTTCATGAGTGTTCTAGCCATGAAAGTGTCAGCCATTAATAGTCATATGACCTCATACACATACTTTCGTATACTTTAATAAGCGTAAGCCGAACATAAATGTATGCTGAAGCACCAATGGTTAATGAATCAAAAATACTGTTGTAACTTCTACAAATAAAGCATTATAAAAAAAACTGTACACTTGTTACTCCACAACTGGCCCATACTATCGACGCAAAATACAAAAACTCGTAAAAATTCTTAAAATGGAAGAGCAATTGTTTGTACATCAAGTAATGGTTAACCGAAAACAGTTTGCTGGTCTGAGAACAATCTTAAGTCAGATCCATCAATAAGCATGCAGAATAAAGTTCAAAAAAACTTTTTCAAAAGCGACAATCAAGCCTTAAAAATTTCTCATTTACCAATGGTTTCATCAGACAAATTCACCCTTCACACTTTAGGTCCCCATGTAAAAAGAAACTTTAAAATCTTCAATTTAATTCTAAATTTCAACTTTAACTTTTCACTCAACTCCTACTTTCTTCCTCCTCTATCTTATGCTAACTCCTACTCTACCTTACTCTAAACTTACTAGCAATCATATTTATTCTTAAGTAGCATTTCAAGACAAACAGGCATTGTCTCTTTTAACCTTCTAGAAACAAAAACTATCTCTTCAATGGTTCAGAAGTAAGAAGCCTATTATCCTTATTTACCACCCGAACAGGTATCCCTTTAACAACACATAATCACATATAAATACACAAATTCAAACTGGCATATATATATATACATATGTATGTATGTAAGTATGTATACATACATACTAACTGAACCCATATTTTATTGACTACGGTAATTAATTACTGTACAGATTAATTATATTTTGTGCGTTCTTCGAGAAATTGCACCTGATGAATCTTAAAAAATGCATAATTAATTAAAATAATTAACTTACAACGACTACATTACAGAAATGTTAGACAGCGTACATTCAGTGATAGAGTCAAAAACATTTACTATTCAAAGTCACTGACAGATATTCTTACAGCATCCAGTCTGTTCTTCTTCAACAATAGCATGCATGCACAGTTTAAAGGTGCACAAATACTTAGATAAAAAACTTCTTGGAGTAAAGAATGCATAGAAGTGATATTTACATATAAAAATGTAACAAACGAAAGTGAACATTTAATTATACATAGGTCAGGTCACGACTTGACCTAACTTCAAGGAAACCACCTACATCAACTGTCACACAGAAGCAGAACTACGTTAAATAATTTCAGTTCTTTCCATATTTACTTTCAAACATTGTTTAGTTTCACTGTTTCAATTGTTCTGAAAACAGAACTCTGTAATTTTAAGTAGCAATTCAGAAATTAAGAAATTTCGAGATTTTAATTACGAGAGTCTGTCAAAATGCATTTATTTATATAAGCCCAGATGCAATCGTATGCATGCCTACAATACAAAATTGTTCGGTGGTAATATATTACTCACTGCTCCAAACAATCACAGCTGCTATTATACATACACCAACAAACCAATGACCTGGAGTCAGTGGCGTCACGAGGGGGGTGCGGACCGCACCGGGTGACACCCTCAGAGGGGGGGTGACACCAAATGATGAAATTTTTGTAAGATGACGAATTCGTAAAAAAGGGTCATAATTTTTTGCGAGAAGAATTGTTTAAAAAAAGGTTATCAGATTTTTTGTGAAACGAATTCCTTGAAAAAGGTCATCAAATTTCACTTCTTTTCTGAAACTCTATGCTAATTTACTTTTGTGAACCTTTAATGAGGGTGACACCATGACTTGCCGCACTGGGTGACACCAGCCCTAGTGACGCCACTGTTTGGAGTTGCAACATAGCAACAGTCTTGCAACTCAGCGGCTTTCAATACTTCTGTATTATTCAACACATGGCAAAGGTTGAAGGAATAAAAATACTAATAAAGCCTCACACTTAAAAGTAAAAGAGTTGGCTTTGTGAACCAAGTCAGTAAGCCCTATGCTTCAACAACTCGGCCCAGAATTTGAAAAATAACAACATTGACAAAGGTAGTCCTCACTAGTTCAAGTTAGGGCAGACACAATCTCTGCAGCACACAATTAACTACCAACTCACAATCAACAAAATGAGAAGTTTTTCTGGGCTTGATCTTTGACCTGAGCCACCTAAAATCAGAAATCAGTTGGCTCCAAAACTCTGCTTTCAATAAAGCCATAATTAATTAACACCTGAATCGGTCGAGTTCACAAACTCATATGAACATCTAGCTCTTGCGTGACATACAAGTCACTTCAACACAACTTCTAAAACTACAGCTGAGCAAAGACAGCTTGTTTTGCCCAAAATGAACCAACAGTAGCAATGACAAACACAATAACTGTAGGAATGGCTAATAACAACAACTGCTAAAACTGTTAAGATACGGCAATGTGGTTAAGTTGAATCTGTTAGACTGGATTTAAAAGACAAGGCAAGACTAAACCCCGATGAGTATTAAAGAGATATTAATAATCACAAATGGTATGATGTCGATAATGATGACCATAATATTGCTGAATATTAATAATAATAATAATAACACTGGGTTAACTTTTATTGTGGGGCTTTGGCTCTATCTAATGCATATATCTGGAGATGTAAGAGAAACAAGCCATCTCTTCTAGCGTTAATCAGTTGTGGCACTGTCATCTTCCACATCATTTCTCCCTTCCAAAACTTGACAAGGTTTAGCCAACCTAGACAAATCTATTTCTCCTGAGATGTTTTACGTCCCAAGTGATTATAAGCACCTTGGAAATAACGTAACAAAAATGTCATCACAGATAGTTGGGCACTATCTCATACGTATAACTTGCAATATGATAGAAAAAGTAATCTTTCCTAACACGATGCTATTACAATCTAGTGCTTTAATGCCATCCTTTATCTGTGCTGTCAGATCTTGATGTGTTCCAGCTGTTCCTAAATCTAGTTTCTCCAGAGTTTTTAATCCTGGGGATCAGGTTGAAAATAACAATAATAATAAACAAGTGCATGTAATATGCTGACACCCGCTGGATTTACCATTTGGTATAAGATAAAAAAGAATCATCAAAAGAAACATAAATATTCAGAATGACATTTGCAGACAAGCATGGGGAAAAAGACTCAGTTTAGGTAGCAACTTTTCTGGCTCCTGTGCTCATTTTAGCCCCATAGAAAATACACTAATTACAAAATTAATCATATACTAACGATAATCGATAACTGTAATAACTGAGGAGTGCTCATATCTTTCAGAGGTAATCAAAAAGCACGTTATAGTGTACATATATCGAAATACACCCACACATCGAAATACACCCACATATAGAAATACACCCAAACCAACCCACATGCATCTTAGAGAAAGGAAACAAACACAGCTTAATTATGAAACTCCACAGCAATTAATGAAAGACAGAGTTCAAATTATTACAGATAGCAGTACTGGAATTCTAACAAGGTTTTTGAAGTAGACAGCACAGAGTTTACAATACAAAAAAATTCTCTGACTAGATGCACCTCTCGTAAACAAATCAAAAACAAGAAATATGAAAAAATAATTCTCGGTTGAAGTTCAGTGGCAAAGCGACTACTTGTGCAGACCGAGGGCATTCTTGGAGTGTTCATAGACCACGTAGCTAATGCTGACAGCGGGTAGCACCTTTATGAAATTCGGGAGAAGGCCTCGGTACAAGCCTCGAAATCCCTCCCTCCTTACAATGTTCCGCATTAGTGTTACAAAGCCTTCTCGTGTGTCATCGGTTGCTGAAAAAATTTAACATAATGGTGTTAGAAACAGTACCATATCCAGTTCTTGGTACAAACTAATTTAATCTTAACACCTGCTAGCTTAGGAATCAAAATCAAACCTAACCTTAACCTTTCAAAACAACCTAACCTTAACGCAATACCATTTTAATAATCCATATAGCTAAATCCAATCCAATCTTAACAACATAACCTTACTACAATGCCATTTTAATAATCCACATGGCAAAATCAAACCCTATCTTAATAACCTAACTTTAATGCAATACCATTTTAATAATCCACATGGCTAAATCCATCGATGGCTAAATCAAATCTTCAAATTTTAAACCTAATCTTCATAAAAACATCTGTTAACCTTAATACAATTGATGCCATTTAAAAAGTCCACTTGGTAATATCGAACTTAATCCTAATATTAACAACTTAATGTAAATGCAATGCCATTTTAATAATCAACATAGCACCACCAGTGGAGAAGTAGGCATAAGACAGTGGCGAACACATGTATTTGAAAATGCAATCCAGAAACACTTCTAAAACATCTACTCTGCGACACTTTAGCCGACTGCCTTGAGCGCTCATTTTGTGGCATAGAGTGGGCAGAATGAAGCCTGTCCATGACAATTACTCTTTATGGACCTAGAGTATGTTCTTCACTTGCAATTGCTCATTGCCATCAACTGATGTTTGGTCACAAAACGGTTTTAAAATACACAAGCAGCTGCAGAAATAATAATAATGAATAACTGTAAGCAATGATAATTTAGACATTCGGTTGGCAGAGATTCGTGGAAAAGGCAATGCTTCAAAAAGAAGCATAACACTGATGATGATGATGATAATGATGATGATGATGATGATGATGACAATGCTTAATGATGATGAGGATGATGATAATGATGACGATGATGACAACCATGATGATGATGATGCTTGATGATGATGACCACAACGAAGATGTTTATTGACGATGATGATGAAGACGAATGATGATGATGACAATGACTATGACAGTGCTTGATGATGATGATGGAGTCAGGTTTAGAGCACACCAATAATAATCAATTCACTCTGTCAAACCTTGAGCTTGAAGTCTGGTTCTGACGAGTGCCAAAGGATAGCTGGCGAGTTGGCCACAGGTGCTGCTGATTGTTCCACACGCAAGCAGAACGAGAACACCCGGATTATTTTTGTGCGGATGACGTCGAAGGTACATCAGCTTTAAAGTCTTCAAAGCGTAAAGTAATTGAGCTATTACACACTTCCACTCCAGCCAATCATAAATATAAACTCCAAATTTCTAAACCATCATTGTAAAGCCAATCACCGGACATCGCCTTATTTCGGAGCTCTCCAACTTATGTGCAATATGGTGGTCTATCGGTAACAAGCTTGCTCATGGATCATAAGTAAGTATATGCTTTATTAACCAATAAATCAATAAATTGTTAATCGAACTTTGGTGTACATACGTTTAATAAACACAGTTTAAACTATATAACATCCTAACAATAAATGTTTTGTGCATCAGGCTTTTTGTTCGAGTAAAATTGCATGAAGCATTCAACTGAAGCTCATGGTATTTCTACGCAAGCCCTCCTCTCAGTCATGTTTCTAAGGCCCAGATTGGGTCCACAGCTGGCGATCAATTGCCAATAGCAGAACTGGCCCTGTTAGCTACATTGGTTAGAGCACACATTTAGGCAGTGCCTTTGTTTGTGAGGATGTCTGTTTGCTGCATGATGGAGGCTTATTTCAGAGATTTAAATATTGAACTAGCACGGTTCTATACAAAAGCTTCTTAAAATTCATAGCACCCATTCAAATGGGCAGCAGTGGTAAAGGATCTCACCCAATCATTTCACTGAAAAAAAGCAGGTTTGAGACCACATGATCACCAAACATTTTTTACAATATTTACAATTTAAAACATGATCCTGCTATGTGTATGTTTGCAGTTAAATTGGCAGTCTGTGTGGGACTGCTACTACCCAAAACTAATGGTGCATACGGTTGCCTTGGAAGCCAACCTCGTAGATGGTTAAGTCGATGCCAGCGTACGGTATGATGCCGATGATATTTGGAACGTAGCCTCTGAAGAAAGCACGGAAGCCTTCTCTTTTGAAGATCTTAACTGTGCAGTCAATGAGACCTTTGTACTGACCCGTCTTCGACACGGCCAGACGTGTCTTAATAACCTACAAACACAGAATTTCATAAAGTATAAAAACAATCACCATCGATCAACCATCAACAATGACGAGAGGGATTAGTTTTCCATACATTTTAGTACATGATCATCGTTAAAGCATTAAGAATCGGCTGTACGGTTTTCTTCAGCAAAAAATGAAAATGATTAATAAGTGGATGACAGTAATGAAAAAGATAAAGATGACATGACGATTATGACAACAAGGACTAGATTATGAAGAAAATGCATCTTTGTTGTCACCATATTATCTTCATTCTCACAATAATGAAGATAACAATGATAATTACCAGTATGATTATATTACCGTATCAATATAATACAACAATGATAATTACCAAAATGATGCTGCCAATGACAACAAATAGCATAATTATGCTACCTCCATCAACGAAGATAATGACGATAATAACCATTACAATGATGTTACCTCCATTGGGAAAATTGCTGTCTGTGCCAGTGCCCCAGCAATGGATCCAGCAGCAAACCGTTCGGCCATTGTTATATTACACACGGCTTCACCTTTGAGCAACTTCTTTATCTGTAACAGAAGACAATGCAACAGACAATAATATCGTTCAACCGACACAGTTGCACATGTCTCTTTATGCATGCATGAAAAACAAGGAGGAGAACAAATGAAGACATGAGTTCCAAACCTGCTAAGTAGAAATTGTACACGTGAGTTAGTTAACGTGGAGATTTGATGCCCATTCTGATTAGGATTAACAGAACGTTGATACCACCCACCACTGCCGCCGCCATTATGACGATAACCATGACAACAAACAACACAACCATAACAACGATGAACACCACCACCACCACCATGATTAATTATTATGAATATGCTGATAAGTTATTGGTATTTACCATGACAAATCATTTAAGGAAGTAAAAATCAAGCCATTTCTGTCTCAGTACAAACCTCTTCATAAGCTCCAAACTTGAGCGCCGACTCTGGTGCGATTTTAAGTACACTTGTTCCATTTCCTCGCCACAGAGATCGCACTCCACCTTCCTTGATCATATTCTTGAATCCATCCAAAATCCTCATGTCTTTCTTCGATCCATAAACCTGAAGCATGATCTTGAGTCGATCAAGAGGTGCCGTGGCTGTTCGGGAAACTGCTCCTGCGATGCCACCAGCCACAAGGTGTCGCCACGATACTCCACCTTTTGACTTAAATTCTGGAGGACAGGTCAGCTGCTCTCCTATATCAATCATCTGCAGAAAAGTAAAGTCATATTTAGTATTATTATCATTATTGTAATTATTATTACTACTATCACACATTTATTGTGGGGCATGGTGGCTCAGTGGTAAGTTCGGCGCCTTGTGACTGGAGGGTTGCAGGTTCGAATCCCACTCTAGCCGCTGCGTACGGACCTTGGGCAAGTCCTTCACTCGCGATTGCTCGTGGCGCTTCGGCGTGAAAACTCCGACACAGTATCAATGCTGTAGTCGGGAGCGCCTCTGAGTAGTAGTAGACTTGAGGAGGTGCTATAGAAATATCCGAAAATAAAATTTATTAAGTGACACTCCTTGATAACCGAACACCATTCAATGAGCAGTCATGAGTGAAGGACTTGCTCAAGGTCCCTACGCTGTAACCATTTCAGGGAAGACTCAAACCCGTATTCTTTACTTTATTTTTGCTAAAACCAATCAGCTACACTGACAGAGGGAAGATCAGATGGCAAGGGAGAGGACTGAACCCCCGCTCACATATGCTGAGGCTAAAAATGTAGTTGCTAACACTTCATGCCCATTGCTGCCTCTCAGGCTAGCGTAAAAGAATGCGCTTCATTTTCTTCTTGGTGTTTTTCATCAGGAGTGCTTCTGAGAAGTTGCTTTGAAGTAGGGGTCCACCGGTAAGACATTTTGCACCGGAAACCGAATCCGAGTATTTGGATGTATTTTTGCCGGAACCGGTAACAAACCGGTAACGAACCGGGTACCATTTGTTCCATATGCGAAGCTTCGCATTTTCATGTAATAAGAAATTATCGACATAAATTTGTGTACTTGTAATAAGTGACTAATACAATTTGAATTGTAGTCATTTCTGTGCAGTTGTGAAGTTTTCTGTGTAATTGTTTTAAGGTTCAACATTTATAATTTTATATAGGTAAGTTTATTGAATAAGTTTTTACAGGAAAAAAAATTTTTTTAAGAAATTTTGTTGCAACTATTTGCGTCTAAAATATTTGCCGAGGCGAATACTTCCGGAAACGGGATTTCCGGCCGAACCGAGTATCCGAGCCGGTTTCCGGTGGACCCCTACTTTGAAGTAGGGCTATATAACTGTTTGATTATAATACATCCTGCATCTAATTACAGACATTTTTGAGGATTAAATACCGGTCTAATTAAAGACATTTTTGAGGATTAAATACCGGTCGACTCCTCCAGATGTCGATCATATCCTCCAAGGAATCGGCTGGATAGATTCCGAAATAATCTCTCCACTCGTGCCACTCAATCTCGAGATCACTGTTCTTATCCATTCTACAAAAAACAATATTCCACATTTCTAATCGCCGTCAATCGGAAATATAAAAAATCACAGGACACCAGTAAGACAAGATAACAGCGCCTGAAGTCTTCACATGGAACTTTCTATCTCCCCATGCTCTTGACACTCTAACCACAACTACTATTTGCTATAGCCTGAAAACATACCTCTTCTACACCGAAATGGTTCTTAATGCTTCCTGCTGCTTCGTTTCATTGTGCACTACTGTAAGTTCTAACGGGGCATTACCATTATTCAGTTGAATTGTATTGTAATGATGATGATGATGAATACGACTATTTCTACAGCGCAGTAACACGACACATGCCTCTACCTTGTCTTGACAAGTTCAACACGGCCCATAATAAGCCAGCTTGAAGTAGTGTGTCTCGAGTCTGGTCTTAAATGACTCCAATGAAGTTGCAGAACAACACAAAACCAATGCAAAATAATTACAGCTTTTGCAGAAGATCCTAACCAGTCAACAATTGCTCATCCCTTGGGGCTTATTGGGATCCTTACCAATGTAACGAATAAAACATCCCTGTGCAAACATACATGCCAGCACAAGGACACGGTGGCACATGCAACACTTTAGCCAAGAATAGTCAGGTACTTTGAGGAAAATTGAGGGTGTATGGGACGGCAAGACCCCCAACGACTAGGGCTGTGGGAGCATCATAAGCTCCCTAAGTTTTATGAGCTCCCAAAGCTCTGTCCTAGACCAAAATGCATCTTACGCACCAATCGGAGGGGAGAGGCAATGCTAAACATTTCATCCAATATATGTGAATCCCAAGGTTCATGATCTTGGTTTTAAAGAGGGTCTGGCCCAGATAACCTGAGACAGGTAAGCTGTGCATAAATATATACTGGCACAAACCGACATACATACATACATACTTACTCATAAATACATACAGACACACCCTGATACATAGATTTATACATACTGAAAACACATACATCCCATACATACATACATACACATAAGCATATCCAAACATACAGTAATAGCGTTTGGATAAACCTTTACAAAGCACTGCAAAACCATTCACAAGTCTATTCCAGTGAATAAAACAGCCCAAAAAGCCTCTTTAGCAGCCAGCCAATTATGAAATCCTACTTCCTAGTGAGTTGATCAGCTTCCTCGAGCGTGATGTGTACGTTCAATTTCGCAAATGCTGCTCGGACTTCAGATGGCTCAATTTTTCCTGAAAACAGTACACTAAGTCTCTTACAAACTGATAAGAACCATACACGAGCTTATTCAAGAACCATTCATTAGCCTATTCAAGAACCATTCATGAGCCTATTCAAGAACCATACATGAGCCTATTCAAGAACCATTCACGAGTCTATTCAATAACCATTCATTAGCCTATTCAATAAACATTCCTGATCCTATTCAAGAACCATTCCTGAGCCTATTCAAGAACCATTCATGAGCTTATTCAAGAACCATTCACAAATCTATTCACATTACACTGAATCAAACACAAAAGATCTTACTTCAGACTTAACACTAATCTGTTTCAATTTGTTTATGCACTTTAACCTTGAATTATAGGATTTCAATCGGACTTCTGAAAGAAGGTCACAATTTTCACCACGGTCTCACTTGATAACAGTGTTCTAGATTAGAGCTGTACCGATGCATCGGGAACATTCGTAATCGGGCCGATTATTAGAACAATCGGTATATAATCGGCATCGGTAAAAAATTATCGGCGCAGATGCAAATTAATTTACAATTGACATTTTCTGCACAATAATCGTTACAAAAAGAAAAATGAGCACAAATATCTGTTTTGTTTCTCATTATTGATTTATATTTAGCACTGCACTACTTACTAGGCACCGTAGAAACCAAGGACCTATTATACACAGGACTGGAAACTCCTTATATAACGTCATGTGCCTAGTTTTTCGGCGATAATCGCCCTTATCGGGGTCAGGAAAATAATCGGTTTTATACTAGGTATCGGCTATTGCAACAATCGGCTATACGCGGTATCGGAATAATTGGCAAAAAGTGATATTGGTACAGCTCTACTCAGGCCCGGCTCAAGACATTTGGCGGCCCTGGGCAAATCGGCGGCCCTAAGCACAAAAAAAGTTGGACCTTTTTTTAGTCATTCACCTCTTTTTACGAATAATAATTTTGAAAAATGGAAAATTGGCGGCCCCTAAAAATCGGCGGCCCTGGGCGGCTGCCCAGTTGCCCACATGGACGAACCGGGCCTGGCTCTACTATAGATGTCAATAAAATTCTCAGTAGATTAGATTTGATCAGATTAGGTTAGTATACCAGTATATTAGATTAGATCACTGGTAGTTCAGATTTGATTAATGATATATTACAATAGATTAGGCTAACGACAGATAACATTGGATTTGATTTGATTAATTACCAGCAGATTACAGTAGACTGCAATTGCAACTTTCAGAGTGATATAAAGTCCAGCGTTAAAATGAAGTAACATAAAACAATGTCGCATTGAAAATGAGAATAAACCTAGCGATCCCTGTCTGTGAACAAATTATATCATAATCCACATCACACTGAAAGGACTATAAGGTAGGTTAAGGAAAATTAGAACATTAATATAATTATTTTATGCTGTTTGAAATCTCACCATCCTGGTTCCGGTCTAGGCTTGAGAATGCAACCCGAAGCTTGTGTTCATGCTGCTGCATATATTGCACAAATTCACCAAAATTTATCACGGCATCTTTGTCTGTGTCTGCAGTTTGCAGCATTTCCTGATAAACAATTTCATTGACATTAACGCAAAACACAGAGGCTAGCATGCACATAAACATTCTGATGAGATCCATAATCATGGGCCCAATATAGGTCAAGTACGAGCATGATGGCATGGCATGATGGTACATTCTTTAACTTTACCTATACACTAGCCATAGTTATTTGAGTGGTAACTGTTATTGAATTTGTTTACACAAACAGAATGGGTAAACTTTGAGATAATTGAAAAAGTGACCACACATAATGTAAAATCCGCAAGCCTTCAAAACCGAGAGTACTATATTGTTGTTGCACGATTACTCAGTGGTACAATAGGTTCGGTTCTGCCCAAAACATTTCTTTCCCACGAATCGCATTCAGTGTTTCACATAGTATGCAGAATTTGTCATATACATTTATATAAATCTGCCCTTACAACATATATTTTATTCCAGCCATATTCAGCGTCGACACGCATGATTGAATGGTCGATGCTTTTACCTTTGCCCGTCCTGCAGCGTCTCCTGCAGTCACTCCGTGAAGGGCAGATGTCAGCTCTTTTATATCAATCGATCCGTCTTTATTTGCGTCTATTTTATCGAAAAGCTCTTTAAATCGCCTCTCGTCGTCTTCATGGAGTCTTTCGTTTTCCTCCCGCAAAGAAGGCTTTTTGTCCGACATTATTTCAAAAATAATAAAAGTCACCAAAACATAATAATAGTCTGTTTACCAGCCAGCTGAGTTTCTCGTCTAGTTCTCTGCCCTACGCAATGAGCCTTTCGTTTTTGTAGCGCAGTAGTAATAAGCATCTTAAGTCGTTATGCGTTTCTTCGTGCGAATGCAGGAAACACAAAGACAAAAAAACAAAGTGCAGACAGATGCAAAAACATGTATAGATGATGCGCACGAATAAGAAAGAACAGCTTTTCCATTGGCGTAAAGCAAGCATTGATTGTAACTCATCTACAGCGCCCTTTTCTTTGGTCTCGGCTGACTACAGCGCTATATAAAGCGTCCTATTATTATTATTATTATTAATTATTATTATTAAGCCAATGGCATAAAGCAGTCTGTCGTTCAAATCCGTCAAGACGACAGCTTCACACAACCAGAAACCTCTGCAGCTTGTTCCTTGCGTTACGTCAGCTTTGATGTTCAATAAACGAGTATCCATGTTAAGCCTTGAAGCCAGTTTTCATTATCTCCGCTGGGGTAGTCTAGTTTCTACCTTGTGGCTTCCAGTCTAAGTCTTACCTCCAGAGACCGAATTATTAGAGTTGCTGTAGTGTTCTGTTATCCTACAGTCAGTTATAATAGTAAATACCCTAAAACAGGGTCTTCCAGAGAGAAGTAGGCTAGAAAAGTTGCATTAAAAATACCATGTTTAGGTTTCTGTCTGGAACCTGACTTAGTTTGGTGCCAGAGGTCGAAATGATGGATCAGAAATAAAAGCATAAGTGTAGAAATTAGATCTCTGGATAAATCTATACAACATTGTGTTATCCAGCATCTCAAATGACTAAATACACTGTACTGCACATAATTTCCACTTAAATCAATGATGTAGTTGCATGGTTTGAATTTATTTCAAGTTATAACCAATTACACGTTGCACAGCAGCGAAACTTTTACAACAGCTGTGCAGAGGCGCGTTTACTCGTAGGCGCACTAGGCGCGCGCCTAGGGCCCACACATCTCAAACGATGGAAAATATTAGAGTTATCCAATACAATCTGTGATGATTTTATCACAATAATGGAGACAATTTACGAGCTCAATTTATTCAAGAAGTAAAATGGCCACGTATTTCGCGTTGATTGGTGATTCAACATCTGATGTCATTTTTTAAATAAAATCATTTAATTAAATAACTTCACATTCCTTGAAAATAGCTTCTATAACTAATCATAATTACAGTGACAGTGTCAATAACACTCACAAAAACGGCTTCAAGTTCAACTTCGTGGGTTTTTGCAGAGCAGCACATGATAGGCTAAACAGCACCTGATTCTCAGACCCTGTCTACAAGTTCAGAAGGGCCCCCAAAATGTTTGCGCCTAGGGCCCCGTTTTCTGTAAACGCGCCTCTGCAGCTATGGTGGTTACATTTCCACAATACAGCACAAAATCCTTGAACGACATTTCAGATATCCTCACTAGGTAGCATTTTATTGGCCTATAGGTATCAGGAAGATCAGGTATCCAGAGGAACTTCCACTGTTTGGCTTGGTAATGTAGTGTATTCAAATGGTACATGTAAACAAGTTCAGCTTTAAAATATGCTTAATACAGACAAAACTCAACTGGCTGCTACGGCATGTGTATTTGAAATTCATAACATACAATATTTACACAACTGAGAACCTTAATACATATTTTGTCACATCACGAAAACCTGGGTGGTGTTCACAGGCCTTAGAAACGACATACTTCAGATTTTCACTAAAATTACTAGTTCTACACAACAGCCTTAGTTCTTGACCATTTTAGAACAAGTACAGTCCGATAAATATTTATTTAAACTAATTCTTCTTCTTCTTCATCGCTGAAATAACTGTCTTTTTTGTATTTTTTCTGCTTTGGTTGCCATGACTCTTCAGCTGGATAATCGTAATGAAATTCGGTCGATTCTTTCTCCTTGCTTTGCTACAAAAGAACAGAAATGTAAAGACAATGTATAAACAGCCAAACATTCCTATTCATTTGGCTATACAGTGTACAAAGAAATGCAAAGATAATGTTAAGAATGTCCAAAATGCTTCTCCTAAATTTGGCTGAAAAGCTCCATATCATTAATATTACCAAAAACACATAAAACATATACATGTATTAAACCATTCCAAATGATTTTAAAAATTTTTCCTGACAGTGTTTAGTAATTCAGCAGGTTTTAAATGTGTATTTGTTAAAAAAAATTCACAATATCTCACACGAAATTTGATAGTAAGTTGGACTCTACTTATGGACTCCAACTCATAAGCACCAGAAACTTATTGTAACCCGTTATCACAAGCTTCTGGTGTATAGACACACACTATACATATACAGGCCCACACACGCACAGTTAGAAATATTTATAGTCATTGAGCATTAACAGGCAAATTAATGGTGTGATATAGAAGCACACATTAATGATCTAATATTTTCATATGATCTCCAATTTATCAATTTTGCAAACCTGATATAAAATGGCTGCCTCAAAGGTGTTATCCTCAGGGCGTCCAGGACGACTCTCTTCATCAGAGTCCTCTTCCTCTCTGCAAATTAAATATTGAAATCCTAATGAAGTGCATTGAAACATCGTCTACAGCTATAAGTCAGCAATGAAGTACCAGGTAAGTAACTAAGTACCAGCTAAGTAAGCAAGTAAGAAAGTAAGATAGCAGGGCTACAAAAGGCTTTTTTCAAATGACTTCCCCAATGATGATGACTCATGTACGTACTTTCAGTCAGTTTTCTCACATATTTATATAGCACCACAACTGAATGTCTCCATCACCTAGGCATTAATCATTGGCACTAAGAAAGTGTAAGCGAAGGATAATAAGATTTGATTGCAGTGATCTAAACACATTGCACCCCAAGGTCACCATTCAACAAATCACATGCTGACAACGCTCGCTCTAACACGGACTTCGTAAGCAGGATGAAAGTAGTTATTCTCTGTCAAATAAAAGATATAAGCAACTACATTGTTAAAATTAATAAATCATGGTAAAACAGAGTTTAAAATTACATCACGAATTACATAACGTGCTTTAAAATTATATCGTACAAGACATAACTTAAGAAATTATTTAAGTACTTTTCATTTCCTTCTGACTTTTGCTTCCTCTTCTTCTTTGGCGGTGGCTCCCTTGGGCCAAGAACATTTTTTGTACAGGCATAGCTCAAGTGTCCCTCCTCCTACAGAATTAGAACATCCTGACTAACTGAATCAAACACCACCAAACAGAGACAAAGATTACAATAATTTCCATTTATTAACATGTTCATATTTCCACAAAAAGAATTATTCTTAACTCAACAAAATTAGATTAAGATAATAATAATAATAATAATAATAATAACAAGACGATTTATATAGCGCCGTAGTACAGCCGAGGCCGAAGAAAAGGGCGCTGTACATGAGTTACAAAAGTCATTGGCAGTCGTACGAAAGTTTAAAAAGATACGTCTTCAGCTTGGATTTGAATGACTCCAGATATAATGATTTAAATGGTTTCAAGTTGATGAGTGTTCTTCAAAAGCAAAAATCACCCCAAACCATAATACCCCGGTACTGTTCGAACCTGTTCTGCAGAAACCTATGCTGCCTTGAGCTGTCTCAGTGGAACTGACTTAATCTACTGATAGGTTTCAGAAGTACTGAGCAATGGATAATGGCAATACAGTGACAATATAAAAAATTTGAAAAAATGTTAAAGCTTTCATATTTTGTGCATGTGATGTGGAAGAGTGGAGATTGCCTGGAGAAGGAGATCATTGAAGGCACAATTCCTACATGAAGAGATGAAGGACGATCTCAAATGACGTGGACTGATAAAGTCGTGGACTGTATTATCATTTGACAAGTTACTGAGGTATATAATAGACAGAAGCAAATGGAGCAAGATTGTTCCATGGTGCATCCAATCCTTGCCCTGAAGACGGTTGAAGACAAGTGATAATATAAGTTTAGATTTAAAAAACTGATGGAACACAGAAGGTACTTGATTTCGAGAAGCACTTCGAAACGCACTACCTATGATATATAAATTTTTAGTAACACATATTTATCAATTTTTCTATATATCCGACCACAATACAGATTAACGACTATACACACGTACTCTGAATAAATATAAATAAATAAATAAATAAAAAACAATGCCAAATAAACAACACTCTGGAGTCTGTGATAAAAGAGATCAACAAGACCTACTCCACATTCATAACATCGTGTTTTGTCTTTGTAGATTTTGCGTCGAATGAACTCAGTTGTTCGGCCGTTGTCTTTGGCGATGCTGCACTTGATTGTTCGACTTCCCAGCTGCATCAAAGTTCAATCAAGACAATCAAGACAATCAATAATTTGTGTTCAAAGACATAATTCCGCAGCACAGTGTTAAATTATTTACTAAGTCTGTCAGGAGATCCTTGGATTCCAGATGCAATGTGTGTGTTGAGTGTTGTGTGTACGTTGTGCATGCATAAGTGTGTACTATGTTATAAATGAAAAACAGAAAAATTGTGTGTATCTTAGGGTGCACTAAGCAATCTTGTGTGTATGCAACATGTGTGTGTGTGTCAAAGATTTCATTTTTTTAATGCATTATTAGTGATGTGAGCGTGAAATATTTCATTTGAAATATTTCATTTCTGACAGGTTTTTTTGAAATATTTCAATGACCAAAAACAACAAAAAAAACAACATGTTTTGAAGTATTGGATGCACACAAATTGACACAATGTCTTGAGTTGGACCAATGATGATGATAATGATAATGACAAAGACGGTGACAATGTCGATGATGAAGGCCATGAAAACTATGATGACAGTGACGATGCCAGTGATGATGATGACAGTGACACTGACAGTTATGATGATAGAGACAATGATGATGTTGACGATGACAACAAAGATGATGACATGGACGATGATGAATAACAATGAGGAAATCTTGTAACCGACAGATTTTAGCAGTATAATTACTATTAATGATGGTTTACTCTGTCTGACTGATAGTACTATTTATGTTTGTGTTCTAAGTTGTATTCTTAGAACTTTTTGTAAAATTTTGTTCGCCGGATTATTATTGAGTCTAGTTGACATAGTATTTGTGATTTATAATTTGTCTTGTAAAGTCACTAAAGTGTTTCGAATTCTATACGATTGACTGTGTCCTAGGCTAGCCTCCTAGGCTAGCAGAATTTAGCTAAAATCACATTTATTTCATTTATGACAAAACAAGTGATTAATAATAAATGTTAAGCATAACAATGAACAATAACATCTACTTTATTAGATCAAACTGTAATTTGTGACATTTGGTGAATAAAATATGTTTTTCAACATATAATGTAACTCTCATAAAAGTCATTCTTAAAAACAGGTAATTAGAAATAAATTGAGTATCTCGAGGATGGTCATCACTAACACAATAATGCATATAATATGTAATATGAGAGAAATAAATAAACTGTTATTATGGTTGTAATTAGTTGTAAAATGTAAAAAAAAAACTAATTTCAAATGTTTCAAAGGAAACTGAAATATTTCAAATAAAACTGAAATATTTCATTGAAATATTTCAACGCCAAAAAAAACATGTTTTTTTACATCTCTATGCATTATATACATTTTCAGTTAGCAGTACATATCTTAAATGCAAAAGACAATGGGTTAACCTGGGTATTGTTCATTTCCTGAATTGCTTTCTGGGCTGATTCTTTTTCCACAAACAGAACGAACGCCACTCCCTTGCTTTGTCTCGTATCTCTGTCTTTGGCAATCGTAACCCTGCAATTGACATATTCACATGAACGCTTAAGTTCAGAAATCATCATCACTGAGCATCAGTTTAGCACAAGATTAACAAATCGTTAATATTTTACTTTCAGTTGCTTGCAGCCACAAAATTAATGATGTCTTCTGTGTGCACCTCAGCACTGGTGAGATCTATGAAGCTCTATTCATGCAAACCATCATGAACAGTTTGAACACGCCTTTTCTAAGTTTCCAGATTTGCATGTGCTCTCCATCCACTTAACCTAATTTGAGGCCCTGTTATTGACTCCTTACTTATGTTTTGATATTTGCTGAAACCAGTTTGCAGCACTCCATATCCTTAGCAATCTGGGGTGGCCATATTGTTCACAAGTTACTGGCCACAAGCGAAAGATTACCAAGAAAAAACATCTCCACTTCAATGGTGCTCCCAAATGTAAAGTACCAAACAACTGCTGAACATAATGAAAATTAGCACATATCAGGCAATACCAGTATTTTTGACAGCATTGATAAATATATAATCGCTGGTATACTGGTGAATTCTAGAATTTAAACTGACACTGAATGGCTACTATATAGCAGACAGTTGCTACTACTCTATTTAAAAACAATTTAGCCACCCTAAACTGCAAGAAATTTGAGTACTGCATGCAATCAGAAGGGCGTCCATAAGTAGGTAAGTAATCATCATGTAACACACTTTACACAAAGTTTTTCAAAATACCATTATTGGTGTAAAAAAATTAGAATAATCAAAGTTTTTATAAAAAATTTTTTACTGATCTCAATAAATTAAGAATGGGGTAAGTCGTGTGATGCACATAGGAATGTTAGAGAAAGAGTTCTCACGAAATGCATTTCGCCTGACAAACTCCTGCAAATACATCAGAAATAAATCACAACTTCTGCCAAATTATCTTCTCAATTTGTTTGGCACACATTGAGATGTATTCCACGTTTTTATGTACCTCACGTTTCCATGGTGCTATTTGTGTCGTTGTGCAAACCACTTACTCAATACTCGCTTGCTTACTTATGACAGTACTTTTGATTGCCTGCAGCGCCCTAGTTTCTCTGGCACCAGGAGTGGCCACATTACTGAGTGCAGAGCAAATCCCCAAAACCTCTTTTCTAAGTTGAAAGAAAATTTGTTTGCGCAACTCTAACTTCTCGAGATATGATATTTATGATATTCGACGAGAAGTTCATAATCGTTTTCAGGCCGCTAAGGCTTTGTAAATAAATTGTTTTCGGAAATTTGGTCAATTTTGCCTTTTCACCACTTTCGGGAATTCAAGTAGACCCCACGTTGTTTATAAATACGCTATCGGGAATCGCCGTTTCACGGGGATCACCCACAAGCAAATTACTTCCGTGTGAATAATGAGACTGAGATTTAACTTACTTAGCAACACGTCCGTGTTTTGCAAATAATTGGTGAAGATCATTGTTCGTAAGCGAGAAAGGTAGATTCGATACGTAAACAGTACTTTTACTGGGGGCTAAGCCACCACTCATGGTTGACCGACGTTTTGTAAAGTCACAAAAATAAGAAGAAAATTATTCAACTACTCGAAAAGTGTCTGATTGACACTACAAATTACGACTGCAACATCGGTGGTTCGCAACACAGAGTATCGTGAAATTCGGAAGTTTAATGAAAATCACAAAAATAATAAATACATGCTATTTTTAGGAAACGGAAATAGAATGTGTACGTTAAATTCGTTTAGCGCCGTTAATATTATTTTAATGCCAAATTGATTATGCTTATATTAGAGTTTCAAACGATGCGCGGCCCACTTGAAATTTCAGGAGTGAATATGATTATGGAATAGAAAATTAAATACCAACAGTTTAGAAGCAAAATTTCATCCTGCAAGACTGCTGAGTTGGTAAGTACACATCTGCCAAAACTTACAAATTATAGTCAGACTTATTACTATGAATGGTATAATTCTTCACTTTGTGTCGAATCATTCTTGTGATGTATTGATATTATACAATAAACTTTGATTATTATTCCAAACGAATTCGTTCCATCTATAGAAACACAGGCCATTCAAGACATTGGACTTTTTAAAGCACACCGACTTAGGTTCCATAATATTGAAAAATAACGACCTAAGTGCAATGGAAGGTACAGTTAATGCCGGTCAGATTAACCTGGGACTAATATTGCTGAAATGTTAGTCCCAGGATTAACTGTTTCTATTAAGATGATGACCACCAGGGTGACAACATTCACCTGTAATGTCGCCAGTTACCTTTTAATTGGTGACTAGGGGGTATCTGGCATCCTGTTTAATCCCTGAATGACCTCTGATTCCGATCCATCTTCACTTCTACCATCTTACCTTTAATGAAAATGTGCATACAAGGAACAAGTCTTCTTCTTCTTTCAAGTTCTCTTCCCTTCGGCAGGTTTCAACTTCCAATGACGCCATTTTTCTCTTCGTTGTGCTCTTCTCTTCAGTCCGCTGTATCCGTCGGTCATCATGCATCCCAGCATCATCTGTCGCGGTCTTCCTCTCCCTCTCTTTCCCTCCAATCTCCCCTCTATGAACAAGTCTACGGATAATTAATTAAGTGCTTAACAAGCCTGTCTTTCTTCAGGAACTCGTTAAAAATTATTTTTTTTAGCAAAATATAACTTCAAAATATGGTATTTCTTTGAAACAATTAACACAATTAACACAATTTCTGAAGCTGAAAGCCAATTTACATTTCTTCAGTCACTTTAAACCTGTGCATTGATCTTATTTTATTTACCATTAATTACTTTAATAAGAAGGCCTACTCACTTTGCAAGAGATGACATCCTTTCATGCTAACAATTGTTAAATCTCAACTGTTTAATTTATTAAGCAGTTCTGCTAATCAATGTAGGCCTATCCTTAGTAACATTTGGCTGTGTATGTATGTCTATAAAATCTGCTCCTGCTATAGTCTATTTAAAAAATGTATGCAACTGTTATATACAAAGTAATGTATCTGCATCTGTCAGATGCAAATAAAGGCCGCTTACTTACTTACCTACTACATGTTAATTAACGAAATGTACATTGACATATACTAAGGTTGTCCTGTGCATTGTTGTCGACAGATTTTACAGTTAAATGAAAGGCAGCTCATATACAAAATCACCCAAATCAAATATCAGATAACACTTTACTTGATCTTAGCGTCAGGACGTTTTAAAACACAAAAAACCACAAACAATATCTAAAGATCAAGACAACAAGCTACAAGTCCAGAAATTTAATAATTTGTCACACAAAACTCACAAGCAGTATCTAGAAAGACTTTCAAAGCTTTCAACTGAACTTCAAAAATATTGTAACCTATGATTCCAAATAATAACAACGCATTGCATTTGCTTGCATAATATGATTCTTTACTATCTTA
This sequence comes from Allolobophora icterica, assembly GCA_963556255.1. Taxonomy (NCBI): domain Eukaryota; kingdom Metazoa; phylum Annelida; class Clitellata; order Crassiclitellata; family Lumbricidae; genus Allolobophora; species Allolobophora icterica. The sequence goes on along the minus strand of OY744609.1, from coordinate 60,482,399 downwards.
CATACATACACAACTACATACATGTACATACATATATTTATATAAAATAAACACAACTATTACAAATGAAATCAGCAGGACAAAATTTACTTAATTTAAGCTATTATTTTCTAATGACTAATTAGTCACGTTATGCAATGACAAGTTATAACCAGTGGCGCAAAGCCTATGGCACAATGACCTTGGACATGAACTCAAACCTGCGTCCTGCACGTTACAAGGCAAGCACTGACCAATCAGCAACCACAACATACGTGAAGGAATGGCTACAGTTAACGAATACTTGCACAACAAAATTCATAACTGATGCCAAAATAAACAACTATGATAATGATTAAAATACTTCCAGTAATAATAATATTTAGTAGTAGTAACAGTGGTAGTAGTAACAATAACAACAACAATAAAAACTGTTTATAATACATGTTTTTTCTACTGACATTGTGCTATTTTTCACTACTGTAAGCATTGTTGTTGTAAAGTGTGAGCGTTTGTCTTGCGCTAATAAAGATTACTTACTTATTTTCTTATAGTAATAATAATAATAATAATAATAATAATAATAATAATAATAATAGGCAAACCCCGAGAGACCAGCTTTCTGTTTCAGTGACTCTTTATAACAATTCAACGCTTTAACACTGTGGCGTTCAGCGATTCCTTGGTCAAAGCTCTGTCCGACATTGAAGAGGGGTAGCCGTTCTGGAATAATCACACTAATAATTTTTAAGTCCCTGGGGGAATGAAGTACCTCAGGGCATAAATAATAGTAATAATAATAACAATAATAATAAGGCCTAGCTGTCTTGGTCACAAAATCAGATGGTCCGTGTCAAAGGATAATTATGAGAAACCGTCTTTCCGTAGCATCCATCCATCATCTTGACAACACCATCAACTATTACCACCGTAGCACTATGCCGTCTCCTCAGCTTGACCTCCCCGGATTCTGGCATAGCCCCGGAATGGACAAATCAACCTAGCTATTCCGGACTTGATTTGATATAGCGCCGGTGGATAAGATGATCTCCTTGACATAGCTTTTATGCGGTTCTGATAAATTTCAGAGATTTACATTACATTCCAACTGCTTTCTGTTGATTGTCAACATACCCGACATCAACAAAAACTACCCATCATAGATCAAAGAAGTCTCTCTCACCTCATCCATGTACTACCCTTTCTGTTAAAAAAAACTGCTAATAATAACAACAACAGGCAGTATTAACAACGGTACCACTAATAGCCGCAACAATAATATTAATACTAATTACTACTGATAATATTAATTATTAATCAACAATAATAATATCCATACTATGGCTGATGTGTGTTCTTCAGCAAAACAGTCATTGAAAGATCTTCTGTAGCAAATGAAGGCAGATACTTTGAAAAATGGTACAAATAGAAGTGAAGCAAACACAGGGATACTTGATCGGGTCAACAAATGAGCATTTCAAGAAACAGAAACAGATGTTGGTTTATGCATAGCCATAATTCACAAAGCCTAATTACTGTAATTAGTAATCTAGTCTAATCTAAGAAATTCCGTAGAGATTGTTTTAGATTAGAACAAAAGCAAAATGAATACGGAATGAACGAAGATCTGGATAACGAACGGAGCAATATATCTAGCTCCTGAATTAATTTTACAACTGTGCCGACAATATCACATTTCTAACGTTAGCAAATTCAACAGGCTATTGATAGCTAAAATAGACATATCAAATGTTTACATCAAGCCACTTGCATGTTGATTCATAAAAATAAATTCATGGCAAAACATCTATTACTCAATCAATCAATCAATCAATCAATCAATCAATCAATCAATCAATCAATCAATCAATCAATCAATCAATCAATCAATCAATGCCCCATAGCAATGCCAAGGTGCATAAAGCCCACGTGCGAAATCTCCATATGGACTTCACATATATATTGGAATATGTCGGCCATATGATGTCCAAATGGAATATTGTCATATGGTCTGAAAGTGTCCTACACAACATGTTGCTTTTGTGGAATTAATTATTCAGCACGATTTTGCAAATTTGATTGCAAGAGCTGACCCTTTGAACTCGACCTGTGACAACCCCAACCATTGACCCGATAATGAACTTCTGGATTGTAAATTTATTTAAGTTAGGCATGCAGATTCAATAGTTCTCTGTTTGTGAATATAAATCCACCGAATTCAGACTCAGAATGGAACTGCATACTCTGAATATTATACTGATTAGGACAAAATAAGAACAAAGGCCTTCATAGCTGTTTCTGCAACGAATAAGGAAAACGACTGAAGCAATCAATGCCATAAGGATTACGATGAGAAGGTGCTACGTACATATTCTGAATAAATGAATGAATAAGTGAATGAGTGAATGAATGGACGACAGTGGAACTGGGGAAGGTCTTAGTTTGGACCGCAATGGATCGGACCAAATGTTCGAATGTCCAGCAGAGGATTCTGGGGAAGATGGCTACCGGGCCAGGAGTCCACTCCGTTCATTTGCCACGTCATCGAAAGCTGCAACGTAACAGAACATAGCTAAGTACCTGATACAGCAATCTGTGAGAAAAAACAGAAGATTGCTGATTTATGCAGTCTTAATTTTATTTTGTATTTTATCTGTATCTGTTAGACATGGCAGCCAATTGGTTAAAGCGCTTGCCTTTTAGTGCTGACAGCATGGGTTCGATCCTCTTCAACGGGGACGGTTACTGTGTAGGGACCTTGGGCAAGTCACTCATAATTGCTGAGCGCCATCGATTGATGCTTGGTCATTGGACAGTGGCGCTTAATAAATGTGCAATAATAATAATAATAATTATTATTTGTGCTTCTTGTGAATCACCTAACAAATGCTGACAGCATCATCAATTGACGTCAAAAAGCAACAGCCTTTCTTACGCCATCTTCTCTGACCTCTTGGAATTCAACTTGGTCCATATTATGCATTTTGTCTACACTCCACAATTCACTTCAAATGAATACTCGACTTCTTTTATGTATCTATGTACGATTGTACTTATCAAAGCACTTAGCATAACACCGTTTAAGTACCTCTTAATTATACTTTGCACATGACTATCTTCCTGGTTTAAGCAAGAGCATTTTAGCGTACAGTACATTGAAACTGTAAACTGTACAGAGCCTAATGCAGCAGTATGTACATAAGTTGACGACGATATAAATATATATACTTTGTTGGCATGCGGTGTTCCTGTTCTTGGTCCTCTTTTGTTTAATTATTATACACCACACCACTACAAACATTGCTGGATAATCACTCGCAGGAATATAATTTCTATACTGATGATACTCAAATCTACATTTCATTTGACAGTCTGTACATGTGATTCATCTGTGCAGCTGTTGTCTGCTGTTTGTGATAAGGTAGCCTTGGATGGCGGCCAATAAACTCCTGCGTAACCCATTGAAAACTGAATTTCGGCTACTGGGCACTCCACAGCAACTTAAAAATTTGATTGGCTTACGTCACTGAAACTGAGTGACTCAGTTGTTGAGCTGGCAGACGCTGCTCGTAACTTAGGCATTGTTTTCAATTCTACCATGTCTCTCACTGGCCGTGTAAACAGTATTTGTAAGTCATCAATATATGTTCATTTGCGACAAGCAGAATTAAGAGTTATGTGCCCATGTCTGCAATGACATTTCTGCATTGGTTTCCAGTTGCCGAGATTACTGTAACTCGCTTCTTACTGGTATCAATAAGTCAAGCATGCTGAAGCTGCAGAACTCTTTGGCCAGAGCTTATCCACCATAGGCTGCCTCTCTAATACATCAGAATTTGAACATATAACCCCTGTGCTTAAACTTTTGCATTGGCTTCCCATTCAGCAAAGAATTAGACAAATTGGGGCTCATAGTTTATAAAACTTTGAACTCTGGCAATCCACAATACTTCAAATCAGTTCTTATTTCCCAGACTTATCATTATTCAACGAGGTCATCTGATTGTCTTTGTCTTGTCATACCTAAATAAAAAAATGTTCTTGGTGAACGAGCTTTTTCAGTTACTGTACCTTCTTTTGGAACTCTCTCGCTGTGTCTGTGTGCTCTGCTCAGTTGCTAGTGTCGTTTCATTCTCAACTTAAAACTCTACCTCTTTCAAACTGCTTATCCATCATGGCTGCTTCTCTGTCTTATGGACTCTTCTGGATATTGACCTGATTGCGGCTTGGTTTGGTGTGCCATCAGTTGATGCCTTGGGCATTAGACACCAGCGCAATAGAAGTTACTAATTACAATTACATACCTTGTGCATGTTTGATAATGTTGCTATCAAGTTTAACTAGTTAGCACTATTTCCCTTACAATTTTGCAGTTAGAACAAACAGTACTAACTAATTCCTTCACTAGTGAACTTTTGAAGTTGGAAAACAGAATCTAGAAGAATCTAGAATCAGAATCTAGAATCTTCTGTTTTAAGTTTGTCTGATACACAGCATAAGCACTCAGTATAACATGCCTCAGAGACGCTCCCTTCCTACACCCCAGGTCATGAAACAAACAGACTGCTGAAGGAATAGATATCGAGCTTACCTCTTGTTCGCAGTCCTTTCCCAAAATCACGATAAACATGAAAGAGTTCGATGTAGACTAAGATTCGAATGAGGATGAACAAGGCACCTGCAAGAGTTATAAGATATAACATGAAACAGTTATGATAAGATATAAGGTCACACAGTTCTGATCAGATATAAGGTCAAACAATTATGATAAGATATAACGTGAAATAGTTATAAGATATAATGTGAAACAGTTACGACAAGACATAACGTGAAACAGCTATGATAAGATATAACGTGAAACAGCTGTGATAAAATATAACGGTCACTGAATGTGTAAATAGTACAACAGAGGCAGAGATTCATATGTAATGTATGATATGTCAATTGCTTGTATTTTTCCAGAACTTGTGCACAAATCAAAATTGCTATTTCAGATACATATATAAATGCATCAATGTTCGTTTAAAGCAGATGGTCTCTATAAGTCAGACGCCTCTTAGCAGACGTCTCTTAACCTAACAAGTGTTTCACTACGCTCGTGAGCATATCGCTGTTGCTGTGAAATCGCTATGAGCGCAGTAAAATTTATGTTATAACAGTTCTGAATTTAAAAACAGCATACCAGGTATATAATAATACTGGTACTTACCATTCAGGATGAAATGGAAAGAGGACAAGTGTAGCACATTAAAAGGAAGTTAAGAATTCGTGGTTGGTTTTAAGAATTACCAGATGAAACATGTTGTCTGGCGTTACGTTAACAGTAAGTAAGTATATCCATCCAAACATGAGCGTCCAGAGGGGGGCATTTGGAAAATATTTTACAAAAATGAAATCTTTTGATTATTATGATTATTACAACAGTCCCAACATGATTTTCGATGCAAAAAAACTTAATTATTTATTTTTAAAGTTGTCGCGTGTTCTGTGTTCATGAATGGCTATTCTATGCAAAAATGTCATTTTGCTCCCTCTTTGAAAATTTTGCACCCGATAACAAAATTCCTGTGGACGCCCATGCATCCAGACATTTAATACATGCTTTTTAAGTACTTCACAAAAGCACTGCTTATGCACGGCTGAATGGTATTAAAAAGTTCATAAAGAACAAAGGTTCATTTGTAAGCAGACAATGTGCAGATATATATAGAACAGTAACCACTCGCAAAGCTCCCGCACAGATGCAGGTCAAGCCAAGAGATTTCCATATCGAGTCAACAACGGATGCTTCAGTGATGCTCAGAGTTTCTGTATGTAAAAGGTGCTACATAAATTAATCAATGATCTCAGTCATGGATAAGCTACATACACTGGAAACTTGCTATAACGCTGTTTTTGCACCAAAATGCCTTATTATGAGGTCCTATTATAATAGGTTATTTGCTTAACTGAACCAAATTGTGATCCACATGTCTGACAATATCAGAAATCACACTATAACGAAGCGCATTATAATGAGTTCCTGGTGTCTGTTAGGTGAAGTACAACAAAAACTCCGGAAATGCAAGCCTTACCAATAAATATGGTTGAATAGAGGAGCATCTCCTCGTCGTCCGTGCTGCTCGGATGATTGTACTTCACATAAGCCTTAATAATAAAACAATAGTACCGAGTAAGTCTTTCAGATCTCATAGCAGGGTGCACAGGTGCCAAGGTCATCGATATGGGTCTGGTGCATTGCAGAACACGACACATTCACTTCCTACCTGATACCATACCAAATTATGGGTAATTAGCCTAATTTCCTATAGCCATCAGTCAGCAGCAAATTTGGGCACATGTCCAAATATTGGACATGTACATCATACACACACGTACATGATAGCCAATTGGTTGAGCACTCCGCTTGCAATGCGAAGCATATAGGTTTGAGCCTCCCCTGTAATGGTTAGTGTGTATGGACCTTGACTCAGAGTTGCTCAGGGCCATTGATAGATGCTCAGTTAGGCAGCAGCACTCAATAAATGCAGAAATAATAACATATACATACATAGATATATACATACATACATATATAAATGAGGCAGAACACCCAGATAGCTAGGTGCTGGTGATGCTCCCATTTATCCATCTCCACAAATTCACGTGCCACATTCGTATTATCTATAAACTTGTCCAAGCAGTCAAATCCATCTACATGCTTGGTCCGTGAAAGTATCCTTCAGGGTCATTATGACAGCCTGATATTGTATTCGGATATTTATAAAGCGCTTCTAGCGGGAGGGCCATTCAGAAGCGCTCCCAGTGCGATAGACCCCGAGAGAAAAAGCAAGTTTTAAGAAAGGTAAAAGAGGAAGAGACGCTACCTGAGAGAATAGAAGAACGAACAAACGGAGGAAGCCCATTCCAAAGAGCAGGGCCAATGGAAGCAAACGACCTAGATTGAGCCAGTGAAGTCCTGACACGGGGAACGAGGAGGTCCAAACGGTCAGATGAACGAAGAGGACGAAGAGAAGCCGCAGAGTGAGGGCGATGAAATAAGTCACATAAATATTTTGGAGCGAAACCAAGCTGAGCCTTAGAGACAAGGATGAGGACCTTAAATTGGATGCGGGCAGAAAGCGGGAGCCAGTGGAGTTCTTCTGCCATAAAGGTGGTGATATGAGAGAATCGAGGAAGACGGGCAATTAATCTAGCAGCAGCATTGAGAACGGACTGAAGAGGAGCAAGACGGACTTTGGGAAGACCAATGAGGAGGGAATTGCAGTAGTCAAGTCTAGAGCAGACAAATGCATGGACAATTGAAGTGAAAATTGGAGATGACAGAGAGCGACGGATAGCTCTAAGGCGCCTTAGGTGAAAATAGGAAGTGCGAGTGAGTTTGGAAATGTGTTCAGTAAAGGTGAGAGAATTGTCAAGGGTCACTCCTAGATCACGAACGCTAGACGAGAAAGTGAAAAGCGGAAACCTTTGAGACAGCACAGCAAAGTCGATAGATGGTGTGAATAAGATCTTACACCGAGATAAATACATTACGTTACCAAGCTCTTTATCACACTCTTCCCTTGTCGACACGTTCCTACAGTTCTTTTCTGACGCAATCTCTACTACAAGACTTCATCTTTTCAGCGTACCTTCCTCCAATGGCTTTATCACACCCGAGATCCCCTCCACTGGTTCTCTGCCTAATCCAACAAACAACACTAACCGAGATTCGTAATCTAATTTTCTCATCTCCTGATAAACAAAGTATCTTAGACTTACGAGCGTTAATGTTTGCCCGGCTTCAAAGTGCACTTCTGAACTTTGTTTTTAAGTTTTTAAGGAGAGCATTATCAGCTGCATTGTTCTGTCTTACACATTGTTCCTACCACCCTTATAAAAAAACTGCTTCGATGTGTTGATGCCAATCGTCACATCCACCGTCAATGTCTCCCTCATTGACGGCCACTTCCCTTCCAGTTTCGCTCATGTCTATCTTAATATTAGAAGACATCTCTCTCTCCTGATTGATGCCTTGTGTATTGTGGTAATGGTGCCATAGAAGTTACCACATTAGATTAGATTTAACCTACACATTCCATGTAACAAGCCGTCAATGAATTATCAATCAGCCACCAAGCCAAAGAAAGTAATAATAATAAATAATAATAATAATAATAATATTTATTCTTTAATTAAGCGCCTGCAAACGCACTGCGCTGTACATGTACAATTGTACATGTTATGCGATAAACCTTAACTACTAACATAACAGACAGCCTGCAATACACGGCGCAAATAATATTGCAGCCTACAAAGCACGTCCGCCTATGGGACTCGATCTCTGTACCTCTCGCACTCTACGCCAGATGTTATCCAATGCGCTATCGGGCCCCCTGAATAGAGTAGGTTAGCAAAGTAAAGGAAATCAAAACAAATGATCCTTTGCAGTAGATTCAGGTTCACATATAATTCTGATGATAAAGATGATGATAACGACGATGATTATGATAACGATGATATCATAATCCAATGCCCGATAGCGCATTGGATAACATCTGGCGTAGAGTGCATTGGATAACATCTGGCGTAGAGTGCGAGAGGTACAGAGATCGAGTCCCATAGGCGGACATGCTTTGTAGGCTGCAATTTGCGCCGTGTATTGCAGGCTGTCTGTTCTGTTAGTAGTTAAGATTTATCGCATAACATGTACATGTACAGCGCAGTGCGTTTGCAGGCGCTTAATTAAAGAATAAATATTATTATTATTATTATTAATAATGGCGATGATGATAATAATAATGATAACAATGATGATGATGATAATGATGACCACGATAATGATCATGACGATAATGACGACAATAATGATGATGATAATGAGCCACTCCAAGCTAATAATAATGACTCTGTATTAGCTTAAACCAGTGAGTCCATGAAACTGCCACAGCTGAGTAATATCTCTGTCAACAAACTTTACCAGCTACTGATTATCACTACTGGCATGGGCCTATAACTATTTCTTTAAAACTTAAAGTATAGCAGAAATAGAGTAGAAATAGTCGCAACACTGCAGCCGAATACAAGGAATGTTGCTCGTCATTAAAATCAAGTACTAAAGTTCTGGAAGAAAAATTAATTCAATTAAAGCCAGGTGTCATTGACTATTAAACGACTTTTAAAAAGCATGCCTTGCTCTGAAAATGGATGAGAACCACTAGTTTAAACAAACTGGCTATGTCTAAAGAGCATCGGCCAAAAAAAAAGGTGTTTACGAATCACATGACACTCTAGACATAACAAACACACAAATCCGTTAGTAAGCTTCACAGGCAGACAGGGCTCTGCTTCAACAAACACCAAATGCGCCTCTGAGTAGGTCTCTTGAAGAAAGACGTGCTATGGGGTCATCCATAAAGGACGTCCGCCATGGGGGGGGGGGGGAACGAGGGGTCATCAAAATGCGGACAAATGGGAGGGAGGGTTATGACCAGTGCGGACGTCCGCATCTAAATTTTAATTTGATTGTTTTTTAAACACCACATTGTTTCAACCTTCAGTGAAGTGACTGCCTAACCCACATGCATGGTATAACCATTACTGCGACTTTAAAAAAGCTTTTACTACTGCACATCCTGCAATATGAAACCCGAACTGTCACTTAAACATGCACAGGCACTGTGGAATAATTGTAAAAATAATGATGATGACATAAAAAATTTGCTTGGGCATGCGGACGTCCGCAAAGGGGGAGGGAGAGTAAGGTCAAATGCGGACAAGGGGGAGTGAGGGGTCCAAAATAGGTCATATTTTGTGGACGCCTTTATGGACGACCCCTATATAAATTTCCAGAATGAATGAGTGCATGAACTGTGCCATTTGTGCCAATGTTCACTAGTATTTCAAACAATGGTAACAGTCACAAGAAGAGCAAATCGTCTGTCCTCGGCTTACAGTTTAAGTGTAGAAAATGCCGAGAGCAGGATGTAAAGTTACCGTTTAACAGCCCAGCAACCGTTTCTGTTTAAGATGAGAGAGATATTGTCCACCAATGCATCAACATCATGCCCTCATTTCACGCAGAAAATAATTATGTCAACTTTCACTACATACAGCCATACAAAGAGACATTATAAGTGCAAACATACTTTGGCACACAATACAACCAGTATATGTTTTTACACATACCCACATACGTACATACATACATACATATATACTTTAATGAAACCACACCTCGAATATGCATACACACTTTGATACATAAACATATAGCCTGATACATGCATACATAAATGTATATATATATATGCATACATACATAAATACCTAAGAACATAAGTACATGGCTTTTACTTTTACTGCAAACATACTTTGGTACCTGCCCAAAGGGTGGTAGTTGATTGGTAATAGTGCTTGTTTGTAACACAAAGAGTATGGGTTCAACCCTTCCCTAAGATGGTTTTGCATGGGGTCCTTGAGCAAGTCATTCACTCAATATTGTTCACTGGTGCCAAGGTGTCACACAGGGTCATTAGGTAGTGGCATTTAATATATGCATAATAATAATAATAATAATAATAATAATAATAATAATAATAATAACAATAAATAATAACATATATAAAATCCAGCCAAAGAAGCATAGTGATTATTTTAGGAAGATTGCTGCGTAGCCACACAGTCTCAGGCTCACAGCTTAGTAACACACATTTGTCTGGTGACTGTGAAGCCAGGGTGACTGTTTCACTAACTCTGAATAACGCCTACAAGCACAAAACGATTCACATAAGGACACATAATTCACATAATGATTCACACAATGAAACATACATGTGGCCATTCAACGATTGTTTTGTTATGCAGTGAAAGAGTGGTGGGTAGTTGAGTACTCGCTCAGAATGGACCCAGGTACCTGCATTTTACCCTAACTTTGACACCCAAAATGAAAAAAGTGCTAACTCACCCTGACAACTTTGAAGAGGACGTAAGCCGGGGCAGCCAAACCAATCAGCCCAAAAAACCAGGCGCTAATCTTCGACTCGTGCTTCACCTGCATCACAAACAACGGTCTTTAGATAAACTGAAAATGTGAGAGTAGTTCTTTTGACATCTCTAATTGACAATGAATTTGACTCTGTTTTACACTTCATTCTGTCAATTCTTTTATGTTATTCAGGTCTGACTTAGAAGTCATCTTAAGAGTCATCTTAAGAGTCATCTAATGAGTCATCTAAAGCGTCATCTAAAGCGTCATCTAAAGAGTCATCCTTCCTCGGGCGAACTGCTTGACAAACGGCCGCTCCCTCCCTCCCTCTCTTCTCCCTCCTCTGTCATATACTCTGATTAGCTAGGAGATAGACACTGGAATGGGGGTGCAGGGTGTGAATGCACCTGTACAGACACAAACCCAGACAGACAGACGGTCAGACAGACAGACAAACGGATTGACACACAGACAAACACCGTCATAATGACGGGCAAACACTCTAGTAATAATAATAATAACCAAGCCGACACCCAGCTTTCTTCCGATGTTTTGGGCAGTTCAGGTCATGTTTTGCATGGGTTATTACCTCCAATAAATAAAACTATTTACACCTCGGCCAAGAGCACACGATCGGATATCACCAAAAGCTTATAGAGAAAGACTTTCTTGGTTAGGTTGTTGTATTTGAATTAAAACTGGAAACTGTAGATTGCAAACTGATACTTTACATGTAATGTACACCAAAGTGCGTTTTGTCAGCAGGTTAAAATAAAGAATATACTTACTTACTTACATAATTAATCCAAAAACTGGTTGAATTCCTGAAGAGCATGACTTACCAGAAAGGCACCACTGATGCACCAGAGTACAGACACTGAAAGACCAATCGACAGAACAAGAATGACCTCAAGGTTCTTTGGTTGCTTGCCATTTTTCAGAACCAGGATGAGAAAACTAACCTAGGAAGAGAAACAGCGTTTCATATGATTACAGTTACAATCTCCAAAAAGCAAACGCATAGTAGCAGCAGAGATCAGACACCTCACAGAACTGGTCACAGTAACTTTATCGTGTTACTTCAGACATGATTACGTGATCAGAATGATACAAATTTGTGATGAATTTAGTTACATCATCTCAGACTCTAACAAAGTACATCTAAAATTCTAACAAAACTGATGATTATGACTAGGTGATATTCATGATATATTAAATAATAATAATCACCATTAGGTGCCTCATTCATTAATCAGGTGCCTCCATCGGCAGTCATGATAAAAACAATGACAATGATGACAATAGCGTTCAGCATCATCATGCATAATGCAAACGACTTTAAAAGACACTAGTAGTCATTTTCGCTACATGTCAATCTGGGTTAAAAAATCAAGGTAAAATTATATTTTTTCTGACACAACTCATAATATATAAAATGACTCACTGCAACTTGGAAGTCAAACTTGATCAGCGATAGAAACCAACAAGCCTGACGATACATCCCTAGCCACAGACCACAAAAACATAAACAAGCCTTTAAGAAGGAGAACGAGTCAAACATTATAACGACGAGCTGCACTGGTTTCCCAGTCACGTTTAGCACACTCTCGTCGATAAAGGAAGTACACATATGTGAAACATTTCTGCTCTGCCTATTTCACAAAACTGAATAAAACAGCACACTTAAGGAACAAACCACATGACAAATAAATTAATTTTAAAACAGTTGCCAAGTCACAGAGAAAAAGTTTGCAAGACAAACACTGTGTAAGAGATTTAAATCTCGGGCTAGCACATTCCGTACACAAGGCTCTTAAACGACATGGTGCTCAATAAAATGGTAAAAAGGTGAAGGATCTTTCACCCAATTAATTCATTGAAAAATGAGCATGGTCACATTTAGGTAATAAATCTGGGCAGAGGTCAAAATCAATGGGCTCTTACAGAGCATGGCTTGCGATGCACCAAGTATCCTGAACTCAAGCCATCCGAAGTCGTAGGCGACTTTGACGGCTAATGCCACGTTGATGGGACCCATGACACATGCTACAATGAGACGTGCCTGAAAAAAAAACACAATGAACTGAAAACCAATGTAATGTAGTTTAATATTGTGGAAAATGTTTGTTTGACCTTCTAAATATTGTATCTCTCAAAGGCAATGGCCTAGACGATTGTATATTTCAACAATAACTGCAACTTATTGTCAAGGAAATAATATAATTTTTATGAATAACTTGAAAGTAGAAACCAACCAATACAGTCCCATTTATACAATACAATTGTATTTGATATTGCCTTTCTTCCAAAGCTCACAAGAGCACATAACATCGATGTACTGAGCAACTGCGCATCAAGGACTTGCTGAGGGTTCTTACACAGTCACCGCCTGAGTGGAGAATCGAACCCCTACTTGCCGCATTACAGGGTGAGTGCTTTATCCATTCAGATATCATGCCTCACCATTAAAGGCTGACAGTTGATATCATGTTCAGAATTCCTAATCTGTGTTGTGCTAAGAATAGTTATTTACTTGTTTACTCAAGTATTTGTTGACAAGTAAACAGTAGTTAAATAATCTTTCTCCTTCACACCATTCACTATTTTCCACATGAAACTCACTAAACTCACCGAGTCTTCCAATAAGTGAGAAACTCGCAAATAGCAACAAATAATTACTTGACTAATTTAGTAACTCAACCTCTAAAAAATTGACTTGACAACGGATTTTGTCGCTCAAAACGAACTCAACGATGTTAGGAAATGATGATGAATGCAAAACTGACGACGACAAAGACATGAGTGAAGGTGATGATGACAACTATTATGATGATGGTATCAACAACAATGGTGATGACAAGAACTGTGGTACCTTCTTAATATCAGTGCGCTTCTCGCCATTAACTACGAACTCGATGATGCAGTAGAAAAAGACAACACATGTAGCAAGAATCAAGACGTAGATTTCGTAACGCAGTTCCTTCAGCAGACCGTGTACGACGTAGAAAAGACAGAATGCTGAAACAAGTTTAAAGTAAATCGTAAGCCAGAAAAAAAACCAAGAACCAAAGAATTCACATAGGTGAGTATGTGCATGCATGTATATCTGCGGGTATGTATGCATGCATGCATGTGTATGTATTTATTCATTCATTCATTCATTCGTATATTTATATAGCGCCACTTCAAGGGAACTACTCAGAGGCGCTCCCGACTCCAGCACGGCGAAAAAGAGCAGTTTTCAGGTGATCATAGAAGGTACCAGAGGAAGACCTAGGATGTAGGCGCAGCTCAGGGGGAAGGCCATTCCATATGGTCGGGCCAACCACCGAGAAGGCGCGGGTCTGCATGATAGCAGTACGGGCAAACGGGACGGATAGCATTCCCCTCCCCACCGAACGGAGGACTCGAGCAGTCCGAGAAGCAGACACAGGCCGGAAGAGATCCATCAGGTATTTTGGTGCGAGACCCAGTTGACATCGCCAACCAAACGAGGCGATCCTGTACTCAATGCGCTGCCGTACAGGGAGCCAATGCAGGACCTCCAGCATATAATCTGATACATGGCCAAAATATGGTATTTGGCCAATAAGGCGTGCAGCAGAGCGCAAGATGCGGTCAAGGCAGTCTAGGCGTGCAGAAGGGAGGCCAGAGTAAAGAGACAGGCAATAGTCAAGACGAGATGTGACGAAGGCGTGAACAAGTGTAGTTGCTGTTGTTGCTGAGAGAGAGCGAGCGACAGTACGAAGCTGACGGAGCTGATAAAGGCAGTCGCGGCTGAGGCGATGAAGGTGTGGTGCAAAACTTAATTCCTGGTCCAATAGAATGCCAAGGTCACGGACCGAGGCAGAGAAAGTAAAGCCAGGAAACTGTGCGGAGAGAGAGGGAAGGTTGAGTTTAGCCAATTGCTGACGGGTACCCAGCCACATAAATTTAGTTTTAGAAGGGTTTAAGCGGAGGCGGTTTGACGCCATCCACATCTCCAGATCAGACTGTGTCTGGGCCATAGCCTCTACAACAGAAGCAGCATTATGCGGCGGACAATGCATGTACGCCTGCGTGTCATCTGCATAGAGCTGAGCTAAGGCACCATGATCCGCAAGGAGCAGGGAAAGGCCAGAGGTGTATATGATATACAGTAGGGGGCCAAGAACGGAGCCCTGGGGCAGACCATATGGGGCAGGGACCCACAGAGACCTAGTCAATCCATGCACCACCCTGAAAGAACGCCCAGAGAGAAAAGAGCAAATCCATTCCAGAAAATTTCCAGCCAGCCCAAACGTAATATGCAACCGCTTTAGTAGGATGTCGTGGTCTACAGTGTCAAAAGCGGCGCTAACATCGAATAGGGCCAGCAGAGTCAACTCTGCTCTGTCGATAGCCCCGTAGATGTCCGATAAAAGGCGGAGCAGCAGGGTTTCAGTCGAGTGGAATTTTCTGAACCCAGACTGGCATGATGGAAGGAGGTTGTTCCTCTCTAGGTGGACGATGAGTTGAGCTGCCACTATCTTCTCGATGATCTTGGATAAGAAGGAGACATTGGCGATTGGTCGGTAGCTGAGAGGGTCAGCTGAATCCAGGCCGTCGTCCTTCAGGGCAGGAATGAGAATGGACCTCTTCTGTGTCGGCGGTAGAACCCCTTCGATGATAGAACGGTTACACAGCGTCAACAGAAGAGGCAGCAGAGCATCCACGAACTCCTGAAGCAAGAAGGTTGGGAGTGGGTCGAGTTCGCACGACTTGGGTGGAGAAGCGAGGATGACGCGACGCAGCTCCTCTCCAGAAATCGCGTTCAGCGTGAGCAGGCAGCATTCAGTGGTGGGATGTTGAGGAGGAGGAGCGTTCTCCGTGGCGCGGCGAATCCCAAGAATCTTGTTGGTGTAAGAGACCAGGAAGTCATCGGCCGTGAAGGGCGATACCTCTGGAGAGTGGGTAGCGCGATCGGTGTGGCGCCCCAGTAGGGCGTTGAATGTAGCCCAAAGACGCTTGGGGTCACCGGCTTGAGAAGATATTCTTGATTCCCAGTAAGTTCGCTCCTTCTCGCTATAACTGCGATGCATACCGCGGACGTAATGCACCCAAGCCAATCGGTCCGATGGAAGCCTGGTGCGCCTGTACTTTCGCTCATGACGGCGAGCCTGACGTCGCATGGAGCGACACTCTCCATCGAACCATGGAGAGTGTGGGCTCCGGCGGATGGTTACCTGGCGCAGCGGGAGGAACCGGTCGACTAGTTTATGTATGTATGTATGCAACGTATATATGTAGGTATATATGTACACATATATGAATATATGTATGAATGCAAGCATGCATGTAAATATCCAACTTGCATTTTAAAAATGTCATATTACAATTACAATCCACCTTCATTAAATTTGGACATATGAATAACATTACCAATGCCACACATAACCTGAAAACTTAAGAGCTACATGCACACGCGTGTATGTAACATTGTAATATGTACGTATTTATGTAAGTATGTATGCATGTACATGTCCGTGCAGTATGTACGCAAATGCATACTTGTATATATACATACATCATGCATTTCTGTATGGCTTGAAAATGGATCTACAAAATCACACAGCACAGTTTCAATGGAATTTAAAAATCAGACCTGTACAAATGCAAACTGCAGTTTACAACTAAAATAAACTCCAATCATTTCTTCAAGACCCAGTTTCACCCAACAACTCGTCAAATTAAATCAGCCGGAAAGACTCACCAGAGTTGATTATCAAAAGTATCGTGAGAGTGTAATCCGGGGAATTTTCAAAATTCCCTGTTACAACTGTATGCAGTCGATATGACGAAAGTGCTATACAGGCCACAATGTTTGTGACAGAGACCAGAAGGAAGGCCCACTCCCATGGACCGAGTCCAGTCAATCGTCTTCTCTACAATACAGTATTGTTATTGTTATTATTATTACAAAAAATATATAACATGCATAACGTCACACAGAAATGCGAATCTGAGGTGCGGTTAGTCAGTCACCAGGTGAAGAGCAGTTAGAGTTCCAGAGTCTATGGCTAACAACAGAAAATGTATGCATATCAAGAGCCATCCTTGTCCATGGAAAGTCAGATTAGGAAATTCAGAAGACCTTTTTGAGTACAGAGAGGTCTTTGGAGTCAGTAAGGACTTAAGATAATGAGGTTGACTGAAATGTAGACACTGGCCATGGACAGCTCTGGGCGGGACCAATAGGCCACGTTTACCCACTTGTGTTATGGGACCATGCCTATAAGTCAGACAGTAACTCTTTCATTGAAGGCTGCCCACAAAACAATTGTTATTTGTCAAGCATACAACGGCTAACATAACACTCAAACAAAAAAGTAGAAAAATGGGGGAAAGGAAACAGAGTATACCCCTAAGCCGTAATTTTCCTGGTAAACGGCTGGCTTGAGCAAATTTACGGCTGGTTTTTCGGCTAGCCGTAAAAGAGCGTAAACTACCTTTTTCAGCTAGCCATAAATTTACGGCTAGCCGAAAAAGGTAGTTTACGCTTTTTTAAGCACGTAAATTACCTTTTTCGACTATAAGTGCATCAATCATTAACACAGTAATACAATATACACTAGGGACTACTTTTAAATCGAAAGGTGGGAAATATTCACTCAGTCTGAAATAATTTTAGAAATAAATTCAAATAATTATGTTAAGAAATAAACGGACATTTCATGTTTTCAGTTCACATACGTACATTGCATCGAGTTCACATTCAATTACGATTTACGAGTATGTAATACTGATTGGAAGTTAGAACCACAAAATAATAGGGCTACCAGACATGCATTAATAGGTGTAGGCCAAGCCGCATAGCGAGAGAAAAAAAGAAACAGATACACAGAAACAAAAAAGTGAAAATTCTGGCAATAGACTGCAGCCTCTTTTGAAGCAGAGTAGTAAGAGTGTGCACTCTGCACTAACCCGCATGAGATATAATTAGAAATATTTAACTTTGAATATAAAACCGGAAGTAGAACTCAGAATATATGCAACATAGGACAGCCTGGACAGGGCCCTTACAATAGACGATGAGACGGCCATGTGACTGACGTTAGCACTTACCGCTCATTGAACACTAAGTACAAATTAGCAAGCCAGCGTGGAAACTTAATAATCACAACTGTGTGTATGTTCTAGCCGAAATTGTTTCCAGCGGCTAGCCGTGAAATAACTCTCGGCGGTTTTTCAGCTAAGCCGTAAAATTTCCGGCGGTTTATCGGCTTGCAGAAAGTTTTTCGACTCTGCGGTTAACGGCGGCGGCTTAGGGGTATGAAACAGAGGGCAGCAAACACTTGTGAAAATGAAGGTCGAGGAATTTAGCACAAAGTAAAACAGCAACCATCCAGAACAAAATTGGAAAAGGTTGATCGGTGACAAAAACGATTTCCAAAACAATAGTGGCAAAGTACTAAAAGACCCTCGACTACTTTGGAGACTTAGGCAAACATGTACAATCGGGGTGCCTATGTACTATCTGGGTGGGTGTCTTTGCATCATGAGGGTCGGTTATGGGCGAACATGTACAATCGGGGTGCCTATGTGCTATCTGGGTGGGTGTCTTTGCATCGAGAGGGTCGGCTAGGCTCAGGATAAGCGTCTTGAGGGTCGATTAGGGCTTAAGGTTAGGGTCAGCCTATGTATTTGTGCAACTAAAAAGCTAGACCTTCGAGTGGAAGCCGGATTTCAAAATTCAGGGCTAGGGTTAGGAAACCCCAATTGTACACGTTTGCCGAGACTTTAAAGTCTCAGTCACTTAAAAACGCCATAAAATGGTACTTGTTACCATACCTCAGCCTCTGATATGTGCACGTGCACACCCTTTGTCAACTTCAGGATGCGCCTGTGAAGCTGATCACTTGAAATGTGTGAAATTTACGATCACGCGATTACAAAAACATAGGGGTCGATGCTATGTAATACCAAAAGTGGTCGGTTCAGGATCGTTGCAACAATGAACAAAACATGTGAGATTGTGAAAGGGAATCAGGCCATATAAGCCTATTCTGTTTATCTCAAAGGAAAATACAGCAATTAAAACGGACTCCGGTGGGACCCTTTGAAGCAAGTTGGTTATACGGGATGTTTTTGGAAAACCCAGACTACACTGGAAATCCCTAAAATGACCGTACAGTCGACTACTTTTTTCGTTTTCCCTGTTAATTATTCTGATATGCAAGACAAAAAGCAAATAAATCCAATTGGGTTTGGTTCTCACTTTGCCAAGGAGATTGTCACGGACGATAGGAGTCTCCTGGTTCTGGAATAGAACTTCATCCGACCCTTCAGCCACGGCATCCATCATCTCCTCGCAAATTCGTCCTAAACTAACGACAACAATTTGTAGAAATTCAAGCCTTTAATCCTGTTTCACTTGCTTTTCTTGCAAAATCGTCGCTTTCACGAAAAAAACGCGCACCGACCATCTTTTTCCGTCCCAACGAAGACTGGAAGTTTGTTTACGCGCTGACCAAGTCTCACATGCAAGACACTAAATTACAGGAGAACGGATCCAATCATAGAGACGTGTTCTTTTCTCAATTAGAACCGTTCTAACCACAGACAATATAGCATGATTCCCAGATTTCGCGAGTAGTTTACAATGCCTGCTCAGCTAGAATGATGTTCCAGATTTCGCGAGTAGTTTACAATGCCTGCTCAGATAGATTAATACAAGAGAACAGATTACAAACTCGTGAACCTTTATTCAAATTAGCCGTCAGTCTGTAGTTATAATTAAGTCAACATTAAGCTCTAGCGATATATACACTGTGAACGGAAAAAAACCATACCTCTCTTATTACTACGATAATTTGTGTAATAATTTGCATATTTTAATAAAACGTGGTGGAACTTCAGTTTAAAGGATATGAATCACATGACTATTATTTTTTAGTTATAATGTGTGTTCAAAATGTCCTCCTTTGGCCTCAACACACGCACAAAGACGCGCTCGCCACTGACTAATTGCTGAATCGATTACAGCTTGATCAAATTCATCCCATGCCTGAGTTATACGTTCACGCAGTTCTCCGACATCGCGCACCTTTGTCTTGTAAACTTTTTCTTGCATCACACCCCAGATTTTGTAGTCCACGGGATTAAGGTCCGGGCTATTTGAAGGCCAAAGTGTAGGGGGTATGAAATCTGGAGTTTCGTTTGTAAGAAGTTCAACAGTATCGCGAGCTCGGTGTGCCGGAGCACCATCCTGTTGAAACGTATAATATTCAGACAACTCTCGGATATCTGGTAGCAATTTCTGCAGCAACAAAACATCACGGTAGTACGCACCATTAATTTTAACCCCAGGTTCCACGAAGTGTATCGCTGTTCTGCCAAGCGCCGACACACCGACCGAAACCATTACTGTCTTGCTGAATGTCGAGCGTGTGCGTAGCAATCGACTCGCAGGGATGTTTTTCTTCAGTGTTCCGAGGGCAGCATACAGGCGATCATTTTGACTATTTGAAGGTGAAGCAACAGTGAACAGCTTTTCGTCGGTGAACCAAATGAAATGTACTAAGTTAGCAGGATAGCGAATCAACAACTGCCTTGATCGCTCAAGCCGTGCCTGTTTGTTGGCCTCCGTAAGTTCAGTCGCTCTTCGTTTCTTAAAACATTTTAAACGAAGATCAATCTTCACAATTTCATTCACAGACGTTTGAGAAATGCCTACCTCTCGTGCTATTTCTCTTTGTGTGAGATGAGTTTGTGGCCTGTCTTCTTGACTCAACACAAGATCTTGCACCTGTTGGATGTTTTCGTTATTTCTTGCAGTACGAGGTCTACCGCTGCCCACTTGACGCTTGCATGAACCAGTTCTATCAATCTTTTGCAGAAGGTACTGTAGTCCACCAAGTTTCCATGCTTTACCCGGAAATTCCCTAAGAAAACGTTTTGCACTGTAATTCTGATTCTGGCGTAAATATTGTATTACGATTCTATCCTCTTCACTGAACGCCATTTTGTAACGGATGTTTTATTACAAATGACGTCACGGGCACGTCAATTTTTAACTGCTTTAGCGCATTATTATCTGAGATTATAGTTTGGAATAAAATAGTTTTAAGCTCAATAACATTTTCAATATTTGGTGTTAATTTCCCTATTTATGGTAGAGGTATGGTTTTTTTCCGTTCACAGTGTATAGGCCTGCACGCGCAAACCCAATAGAACACATATCCTTTTAATGAGCCTAATACAGCCTAATGAGCCGCATATGGGCCTATTGTTTCTCGGCCAGGCCCAGTATTGACCTTCTATTGATGAAGAAGGGAGGGGATTGAGTAATGGTAACACTCATGGCCAGAAGAACATTAGGCCTAGATTCACGGTTGGATTGGCCCACCCGTAAACCCTCTGGGGCGGCGCCTTGTGTGCCTGCCAAACCGTGTGTTTAGTTAAGATTTGATTGTACTGTCATGTTTCAATGTAATCTTACTGCGTTTGTCAGTTTGAATTAATAAAGAAAATTATTTAAAAAAAATATTATTATTATTTAATTTCTTACATTACAATGGCGTAAGTTACTGAAACATTTTTGTCTGATAAAATGCATTTCGTTACCAAATATAGGCCTATAGTCCCTAGGCCTTATAGCATAATGTAGGCTACAATCATGATGTAAAGTGATCGTTTGAATAATTATAATTATCAGGGGCCTACAGTAATCATGTGCCTCTACCATGCAACAGCGTCCAAACCCAACGACCTAATTAATAGCACCATCCCTGTAAAGGTTCTGATAAAATTGAAAATTAGGCCTCGGCTTATAGGCCTACCACAGGGCCTACGAACGGCGAAGAGGTCGAGTAGGCTGACCCCGCCCATTAAGGCTGACAACAACGTTTCTGCAAAATGTCAGATAAAGTTGTTATTTTGGCGACTTTCGATCGAACGGGCGCCTCTTAATTAACTGAAAGCCCTCTATTATATATCCGGTCGCTTTATATACAATAGCATAGACCTCAAATTAACCCATAGGCCTATAGGGCCTATAAGTAAACTATAGGCCTAGGCATATAATATAGGCTAGCTAGGCCTATTAAGCTTCAATCCGCTATGCACTGTAACTTCATCGTTACTTTCAACTTGGCTAGTGGCTACGTACATTAATTTTGTGCTGTTCTACTCATAAGTTTATGGGTGTTAAACTTCTATTTCAGCAGGACTCTTTCCATTCTTATATTTCTGAGTCATCCTAAGTGACCGATAAATCGTCGTCGTAAACTCAACAGTTTCTAAAGCGCCACTCAAAAGCTAAGCGCAGAGCACCAGCGCTTGGCTTTCAAGTGGCGCTTCAGAAGTTAAGACATTACGTTTACGAGTAGGCCTACGATTGCGATCAAGCGTAGATTGATGACAAAAATATCTGCTTTTAATTACGATAGAAGCTCTCTCTTCTTCCTTCTCTTTCTGTAGGCCTACATCCTATTCCTCATATATCTCCTCCTACCATTCGACCTCCTATTCAGCTTCTTCCCTCTCTTTATAACTCCTCCTCCTCCTCCTCCTCCTCCTCCTCCTCCTCCTCCTCCTCCTCCTCCTCCTCCTCCTCCTCTTATTACTCATATACCTCTACCTTCTGCTATTCGATCCATTCAACTTCCCCCATCTCTTCATAATTCCTTCTCTTCTTATTCGTTTTCGTTCTTCCCTCTCAGTTCTCTTCCTCATCCTACATGTATACTTACAATATTAACAAATTAGTCGAGGGAGGGGAGAGAGAGGGATTTGGAGTTCGGGAGAGAAGGAGGGTGGGAGGGAGCGAGACTTTTTGCTGGATAGTAAAACTGATGACACAGTTACGTATTCAATAGCATAAATTAGCTTTTCTTGTATTGTTTGGGCCTATGTGTAAGGAAAACGACAAGTGATAGCGAATCAATCGCCAATTATCTCCAACTAAATTATAGGCCTACAACTCTTTTCTCTCTGTATAGGTTTAATTATGTCGACTGCACTAAGCTGTTGATTAATGGACAATGAACCTGCGCCAATACTGTCATGTTTAGGGTAAAGTGAGGTGCTCGATATAGTCCAGTGGTTAACGTGCTAGTGTCAATCAACAGGTCGGGGCAGGGGCGTAACCTTGGTCTAAAAGTGGGGGGTACCAATTTCTTACATTCACAACGCAAGGCGGAGACTGAGATCTCTGGGAAGGCACAATAATAAAATATTGATTGGCATTGTTCAAAAAGTGGGGGTACGGTACCCCCAGTCCAAAAAGTGGGGGTACGGGTACCCCTCGTACCCCGCACTAATTACGCCTATGGGTCGGGGGCTTAAATTCCTGTCGGGTCAGACATTTGGTTCGAGATTTCTGCTCCATGTGCACCCCTAGCCAACTCAGCAATAATGAGTACATTAACCGTACGCTGTCGGTGGGAAGATAAGACGGCGAGGGAGAGGACTGGCCATCCGCCCTCATAGTATACGCCGAGGCTAAGAAGAAAATGAAGTCGCTAAAACTTCATACCCAATGCTGTCTCCAATCTAGCTTAAGGGACTGCTCCTCTTCTAGGTTAAAGTTAGGGTTAGGCCGGTTAGCTAGAGGGTTAGGGTTAGGGTTAGTTAGAAGAAGAGCGTTTTTTCATTCTTAATAAATCGATAATAAATACAATTGACAACCGAAAGAAGACGCAAATTGCAATTGATCTTTTAGGCCGTATACTGTATTTATACACCATACATAGACCAAAGCAGTGAATAATTTAGGCATAAGTTAAAAAAAGCTGGTCATGGGCGGCGATCCCGGGGGTTGAGGGGGACACGACCCCACCTTTAACGGGCGACACAGTATACAGTTTGTCCCCTCCCCTCATTTTGAAGAAACACCCAATAAAGGTCAACAAGTTTTTTCACGCGCCAAAAACTTGTTTCACCTCTTTTTTGACAATATCAGTTCAAAAATGTCCCGTGTACCCCCACCTGTCAAACAAGATAGCCGCCGCTGCTTCTGATGTAACTTTTTAATAAGGGTCCTGGGGTTTTATATACACGTAGCTAAGGGCTTCACCAAGTCTAAATCCGACACTAAACCTGAGGTTCAGTATAATTATGGTCAACGTCTGTGGCTCTGCTTAGGGCCTACTAGACCGTCTAGGCATCGTTTCCCCTACGCGACTGTTAAATAATTATAATGGCGTCGTTTATATTGCATGCATAATAAAAAAATTATAGGCCTAATAATGATGATAATAATAACAATGAACAAATTCATGTTTTGTAGTTTGTTGTGAAACTGGTCCACATCATCGTTCAAATATGTGAAACGTAATAATGATAATAACGACATATGCGTGTTTATTGACAAGCTCACTGACAAACCGCAGAAGGTAACATTGAAACATATGACAGTACAATATCAAGGTCTCACAGAACACACGTCTTGGCATCCTGTTAGGCGCCCGCTCATTTTACAGCTGCCCCCTAATGAGTGGGAGGCTGAGTCGACCTATAGGGAGCTTACGGGTATCGAACCCGCGTCTTTCAAGATCTTATGTTCTTCAAGCAAGAGTGCTACCATTCATCTATCCCCTCCCAAATTCCTAAATGTTTGGCACAGACCGCGTGAAGCGCAGACTGTTCGATGTACACTGTACATGAAAAAACGAATGGCGACTGTTCGTTTGATTTTACATATCGATTGATTTAAAACTTCGATTGGTTTCACATATCGATTGATTTTGTATTTCGATCGATCTACTTATCGATTTATTCTACACGTACATATCGATTAGTTTTATATATCGAATGGTTTTACACGTGGATTGATTTTACCTGTATATATCAATTGATTTTGTATATAGATTGATTTTATAGATCGATTTATTGCACATGTACTTATCGATTAGTTATGTATCGATTGGTTTTACATGTGGATTGATTTTACATGTATATATCAATTGATTTTTTTATATAAAGTGATTTCATAGATCGATTTATTGCACATGTACTTATCGATTAGTTATATATCGATTGGTTTTACATGTGGATTGATTTTACATGTATATATCGATTGATTTGACATATCAATTGATACCAGACAGATCGATTCAGATTCGTCTTGTGCATCATCACTTTCATCGTAGTCACCATCATCGTTGTCGTCCTAATCATCTTTAGTTATTTTTCGCATGAATGGCCTTGTTGGCGGCCACGATGTTGTCTTTGAGACAGCTGAGGTCTGGATCGGCCTTGGCCATGAAGGAGTGTCGAAGAAGTTCTGCCGCCGAGGCTCTCTTAACAGAATCCACTTCGAGGCATCGATCAAGGAATCCCATCCATTCAGGCGACATCCGGTGCAGACCCTTAACTTCCGGTTTGCCGTTGGCCTGTATAAGGTAGAGGGCGTGCAGAGGGGATTCGTTGAGATATGGAGGTTCACCGTCTACCATTTCGATGACGAGAATTCCGAGGCTCCAGATGTCGACTTTGTAGCCATACGTCTTCCTGCAGATTAAGAAGAAGACAACTTGAGTGGGTGGATGGGTGAGTAAGTGGGTGGATAGGTGAATGGGTGAGTGGGTGGGTTTGGGTGGGCAGGGTGGGTGGGATTGAGTGAGTGAGTGAGTGAGTGAGTGAGTGAGTGAGTGAGTGAGAGCTGGTAATTTAAAAACGACCTTAATCATTTTGTCGGACATTACTTCGATTATTGTTTCAAGCCCAGGAACACTTGCTGGACCCACAAAGGTCTCACATAGGTCATACTACATGTATAGTGATTTCCAGATTTCTTCCGTCCCACAAAAGAACTCAGAAGCGGGAATCATGCGCTCAGTCAAAGCAAATCCAATGACGCAGACAGTTTTCCAAGTGATATTTACCTTTCAACTATTTCAGGTGCCATCCAGTAAGGAGTGCCAACGAGCGTCTGTCTGTTGGAGGTCCTGGCGCAGAATCCGAAGTCGATCAGTTTGACCTCACCCTTCTGACCAACGAGGACATTGTCGCTCTTGATGTCGCGGTGGATGATTCCCTTCGAGTGGAGGTACTCGAGGGCTTCGAGGCACTTCTGGCAGATGGCGGCCACCTGCGCCTCTCGTAGGATCGTCTCCGTGACGATGTTCGTCAGAGATCCTCCGTCCAGGTACTCCATGACGACCCAGAGCTCGTCCTCGGAGTTGGGCGGCGTCACGAGGTAGCTCTCGATGTAGTTGATGATGTTCGGGTGGTTCATCGATCGCATCACTTCGATCTCTGTCAGCAGAAGCTCCTTCTTTGGCTGCACCGACAGAACCATCCGCTTGATGGCCACCTGTCTGTCTCTATCGATGCCGAGCTCAGCCGCAAGAATCACGCTTCCCGATGCACTGAACAAAGAACAAGCAGACGAAAGGTCACAGTTGTTTTAAAGGTCACAAGTGAAAGGTCATACTTGCTTCAAAGGTCACAAGTGAAAGGTCACACTTGCGTCAAAGGTCACAAGTGAAAGGTCAAAAATTGTTAAAAGGTCACAAGACTAAGGGATAGGTCACAATTGTTTAAACAGAACTCCATTTATTATTGAATTGGAACGAACGGGTCCCTACCCGAGTCCCGCTCAGCCACCGAACCTTTCTATCGGGACTCAAATTGGCTCGCGATATGACAATTAATATTTGTTATTTCTGATTTATTTATTGCACTTAAATTACGCCCAGAAGTTCAGTAAATTTGAATCTGAGGCGCAGGGCAAATTTACTCGAACAAGTGGTCCAGAGTCTGTTCAGCAGTAACGGACCCAAAATCGTTGGATTACAGAGCCAGCGCACTATCGACTACACCCATCATCTGCAGCACAAAATGACGACGAGCGTCAAGGAGACAACAGCCATTTTGGCAGACACCTGTCAACCGACACACTGGACAGTGGGAGCATCAAAAATCATCTCTGGACCAGACACTAATGTGGAAAAGATCCAAAATCAATATAGCCAAAACAATCAGAGCTATCAATTGTCTGGTAGAAGGGCACAGTCACTCTCGTCTACTGCTAGATATTCGCGTGTTCATTAATCATTACTAGCAATTTTAGCACAACGACGTTTTTCACGTAGGCCTACATATTTATCATTCACGCACATTGTTGACAACCACGAATTGTAGGCCTACTGCAATATTGCATTCCAGCTTGGTATGAGTAAAGAACCGACCACAGACAGACGGACAGACAGACAGACAGACAGACAGACAGACAGACAGACAGACAGACAGACAGACAGACAGACAGACAGACAGACAGACAGACAGACAGACAGACAGACAGAAAGACAGACAGACAGACAGACAGACAGACAGACAGACAGACAGTGAAAACCTCTCAGTGTGCACATGCAAACAAAGAGTTGCTCGTTTCAATTTCTTTATGGGCCGACAGAG
Organism: Allolobophora icterica; assembly: GCA_963556255.1. Taxonomy (NCBI): domain Eukaryota; kingdom Metazoa; phylum Annelida; class Clitellata; order Crassiclitellata; family Lumbricidae; genus Allolobophora; species Allolobophora icterica. The sequence goes on along the minus strand of OY744609.1, from coordinate 60,455,071 downwards.
GACTGAATCAGTCCTAAACATTCTCGACCCTCGCGATCTTCCTTATCTTTCACCTCCCACTTCCTCTTGCCAAAGTTACCATCCGTATGTCACGTTTCAGTGATAACCCGATTCACATCAAACCACACATAAAATACGTCTTCAGAGGGACTCGAGTAACCTCCATAGAACAACCACCCTGAGTCTTCGTGCACAGGTAGGTTATATATGGCATGTGCACGTGATAGCATTATTTATAGCCTACAAATCATT